>JALMQS010000849.1:0-45132 GCA_024734495.1 Forficula auricularia | reverse complement strand
AAAAGAATTAAACGGATTATATTATGTTAAAGAATTACAAGAAAATTCTAGCTATTCAGACGAAAAATAAAATATCAAAATTAGAAATTTGGCATCAAAGATACGGTCATTTAAATGAAAAAGATTTAAAAGCTTTAGCTCAATCTGATCAAGTTTATGGAATTAACTCAAATGATTTAAAAAATGAGTTACCTGATTGTGAAATATGTATTAAAGGGAAAATGTGTCAAACTCCTTTTAAAAAGACTTTTTCAGAAAATAAAGAATTACTAGAAATAATTCACACAGATATTTGTGGACCTTTCAAAACAGAATCAAATGGAGGTTCAAAATATTTCATAACTTTTATTGATGAATCAACTAGGTGGTGTGAAGTAAGATTTTTAAAAACAAAAAATCAAGCTTTAGAACATTTTAAAGAATATAAAAATTATGTTGAAAATTTAACAAATAAAAAAATTAAATTTTTACAATCTGATAACGGAACTGAATATATAAATAATGATTTTAATAATTTTCTAAAAAATGCTGGAATTAAAAGAAGATTAACAGTTCCAAATACACCAGCTCAAAATGGTTTATCTGAGAGGATGAACAGAACATTACTGGACATGGCTAGGTGTATGCTAATACAATCTAAGGTACCACCCTCATTCTGGGCAGAAGCTATTTTAACTGCATGTTATTTAAGAAATAGAAGTCCTTCATCAGCCTTGAATAAGCAAATACCATACAATTTATGGACTAATAAAACCTTTAATGTATCACATTTGAGAACGTTTGGAAGCAAGGTATATGTTTTAAATAAAAATTATAAGGGAAAATTTGAGCCTAGATCAGAAGAAGCCATATTTGTGGGCTATTCTGAAGAAAGTAAAGCTTATAGAGTTTACAATATGAAAAATAAAAAATTATATGTAACTAGAGATATCAAATTTATTAATGAAATACAAAGCAATAATAATAATTCAGAATTTAATACTAATAATAACAATTCTAATTATGAAGATTTAATATTTGAAAATAATAATAAAAACAATAGTATAATTTTTGTTAAAAATGATAAATCAAATGACTCTCAAATTGAACCGAATGTTCAAAAAGGTCGAGGAAGACCTAAATTGATAAAAACAGGAAAAAAGGGAAGACCCAAAAAGGTTTATCACCAAAATAAACAAGATCAATTTCAACAAGAATCAGAAGTTGAAGAATTGGATCAAGGGTCAGATCAATTACAAGAAGAATCAGATGAAGAACCAAATCAAATAGAAGAAGAAATTGAAGATTCTCATCTAGATAAAGAAGAAAATTCTTTTAATTCTAATTATAGTTTTAACACTGAAATTTCTCTAAATGATGCTCTTTTAGGTACTGATGCAAATAACTGGAAGGCAGCTATACGCAAGGAATGCTTAGCATTGTTAAAAAATTATACCTGGAAGATGATGGAGAAATCAGATGATCAAAACGTTATTGGTTGCCGCTTTGTTTTAACTAATAAAATTAATAATAATCATCCAATTAAAAAGGCAAGACTTGTTGCCAAAAGAGAGTCCAACCAACCTCTCTGAAATTTTAAATGATTTAATTAAAAATGAAACAAGCGAGATTAAAAATACCGCCAAAAAAAATGCTAAAGGATTTTAAAAATGGGAAAACTACCCTTAAACTAAAAAAGGCGTTGTATGGACTTAAGCAGTCGGGACGCTAGTGGTTAGTTAACCAAATCACTTTCCAAGACAAAGCAAGAAAATTGCATCAAGAGGATTGGAATAAAAAAAAATGAAGAAATAAATTTTTTTTGAATACTATTTTTTTTCGGTTGAGGGGGTGTGTTAAAATATATGTACAATATTGGCACCTCCGATATGACATCAGCGCCACTCAGGTGTTGACTATATTAACTTAACTTATTACTCACCTTTCGTCTTTCTACTCGAGTCAATGTATCATACTATATATTACTTTTTCCTCATGTACTATTCTATTATATTGTAATATGTGCAACCTCAATAAATCGCTTTATATATTTTATCTATAAAATTATCTATCATTGTGATATTCCGCTATCCACACCTTTTATACCTCTTAACATTCTTTCAATTACATTATTAAATTTTTATTTAATTTTTTGAGTTGTTTTTCTCAAGTAAAATACACAAATACAGTATTGCTTAAATATTTGTTAAAAACACATTCTGTACATTAAACATAGTGGAATATATATAAATTTAAGTACCTATATATTAATATATCGAAATATAGTTGATAGATAGAAATTTTAAAAGTATTTATAAGATGATAATAAAAGTATTTTAATTAAAAAAATCAATAATGAAAGTATTTATATTCCAAAATACATTTTATTATTATTTGTTTAATCCATAGACAACTGTGAGGAATTTGGGAGGGTTTTGGGGATGAATATGCTAGACTGGTGGATGGGTTTAAGGGGACCTATAAATGACATACTACTGGAGAAGATCAAGAAGATCCAGAGGTAGTTTGAAGAAACGGGAGCAAAACAAGAAACCAAAACCCATAAGGGTTTCAGCTCATGAACACATTTTTTTATTCATATGTATATATGATTGTGTAGTTAATGTAATTTATTTTGTATTTTTGTATTAATGAATAAATAAATTTCTAAATAATTAAATAATACTATTTGTTAAATCAATTATAAAAATTAAAGTTATTATTATATTATTATACAAATATTTGCTACGAACAAATAATAATAAAATTTTTAATTTTAATAAAATATCTCATTTAAATTAGTATTCGTTAAAATATTAAATATATAAATTATAAATAATTCTGATTCTAATTAAATTGAAAATTTAGTGATGGGCTTTTAATATAAAAATCAATATTTTTGTGGCTATTTAAAAAAAAAATAAAAAAAAAGTGTTTAGCATTAATTTTCAATGTGGAATGGATTAAAATGTTCATGGTTCATTGCACGGCTATTATTTCGTTCACAGTTAATTAGTAATTGAACAATTTCACCTCTTGAAATTGTCCACGTGGAAACGCATAACTTAATCTCTAATGTGTTCCAGTAAATAACATTATTAGAATGCATTTGGCAAAATAAATTCTCCTCTTGACGGGTGTTTATTGGTTCCAATTAATGCCAATGCTGGGGTGAAATGCTTGGCATATTTGTGTCTAACCAATCACCATAACCACTGATCCACCGCTGTTAGCATCGGGCAATCAATACACCTAAATAAGGTACAATCTATAAAATAAATAGGATTTGCTAGAGAATTCCACATTTTTTTTTGTTTTATTTTTATTTTAACTAAAAGGATTAATTAAAACTTTTAACAAGAAAGAATCTATGCTAATTAAGGTAAAAAATCTAAGATTTTAGTAGAATATTTTTACATTGCATATGAGAGGGCTTCGTCCCCTCAGGAGTTGAACCCGAGTACTAACAGGCTTGGTAATATTATATTGCATCTCAGAGTGTTTTTGTCTCGAGAGTCGAACTGACAAGCCCGGCAAGCGTGTTAGTACTCGGGTTCAACTCCTGAGGGGACGAAGCCCTCTCATATGCAATGTAAAAATATACTACTAAAAACTTAGATTTTGTCCTTAATTAAATTCTTTCTTGATATATTTGGTTTTCACCGTGAGTTGTATTTTCAAAAAAAATACTCAAACCTTCTGGTTAATTATTTAAAAAAAAATTCTCTAATTCTTCAGTAAATGTGGATATATCTAGGTACTATAGTCATTGAAACTCGCACAAACAACAAACAATTTAGATGCTAGGTTTGTGTAGAGATTAAAAAGAATATACGCATTTGTAGTTGTATTTGCAAGAAAAATAAAAATGTTTTAGCGAATATTACCGACCAAAATATCGAGAATCGATTTAAATGAAAAAAATTTGGTAAAAAAATTATAATTTTTAAATATATAGTATTTTTAACGTTTCTCAGAACGCGAGAGATAGAAAATAAAATAAATCTCAAAGCATCTTTCTTACCAATTTATTTTACAAAAGTTTAGTCTTTGTTATCTCTCCGGCGACATATAACCGTCAGTGTTTTAAAGTTAACATTTATTGAAGGTACTAATTGTTTCTTATAATACAATTTTCAAGATATGCATTTAGATATATAATTACTATAGACTATGAAGTTTTCCAAATGAAAATTAAATCTTTGAGTGAAATATTTAGAGGGATATCGGAAGCAAGCTATTGTTTCCAGATTGTTTTTTGGCACTCGTGGTCAATTCTCGGGGGTGCAGTCAAATTAGATAGAAATCCAACGAAGGAATTCGCGTATTTCCTTATCCCTCAATGACAGGGCTGTCCAACCCGTGGCCCGCATGCGGCCCAGCACTGCAAATAGTGTGGCCCAACATAAAATCATAAACTTCCTTAAAACATTGAGATTTATATGTAGAGATATATTTATTCCTTTTTTCGAAATATGAATGTACATTTGTACAATACGCTTTTTTTCAAGAATAAAATTCACTAAAAGCAAAATTATAAGATCAACTATAAGTATAAGATAAAATAATAATGAAGTTTCGAATATTTAAAAATTCTTCTTCTTTTCATATTTTCATTTTCTAAGATATGTATTATTTCACTAATTTATATGTTACGACGATTCGGAGGATTGTCATTCCCTCTTCAGGATTTAGCTGGTCAAAGTAGGAACCTAGCTGTTTATTAATAATATTTTTAATTGGGTTTAATTTCAAAACTTTGTGCATAGCGATACCTTGATGATGGCAGGAGTGGGTCAAAACGTTGAAAAAAATAAATTAAAATTTTATTCAATTCTGGCTGCAAATAAAATTCGACCTTTTTACCTGAATTCAAAGTCTAAAATAATATTAATATAGGTATTTTGCTTTTAACTAAAGCCAGGTACTATTTAAATGTAAAGAATAGTCTAGAAAAGCTGTCCGCCTGTATCTATGCAACCGAAAGACGCCTCTGGATCCTACAAACCTACCTCCTTGTTAAATGAATATTTTTGATGTTTAAAATTTGACGACCATCTCCCATTAGCTTATTATTATTATTATTATTATTATTATATAATTTCATTTAAATTGATTAGGTAAACAATTATTTTTATAGAGAAATGTCTGGGGAATTTAACATAACAAGAGTCACATTGATACATTCATAGATAAAATACATGCAGGTGAAGCTATAATAAAGCGTGTAAAAAAAATAGACTATTGATCTATCAACAAATAAAAATATGTTTATCTTTTAATAAAAAAAATATTGTAATTAATAAAATTTTATTAACAAATGATAGCAAAGTAAGTTTCGTATTGTATATGAAGAGTTTTAAAATTGTAATTACATTACAAAAGTCTCTCGTGAACTGGTTCTCCTGGTTTAATGGAATTTAATGGATTGCTGTTTCTGATTAGATATTTTTAACATTTTATTCATAGCGAAGCATGAATTAAGTAGTGTAATTGGTCTCGCGCCAAGCCCGACTTCAAAGAGTCATCAGGTAAAGTCCATCGTCTCTTTTAACAATTAGTACCTGGAGCCACCGAGCGATGCACGGTAACCTCTGAACCCTCCCCCCTTCCCGAAACCACACACCTCGCCCCCACCACTACACCCCCACTCCGCCCCACCCAAACCGCGCCTCCCACCCCGGATCCCCCACAACTGCACCCCACCTTCTGCACCTCCCACATCCACCCCACCCCGCACCCAGTTTTTGCATTTATAGCTTTCTAATGGTCTACATATTATGTGTATATTTGTTTACTCGTACACCAATTTGCCCACATTCGTTCATATTGATAAACTTTATAAAAAAATAAATAGGAAAATAATAATAAAAAAAATAATCGTAAGGATCTGAAATAAAAAAATAAAATTAAATAAGATTTGTTTCCAAGTTATTTAAAAAAAGCCACTTCAACCACTTTATTTGTAAACACCCCTGTAATGTTATGATTTAGACACCTGTTAATTAAAAACAAACAAAAAATTCCTAATTTTATTAAACCAATTATTTTACATGAATTAATGTATACATTGTATTTGAGATTCGATTTCGGCCATCGACTGTCCTTGATCATCTTTTTAGTCCTTGTTTTTAATAAGAGGAAAAACTAATTAAATAAAAAAACCTCTTTTCCGATAATTATTCCAATTCCATATTAGTCCTCGATATCAAATTCATCTCCCTTCCTAATTTTAATATAATTATTAAACCAATTATTTTATATGAATTAACGTAGACATTGTTTTTGAGCTTCGACTCCGGAGATTACTTCTCCACCATCGACTGTCCTTGATCACCTTTTTAGTCCTTGTTTTTAATAAGAGGAAAAAACAAATTAAATAAAAAACCTCTTTTCCGATAATTATTTCAATTCCATATTCCATCATTTCTTCATCCCTAATTTTAATTTTTTTTTTTTTTTTATAAATTTTATTAAACCAATTATTTTACATGGATTAATGTATACATTGTTTTGAACTTCGATTCCGAGATTACTTCTCCACCATCGAGTGTCCTTATACCTCTTTTTAGTCCTTGTTTTTAATAAGAGGAAAAAACTAATTAAATAAAAAAACCACTTTTCCGATAATTATTCCAATTCCATTATTTTCGTCAATTCGACTCTCTCTCTCCCCTAATTTTAATAGTTTTTTTTTTTATTAATTTTATTAAACCAATTATTTTACATGAATTTATGCATACATTGTTTTTGAGCCGTCTTCTTTGACACCGAAATTTATAGCTTCGGCACCGATTATTTGATATGCAGGCGCACTTTGAAAGCAGAAATTCTAGGCGTCTCGTAGAAATAGCCGGTGTTTATTGCATCTCCAATTCAGATATATTCATATATCGAGGTGGAATATAGGAAAATATTGCCAGGATAGGAGCATGTGCGAAATAGAAGGATGGATAGATTGAGAAATTTTGAGTGGATAAGTTTGGAAGATGAAAGCTCCGTCTGGAATGATCTCTCTAGAATGATGTGTGGAGAGTGAAGTCTGTAGAGCCGAATCTCTTGCCTCGAATGTTAACTATAGAAAGAAAGTTTGCTTAGGATGTTTTGCGTTCTCTTCCTATATTATGAATGATCTCCCGTCGTCTTGTTCAGACTCTCTCTTCCTTTTACTTCTTCTATTCCCTTTTGTGATTCTATTTCTCCAATTTCTCCTGTTCTTGTTCGTTCCGTGTTAGTTTCAAGTAATGGTTTTTTTTAAGTAAAATTTTATATTATTATTTATTTTTCCACTGAAACAGAGAGATTATTAAATAATTCTTAAAGGTTCACCCAAAGTAACGCATTATACTCAATTTCTATGTAAATTCAAATTTTAATTTATTTTTACTATTAAAATTTGCTAAATAATTTATATTTAGACTAATCTATTTGAAAAGAAATTATTATCAAGTTATTTATTTAATAAATTATATTTAAATAAAAATTTTATATAAAAACTAAAAATGAATAAAATATTATTTCTACCCTTATATACCAATTTGTCTCCTTTTGCAATTTCATTATACAATATACCGATAGGGTATATTGTAATAACCTATTAATTAGGTTTAAAATTAAAAAAACAATTAAAAATAAAAAGATAATTGAAAAAATAAACTGCAACGGATCGTTGCTAAACTTTATCAAATTCATTTGAAATATTAATATGTTTGTTCCTTTATTATTAATCAGATATCACTTGCAATTTGTAGTTCATATTGAAATTAATTCAAAAAATAATTCTCATTTTAAGAGTCGAGGAATAACCATTCTACATTGGATTTTTGACGTTTCGGTTTTTATTGGTAACCATTGCTGAAGACATAGAGGAATCGACTTAAAATCAAAAATAGCCATCGATTCTCATCTAATACTTGAGGAATAACAATTCTACATTAGGTTTTTGACGTTTCGATTATTATTGGTAACCATTGCTGAAGACATGGAGGAAACGACTTAAAATCAAAAATAACGATCGATTCTTATCTAATACTAGAGGAATAACCTTATTGAATTCCATTTTTGATGTTTTGACTATTAATGGAAACCTCTACTGAAAATGTAGAAGAATCGACTTAAAATCAAAAAGACTAAATTCTTTTATGGCAAACAACTCAAGCTTGATTGTTTACCAAAAAAAATTTAGTCTTTTGATTTTTAAGTCGATTCTTCTACATTTTCAGTAGAGGTTTCCATTAATAATCAAAACATCAAAAATGGAATGCAAAGTTATTCCTCGATAGATGAATCGATCGTTATTTTTGATTTTAAGTCGATTCCTCCATGTCTTCAGCAATGGTTACCAATAATATCGAAACGTCAAAAATCTAATGTAGAATTGTTATTCCTCAAGTATTAGATGAGAATCAATCGCTATTTTTGATTTTAGAGTCGATTCCTCTATGTCTTCAGCAATGGTTACCAATAAAAACCGAAACGTCAAAAATCCAATATAGAATGATTATTCCTCAAGTACTAGATGAGAATCAATCGCTATTTTTGGTTTTAAAATCGATTTCTCTATGTCTTCAGCAATGGTTACTAATAAAAACCGAAACGTCAAAAATCCAATATAGAATGATTATTCCTCAAGTACTAGATGAGAATCAATCGCTATTTTTGGTTTAAAAATCGATTTCTCTATGTTCTTCAGCAATGGTTACTAATAAAAACCGAAACGTCAAAAATCCAATATAGAATGAATATTCCTCAAGTACTAGATGAGAATCAATCGCTATTTTTGGTTTAAAGTTGATTTCTCTATGTCTTCAGGAATGGTTACTAATAAAAACCGAAACGTCAAAAATCCAATATAGAATGGATATTTCTCAAGTATTAGATGAGAATCAATCGCTATTTTTTATTTTAAGTCGATTCCTCCATGTCTTCCAGCAATGGTTACTAATAAAAACCGAAACGTCAAAAATCCAATATAGAATGATTATTCCTCAAGTACTAGATGAGAATCAATCGCTATTTTTGGTTTAAAGTCGATTTCTCTATGTCTTCAGCAATGGTTACTAATAAAAACCGAAACGTCAAAAATCCAATATAGAATGATTATTCCTCAAGTACTAGATGAGAATCAATCGCTATTTTTGGTTTAAAATCCATTTCTCTATGTCTTCAGCAATGGTTACTAATAAAAACCGAAACGTCAAAAATCCAATATAGAATGATTATTCCTCAAGTACTAGATGAGAATCAATCGCTATTTTTGGTTTAAAATCGATTTCTCTATGTCTTCAGCAATGGTTACTAATAAAAACCGAAACGTCAAAAATCCAATATAGAATGAATATGCCTCAAGTACTAGATGAGAATCAATCGCTATTTTTGGTTTAAAATCGATTTCTCTGTCTTCAGCAAAGGTAACGGATAAGAAAACAACGCAGTTGCTATGGTTACTCATAAAAATTCCTCCCAAATTTTTAGCATTTCACAGAAGAGAAGCCTATCCATTCTTACTTAAGCAAGGCTAAATGAGCTATATTAAAACTTTCAAATGAATAAATTTTAAAGAATTTAAAAAATTAAAAAAGTACCATCTTACTCTAGAGTAAAAGTTACTTTAAAAAATATAATTTTACTAAAAACTTTATTTAACCTTTTTTGTGGTCCCCAAGGTACTTAATTAGGATATTAAATTTCATCAAAATTGGTTAAGTCATTTTCAAGAATATTTAGAAAAAACTAAAAAAGTACTGAAATAAAGTACCTAATGTTTGTGGGCCGATATGTACCAAAAACTAATCAGCGCTTCATTTTGTTAAACTAATGGTAGGTTTTCAATTTCATTTCAATCGGTGCAACGGTGTGGAAAAAATCGTGGGCCAAAAAAGCGATAACATACATCCATCCATCCATACATACATACATACATCCATCCGCACGCACTAAATGAAAAAATCGCACTTTTTGGCCTCTCGACGAGACCCCATGTAATTTTTGGCAAAACCGCCACGTGCTAATATTCAACCTAATTGAATACTACAATTTGTGACTTTAATTGAGTCCATGGGTTCCGTAGTCTTTACCTGAGGACCCTTTGAAGCCACGCTTGCCCCGAGAGCGATTACAATACTTTTACCCATGCTTTGCATTGGATAAAGTAAAAAATGTAAACAAACTTTTTTATTGAGATTTTCATCTTTCAATAATTACTTTAATTAAGAAAAGATCAATTAAGATTAAATTTGTCGAGGTCCAGACCTAGCCAGATCGCTTTCTCATCCTCAAAACTTGTTAATAGAATTTGTTTCATCAAAATCGGTAGAGGTAAAATAGGACCAAGATACAAATATATAAATAAATATATAAACAAATATATACCTATATACCATAAACAATTTTTGCTCGTTTAATAAGAGTAGATTTAACTTGAAGTTATATTGTTATTAAAGAGTGGTAACTTTAATTTTTAATTTTTATTTCATAAGTCAATTTATTATGAATATATATATAAAGAAAAAGATTGGAGAAAAAATTCGTATTTTTTTTGTTCCTTTCTTAATAAGATTAAATTTAAATAGAATCGAATTTTCCGCATTGAAAATTATTTATTATCTTTGAATATTGTCCTTGCAAGATAATCCAAGCGAAGTGAGAGGGCCCAGGCATTTTTGCATTAGGCCGAGTTGCGAAGACAAAGCTCAAGCCGCTATCAAAAACCTCGCACGCCGAGTTAACACGATTAAGACAGGTCTGCTCCTGCTATCACTGTGCTAGAAGCAGGTTAGAAGGCCTAATTACAATCCGATTCCTGTCTATGTAATCCCATTACGTGACATTTTCTGAATGTGGTCTTATGGATTTTCCTTTTCGACCTTCAAGCGGTATTCTCTTTACAATAAAGGAATGAAATCGATTGGTAGTATATACATAATGCAGACATTTATAGGGTTCCGTTCAAAGGTAAAACAAAATCTTATTAGGGCTACAATGTCCTATGTTTGTTTGTAGGATCAATGTAGCTCGTAAACTAAATAATATACAAACATGAAATTTTTATAAATTATAATGTATTGTTTTTTCCTAAAATCAAAAATAGTAATATAATTTTTATCAAATTATTATTTTGGAGGGTTTATGTTTTTGTGGGGTCGAAAATAATTTTTTTATCATGGTGTATACAGGTATTCCTGAAAAGATCTCATCAAGTAGAATAAGGCCAATTTTTTTAAATTTAATTCACTTTTTTAATATGACGGGGTAAGGAGGCTACTACAAAGTGGCCATTATTAGGTGATTTTTATCTGAAAATGTTCAGAAGGGGCTTAAATTATGATAGTGGAAATAATCTATAAATTCTCTCATTATCAAAGACATATAAGAACACATTTGATATCTGAAGTATTTAGGAAAATAAAAGATATGAAAACTCGGTATGCGTATCCGACTCGCGGTTAGCCTACTTATTTTATAAAGAAAATTAAAGTATACGTAGTACATTACTTAAGGTAAGGAATAAGTACAATTTAGTTCAGAAATCTTAAAATTCAAATAAAAACATGAACAAGCACTATGTCAATTGAAATCTTGTTTATTTTTTGGATTTTGATTTGAATTAAACTAAATATGAAATTATTTATTATATTACATGAAATAATAAATTAGCACGATAATTATATACCAACCCCTAAGTTCTGGCTGTTTATCAACATGGCCGGTTTATTTAGGTATTTAAAATGTTAATAAAGCAGAGGACAACCTCTTTGTTTCTCTTTATTAATTAACAACTCTGCTACTCTCGACAAAATAAAAACTTTTTAATTAAAATATTAATCATCATTTTTATAGTCTCTGATTTTCGCTAAATAAGAAATTAAAAAAAAACCTAGAACACTTGTTTTTGACAATATATTCAAATAATAAACTCATACCATAATCGTCTGTTCGGCGAAAAATTAAATTATTTCAGGAATCAACTTTAATATTATATAGATCTAGAAGGACAAATACAGAAACACAATTTAGAAACTATTTAGAATAATTTCTTAAATTTGAAACTATTATATGGATATTGAATGTTTTTATTATAATCATTAAAAATAAAAAATTTCTTCCTTATATCTGACACAAGTTTGTACAGATTTTCACAAAGAATAATCAAGACAGAAAAAACTTCCAAAAAGTTAATATTCTTGAATTTTGGTTAAGCTCTATAATAGTGGTTCCTAACCTAGGGGTATTTTATCCCCATTGGAGTAAGATAGCTACTTGAAGGGGATAATGAGACTAATTAATATATGCTGACGGTAATGGATTCAATTTTTCCGCTACGGGGAGAGGCGAGGATGGATAAACAAGAGGTAAAGACAAAAGGGTAATAAAACTGAAAATGTTAGTAACCACTGCTCTATAATTATTAAGACACTAAACCTAGCTACTTAAATTAATAAAGTAAAGGTTGAGTTTTATTTCATTCACTGTAAAACTACACACCCTTTACTTTATTAATTAATATCATGTTTCACCTAAAACCTACACCATTTTCTCTAAGTAAAAAAACTAGCTACTTAAGGTTTTATCAACAACAAAGTGCGAAGACTGATTCGTAGCAGCTGTTTACTTCCAAATGATTCTATCCCAAATCAATTCTTTAACCTATCCCCCAAACTATATTCTTTATGAAAAGGGAAAATAGTATAAACTTATTTCCTTTTTATCTCATCTCATTCACACTAAAGAGTAATATTAAATGTCAAAACTCTCAATAATTTTGGAGTAAAATCAATATGCCATTTAAATTTTGATCCAGACATTATCTTTATTTTCATATTAAAGAAATATCCTAATAAAACAATAAAACTAACTTAAAATAGATATTAAAAAAATAAAAATAAAACAACTCGAAATTGTTTTTCAGAATGAGGAAGTTAACCAGAAGCAGAGGCCCGAAATCGCGTAATGGGATATTCAAACGGAAATTAAGCAGTAAATTGATTTAGTCTTTTTGTAAGTCATGGAAAAGCCAGGGGGACAAAGAACAAAGCCCTAGGGCCTGGTCATTACAAAGCAACATTACGGTAATATATTCTATAAAGTAGCTAAAGAGGTGAGAGTTTGGAGAGAGGGTGAGCTTTTTTTATACAAAAGAAAAAATAGATTCTCATTTGGATTTTATTAGATTGTTATATGTATATTTATTTATATTTATTTCCAGAGTTCGAAATTTAATCTAATCTATAAGTTTCAAAAGGAGATTCGCAAAAATAAATATTTATTGGCATACCATAATTGCCGAAGTGCTCTGATTTCGTAAAAGTTTATGTATAATTAATATAAAGAGCTTGTAAAATACTTTATTTTAAAACGAAAATGCTTTCTTTATAATGCCATCGTGAATTAGTAAAGTAATTTATTTAAGTTATATACTGTATTATTTTCTAAGGAAATAGAAATATGATTCAATGAGTTAAAGAGCAAATATGTATATTGTTATAGTGAGGCCCGGGCCTAGGGCGAAAAAAGACAGAGATAATTCAAATTAAAAATTGATTTGAATTTGTTTTATTATAAATGAATGGAAAGTTTTTAGTAAATTTTATCACGCAATTGCACTTAAAGAATTTTTTTAAGCATTCCGGCTACAAATTGTTCCGGAGAAAGATCTTTTTCCACCCTAAAAAGGGTAAACAACTATTTGCGTGCAAGTATGGGTCAAGATAGACTTAATGCACTCGAATTATTGCCTATCGAAACTAAATTAGTACAAGAAATTTATTACGGAGATATAATCGACGTTTTCGCGTGAACCAAAACTAGAAAAAAGAAATTGATCTCATAAGTTAATTAAAAAAATGTATTTACTAAGGTAAATGTACCAAATTCTGACACTATAAGAACTAATACCAATTGAAGGTATAACAAAATATATATAATGACGTAAAAATGTGATGATTTTTTAAATATGTTGAAATTGAAGGTTTTAATTTCATTTTGTTTAAGTTTTACCCATATTAAATATTTTATATTTCGCAAAAATTAATTAAATGCATTACATATTTTTGTACCAAATTTTGACATGAAAAATTTCGGTTGGTCCTAATTCTGACAATAGTGGATCCTAATTTTGACATAGAATGTTTCGTTAGTTTGTTATAATTAAAAAGCATGACTAATTATTTATATGTTAATTTATTGGAATTAAAACATGTACATATTTAAAGAATTATTCTAAACATATTTCTTTGACTTTATAAATTTATTTATAGGGATGGGAGCAGAAATTTTTTTAAGATATCCGAAAACTCGTACGGTAGAGAAATCCTTTTCTTTTGGCCATCTCTATCCAAATTGTCCACATTTTTTCATTACAGTTACTAATGCATTATCGTCATTCATTTCTTCTACAATTCCGGGGTACATATCGTCCATATACATATTTGACGAGTAGGTACGTAGTCATTCATGTTAATTTGCAGATCTTCATTATCTGAACCACTTTCTTCTTTATCGTCTATAACAGCGTCCTTATTTAATTTTTGTGGTTTTTTCTCATCCCTGATTCTTTTCCTCTCTTGCTTCTCTTCTTCTTTCTTCAATTTTTTATTTTCATTCTTCAAATGGTAATTTCTCCATTCAGTGGACGTGGCTACTGACGGTATTTTTTCTTTTCTTTTTTTTTTATTATTTACAGGCTTTTGAGGCTAAAAAAGAGAACGTTTAAATCGCTATTTTGTAGGTGCATTTTTCTAAGGTTACACTGTGAGACACAAACAAAGTCAAGACGAAAGTAACAGCTGAAAGGAATTCAGCCACATGCATTTCAGTTTGTAAAGAATAATATGTTTTTAGTTGACGACAAAGTAGATAAAGACCTTCATATATTTATTTATTCAAACAATATTCTAATAATGTTATTTCAAGTTGAAAGTGTCAGAATTTGAACACTGTCAGAATTTGGAACATTTACCTCATTTACTAAGGAAAATTATATTTGAATAGGAACTTATATTTGAAATTATTTTTGAAAAATTTATTTAAACCAATAAACAGTATATATTTAATATAATATTTATAATATAATATTTGGTAGTTTGAATATTTGATAATTAGCCATATAATTTTGACAATCACTTTTAATTAGAAAAATGGGCGGCACATTGGACAGGGCCTAGAGCGGCATCGAACTTAAATCCGCCCCTGTCATACCCCCAACAAAAACACTTTAGTTTTATTAAAATGTGTTATATTAATTAAAGTTTAACTGCTAAAGTTACAAATAGGTAATTTAAATTAAAAACAATAAATTTTATTTTAATCGACATTTTATTACAAAGTTTTTATTAATTTCTAGCATGTATCAATATAATTTTGTATACTTTTTGGTAGTTAACCGCATACCCCTTATATTTTCGCATACCTCAAGGGGTAAGCATACCATTAGTATAGTCTATAGTAGGAGTTTACAAGCATTTGTCAATGACTCCAGAATTACATTGAAAAATTAATTAAATTATTTTAAGAGTTATATATAATAAGTATTAGTCACAAAGTTTCTGACCACAAGCCAATACTACGAGGATTGATGTGTAAGTAGCTGGAAGCAAATCCACTAAAGGATGATAGATGAAGAAAGTTTGTTTGAAGAGTGACAAATGTTAGGTGAAGTCTATCAAAAGTATCGGATGATAAAGTTGAATTTAATATAATACTTTTTTATAAAAACCTATCAAATTCGAATCCAAAAGTATATTAAATCACAACTGTGTGAAGTTAGTTTTTAAATATTCATTCTCTTAATTTGAATGCAAGAATTATTGAAACATATAGATAAAGATATATCAAATTAAAAAACCACAGAGTTCTATTAAATGGGCCAAACGTTTTACAAATTTATAAATTCCATCTCTGTATAAAAAATAACAAAAAATAATTTTTTTAATTGTTGAGGAAAAATCCAAGATTGATGATTAATTGGAGCCAGGAATTTATTTAAGGGGGTTCGGGACTGTTTATCATTTTTATAAGAAAATTTTAAAAATTTTACCATCAAATTATTGATGTATTAAATATTTATTCCCGAAATTTGAAGTTGATCGTCTGTCCTATTATCGAGAAATAAATTATTGAAAATTGTCCTTTTAACATGGAAGTAAATGGACCGAGCTTTTAAAAGGGCTATAACTTCCATACAAATTAAACCATTTTCAACAAATTTATACAGATCAATAATTCAACTTTTATGAATCGAATGATACATTTTTCAATAGATTTGACAATCTAGTTAATTATTTATTTATAAATGTAAAAAATTAAAAAGTTATTTGCAGCCAACAGAATATAACAAAAGCACTAGTGTAGAATTGCAACTCTATTTCTTGAAATCGTTTTTGTGTTAAATAAATGTTTTTATAATGAGAGAAAATTTACCTCAATATTCTTTTGATTAATATTATCAAAACAAAGATTTTTATTCGAAATTAACCTCATTATTAACAATTTTTTTTTATTAAAAAATTTAGTAGGCAGGCGTTGTCAAACTGCAGAAATACAAAATATTTTTTCTAAGATCAACCAGATAGATAACCTGTCCCGAAATTCCTTAAAAAAAAAGATTAATGATGTTTTGTCGTATAGTGAAATTGTTTTTTGACAAAGAGTGATAAAATGGGCCACTGAGGAAGTCAAAATAAATTGACGAAACGTCTGAGCCATTTAATAGAGAGTCTGTGTTTTTAATTTTTGTCCAATTCTCTGCTATTCTTGTTACAAATTTATTATGGATGCAAATAATACAACAATATTTTATTAATTTATATGTGTATTTATTAAATAAAATATATTTTTATCACTCCGCGACAGAAAGTTTGTTTTTATTGTTTATTTAATGCTCTATAACTAAACTAAAGTAATCCTTAACCTAGTTCTAACCAACATATGTCCGTTTATACATTGTAGAGACAGTTAAAATGTCAAGAAAATTCCATTCCCTTTAACAATTTGTAAGTGTTTATGTTTACCCGAAAAATAAATTTTTAATATATTTAGCAATTTTTCTGCTTAAACATAAAAGTATCGTTAAAATATATTCTCTCTCCTTTAGTTATTAAAAAAGCAATCATTGAATAATGTATGTATAAGCACATTAAATAAAATTTATTAAGATTAGGAATTTTATTGATATTAGAGGAGAAAAATTGGAATTTATATTCGATATATTGCAAATTGAACGTTCATGAGGATCACTTGGAAGGTATTCGCGTAAAGATGAAAATTTTAACGGAAATTTTAAATCGTATGCATAAAAACAGGTCCCTCGAATGGGGGAGATGCAGAGCCCGTGTCCAGCGACCAAGAGAAAGAGAAAACTGAGATTGGAATAAAGGGAGAGTGAGGGCAAAGGCGTTCCAAACAGATCATTTTCGTGATTTACACCATGCCTGTTTTATATTAAAAACGTTCGCAGCTAGAATACCTATATATACATATCTACAGGGTGATACCCACGACCCATGGCAGCGATTTATTTGGACATCGGAATGTTGTAAATGGAGGAAAAATCTAATTACCATGGCCTATGTGAATTATCATTTGATAACATTTCCGTTCTTCGGAACAGGAAAAACATGGAACATATCTTCGAAATTTCACATAAAAAATGGATCGAGTGCGGTATCGTTAGATATACCTATACATCTTTTAAAAAGAAGCAACATTTTTTATTGTTTATCGTTATTTTTGTAAATCACAAATAACTAAATTATTTCCATGAAATATTGTAATATTCATTATTAATTTATTTGTTATATCCTTAGACCATGAAAGATATAGACACGCCCTCTGCCACTCTCCACACAGAGTGAAGTGAGGCCAACATCAACTAGAGAACGTGACGTCTTCTGTAGGCAAGAGAAAATAAAATCGTATTGCTACTAACGGGAGTTTTGTGGTTTCATTTCAATTTTTTCTTACCTATAAATATGGTGACCTCATGCAATGCTTATATACTACTGGACAAAAGTTTTGCATAAAATTTAAAAATGCTGTAATTTAAAATTAAAATATATTATTATTTTTTTTCTGCGCTTGTTGTGAATGAAACTGAATTTATGGGCAGGGATGAAGAAAGTCAATAAATTAAGTACAAAGTTGTTTATTTACTCAAATTAAAAAAAAATTTACTTTATTTAAACAGACGATGTCAACAAATGTAGGTATTTGACGAAATTTTTTAACCACCATAACATACGAACACGTAAATTTTATGCACAACTGTTGTTCAGCAGTTTTGTTATTGTACGATAAAATCTAATTTTTAAAATAAATATTATTGTAGTTTTAACAAGAATAGAGTATACTCTTATAGATTTCCTAAAGATCCAAAAATGAGAAAAAGATGGATTGAAGCAATCCGGCGTGAAAAATTCCAGCCATCGAAACAAATGAGAATTTGTTCTAAGCATTTCACTCCCGATTCTTACGCGACAGTCCTTGGAGTTCAATGAAGCGCCTTAAAAAAGACGCTATACCAAGCATTTTTAGATTATTAGAATCAACTTTAATCACCATAAAAAATTACAACAATATAAAGCAGTGTTTAATTCAGCCGTCTAAAGATGTAATACACATTTGTAAAGTGGCTGAAAGTGAAATTAGAATTTTTAAAAAACAAACAAACTGTTAAAAAAAAAATAATTGCCAAATTAATAATATCTATTATGGGTAATGTTCGGGACTCGGTATTTGATGCATACAAAGAACATATGTACGATAATGATATTGAATCAAATCATATCATTAATTTGATTAAAATGATTAGTTTTTATTATTGTAACATAAGATTATACCACCAAGGAGAATGTTTAAACACAGATTCGAACAGGATAAGGAGTAAATTTACTAAAATGATTTTGTTTAGTAATCAATGATTTTATTATAATAATAAAACTTGAGCAAGATGCGAGGTAGGTTTCACAAAAAAGAAATAAAACAAAATTGAGTTTTGAATTCGATATATTTCGGGGGTGAGCCCAAACTCAGTTTTCTTTGACTCCTGATGATGGGCTCACCCCCGAAATATATCGAATTCTCAAAACTCAATTTTGTTTTATTTCTTTTTTTGTCAAACCTACCTCGCATCTTGCTCAAGTTTTATTATTATATTAAAATGTTTCACCTAGAACCAACATCTATCTCCTTAAAAGTTAATGATTTTATTTATGTATGAACCTTGTATGAACATAATTTAATTTTTATTATGTTCTAAATTTCCCTAGATAATTATTATTGTTTTTATTATGATATTTAAATATTTTTCATTAATAAATATGAGATTGCGAATTTTTTTCGACTTAACTTTAATTACGATTTTTATACTGACAAAATATTTGGTAAAATCAAATGATGAACTTGGTTGAATGTTCCGTCAATTGATTCAAAAAACTGTATTTAAAAATCCAATAATTATTTACTTGATTTAGCATTCGAAATTAATAAATATTTTGGTAACCTACAATTGATTAAAATAATAAAAGATATTGTTGTATATAGGGACATGGGAGGGAGTGTTGCTCGATGCCCGAATTATTGTAAAATATGTAATTTAAATAAAACATTTTGTTAAAAAAATAAATAAATATTTTGGTATATTAATTTAATATTAATTTGCGATTATTGGAATCCAAAATAAATAATCTAAACTACGATAAATTTATCTCAATGTATAATAATTCCTATAGCGCCCATGCTATTCTCGTTGTTCCTGCCTACTGATGACGTCACGTTCTCTAGTTGATGTTGGCCTCACCAAATCGACACCAGGGCGTGTCTATATCTTTCATGGTCTAAGGTTATATCATTAATTGATTATACATATTAACAACAATTTGAATTAATTTTAATGATAATAAAGTAAAATAAAAATATTAATTTTATTTATTAGTATTTTTTTATTAATCAGGGCCTGAACTAGGGGGGCGTCAAGCAAATGATCTCATTGGATGGGCGGCAAAAATAGTATAAAGAGAAAATTAAAATCAATAGAGAAAGTACATTTTTTTATATATTTAACAATTTTTACTTTTATTATACTTATACATATCACTCAAATAAAACTGTTTATCGATGTTCGCCTAGGAGATAGGCATAATATTGAATTCACTTAAATTTTGGTTTTTTTGCTCTGTGTGTTTAATATTGACTCAATGACGAAGGTATTTCAGAAGATAATGTTTATTAATTTCATGGTCATCGGTGTTTCAAATTAACGAGCTATAATAAAATATAAAATTTTTAAAAATTTCAAATTTTCAAATGAAATGAACCACCTCTTTGCGCTGTCCTATCGATCTCAAATATTGTAGAAATTATTTTCTTACTATACCTCATAATTTGAGCTTGTGTTTCGAAAACTTATTCGAAAAAAAATTTCACCAGGTATAGCTAAAGTCTATGAACACCATAGTACCTACACATGTTTGAATTTGATATCATTGTTATTAAATCACCCATAGGTTAGTACACCAGCCAAGTTCGATTTGAGTTTGCGAGCACAGCCCGAGTAAGTTTTTTAGAAGCAGCTTTGAAAATTTTGTCTACTCTGTAATTTCGCAATAGAAACGTTTACATGGTTGGAAATTATTTTTTTAATCAAGTCCACAAACTTAAATAAATCACAAATTTTCACATTTCTATAGTTTATACTGTCCAAGTTAGGAAGAACGAATTTTAGGCTATTTCGCAAGAGTGCATCCAATAACACACTAGGATACTAAAATTTAGCATGGTGGAGAGTTTAGGATACTAATAAAGGGAAAAATTTAAAAGCCGAGACGTTTCTATTTTAACACCTAAAACGAAGGATTGTAAATTCAGATCTAGATAAAAAAACGCGAAAAATCAGAAAGTTTACTAATACTAGAGTACGTAATAAGAGTATTAAGAAGATAAAGAATTGAAATATGGGAGAAAAATGTGTATTAATAAACTGCACGTCCATCCGTTAGTGTCAAGTTGCATTTTTCTAAAAAAGTGATATTCACTAAAATTTGCAGAAAATGTAAATCCTTGAAAGAAAAAGTATTTTTTAATTACTAGTTTTTTATTTTTACTAAAAAACGGTCTCTATAATATTTTTTATATTTGGTTGGCATATTATATAGTGTATATAGTCTATTTAGTCAGTGTGTATGTAATATGATAATTTTATCATGGGTTAGTAGTGGAGGAGCCGGATTTTAGATGGTCAAATTTTGATTCTGACGCGAGCGAGACCTTAACTTGAGCCTCCAACTTCAACATTCTCAAAACACGACCATAAAGGGATATAGTGGTATAGTGCTTTCGTGCTCGACCAACCTACTCTATTTTTTTCCATATTAGTTATTTCTTTTTAAAAGAGATATCTCACTCGATCAATGTCCCCATTTAAAATTTTGAAGCTATGTCCCATCGGATATACTTCCAGTTTTTTCTGTGAAACGACAATGTGGTAGTTTGCATAGGCTTTTGAAATTAATTTTTTTTTCGCCATCTTCCAATCACGTTCCCATGTCGAAATAAGGGGCTGCTGGCTGGCATGGGTGATTCGAATCACCCTGTATATAGCAGGATGCAAAAAAATGTTATCAGGAAATTGGACAGTCGCCCTGGCAGCTGCGAAGGGTTTCCTAACTTGCGAGTCGATGAAGGTGAGCAAACGAGATGGGAAAGTTGTTGCAGAGCGCTGATAATAAATCAGACAAATGACTGAGGGAGCAAAATGATGTACATTTTAATCACACCAACTTCAACCCTTTCTTCTATCTCTCGGCTAAAGGCAAAAATAAACCGTTTCTACAGCGCTCTATTTTATTTTGTCGTCTACATATGAATTTCACAATTGGTAATGCAGGATAAAAAACATGTTGGGGATGGTTTAATAAAAATATATACGATGTTTCATTTAAAAGTTAATTATCCCGGTAAAAAAAAATCAAATAACACCAACAACGACAATAAAAATTGGAAAACTATTAAAAGGTTCAATGATGAAGAGGAAAATGTAATATTCGCTCTCTAACCCAAGGGGAAACCATTATCATAGCCGAGTATGAATATAATCAAAAAATGATAGCCTTTTGTTTGTTTATTTCCCCCTGCAAATGCTTTAACTCTTTCAGAAGTGAAAGTTAGTACATTTTTACTTTCACATAATATATATTTTAACATACAAGAGTGTAAATAAAAAGGAATCTTTAAACGATTTTTCACCCTAAATTAATTAAAATCAACCCCTAACAAATTTTAATAGTTTATTATTTTATAGATTAAGAAGGTCTAGTCGCAGAGCGTACTAAGAAAGTTTTCATTTTTTTTAAATTTATTATCAGATAACTAAACTGCCCCAAAAGATCTCTAATTTAAGAATCAAATTATAGGAATTTTTTAAAGAATTTTCCCGCAATTTTTCAAGCAAGTGAAAAACTTGGCGGGCCCTACTGATAATATCTTATAAACACTATTGTCATGTAAACATTGCTCTGTACAACTTTACTAAAATCAGAAGTTGCACACCAAAAACATGACTCTCAAAAAAAATAAAAATAATAATAAGTAAATATCTCAAAAACATAAAAATAAACTACTTGATAGTACAATTAAAAAGTTTTAAATAAAAAATAAAAATTTATGGATTCTAGAGTCTGAGACCATAGTACTTTACTATGCTATATTTTTTCAAAAAACCTACATGTTTTTAATTGATAAATTAAATGTTTCTGAAAGCAAAATGTGGAGAACGACTCCATTTTCCGTTTAATAATGCCATCTCGATATGTAAAATAAGTTATACAAAATACATGCATGCATGCATTTATTATACATAGTTTGAATTAAAATTGGAAGTTTTTTTGCTGATGGTAGCGAGAATTTTTATAAATTGAAGGAGACAATAAAAGAGTGTGATCTTCAGCTGGAATTATAAATTTTTAATTTATTTATTACGAGACTCATAGTTTCGAGAGCTTTGCCCTCTTCATCAGTCTATTACAAGGCTCTCGAAACTATAGTCTCGTTATAAATAAATTAAAAATTTATAATTCCAGCAGAAGACACACTCTTTTATTGTCTCCGTCAATACATAGTTTGCATTATCCATATATCTACTAGTATACATCTCATTTTTGGGATTGAAAGATAAATTTTTTATTCCGGCCAAAGTAATTATTCAAAAATTTAAAACTCTGTAAACTTTATCCTTATAATGGTAGCTATCCCTCAAGAACTTTTACAGGATTTTTATCTATTATAATTTTGGAGTCTATAACTTACTAAAACTAGGATATAGAAGTTTATTTTATATCTAGCTCTAACTCCAAAATTATAAAAGCTAATAATCTGTAAAAAATTCTGAGAGATAAATACCTATTATAAGAGATATAGTCTACCGAGGGGTGAACCTCGACCTAACCTAATATCGTGTACATTTACTTCCAATTCCACTTTCATTTCCAAGTAGAAGACAATAGATGAAGGGGCATTATCTAATAAATTCCAAAATAATTCCAAAGACGTCTACACCTAATTCCAATCGCGGTTCACCCCTCGTAGTCTACAAAGTGTCAAATTTTTTTAACCATTGCTTTGGCTGGAATAAAAAATTGATATTTCAATGCCACAAACCCCATGTTATTTAGTTGGGAAACTTGCATCGGTGTGCGGCACAGGTTAAAATTGAGATAGAGAGTTGAAACTTGTGAGATATTTTTTTTTATTATTTATTTCGAACCATCTGTCAGCGTAAAAATTCGAAAATACCCAAAATAAGGATCATCCTAATGAACACTCAAGAGCTAATAATGATAGGTATTATTGCAGATAAAATCTAACTTGATGTACATGTACCCCCAGATCTGAAGGACTTGATTTGTACTTCAAATAGACCAAAGTGAAAAAGCTAAAAAGTATGAGGAAACAGCATCTTTTTTAATAATCGAAAACGGGGACGGATGAAGACACGTCGCACTCATTAGCAACAGCTTTTGCAGCCCTTAACCCCCTCACTTAACTTTCGACAACTTTTTAATTGCTCTTTATTTGCTTTAATTATTCATTATTTTTAAAAGAAGAAACGATAGAGAGTCAAAAGATAACTGGATTTTCAAATATTTACAAATGTAATTGAACAGTAATTAGTGATTAAGAAATTAAAATGACAATTATTCTATGAATACAATTTACATTTTAATGGATGTGGTACTGAATCGGAACATTCGTATTGCGTTTCAATATGATGATATATGTAGTTTTTGTTCGTTCTTTAGAATAGAAGATTCAATATAACGTATTAGGAATACGAAGCTAATAAAAATCACTGTACCTAACACAAGTACTCAATAATTAAGATTCATATATATATATATATATATATATATATATATATATATATATATATATGAGCCGTATGCTAAGATCTGAAGGATCTGCGTGAGCTGGAGGGATATTTCGGGGCGAAATAATTCTCAAACAAAGCTTCCTTTAATAATATCTATATTTACAAAAGTTAAGAAATATGTACAAGTTGTTCGAAGCGATACTGGTGCCTCTCTGGTAACTGATAACTGATAAATGTATTCACCAGATGGGAGTCTTTGATATCTGGCCGGATGGACGCTGGTCTAGTACCGATGCTATGCGCGCGGCTTCCGCCGGCTTGGTGGCGCTGGAGTGTTGACGCGAGCTCCCGCGCTCTCTTGAAGTCTTATTGTGGTTTTTTTTTATAATGATACTGATACAAGAAGAAGTTGCATCAAGAAGGTACAACCTCTGTAGTCCGTGGTGGACCCTTGTAACGTGAAGATAAGGGGAGATTTAGTGATTGGGTAGAAGTCGAAGGTATCTGTGGATGCTGGTCTTGAAAGATTTTGAAAGGGTGAATATGTTCCCCACAGATCTAATATTATTATCAAAGTTGCTTTTGCCACCACTCTTATAGTTTATTACAGATCCAACATAAATAGTATATAAAAGGAAATTTCTCTCTGGTGTCGCTACTTTTATTATAATTTCTTATTTAATAAATTCTTGAGATTTCTATATAACAAATCTATATATATAAAATTAAGGTTTTGTCTATACATTGCTCCAAATCACGCCAAATTTTGGTTGCATACGTTTCAAGCAAAGCTATGAACGAAAACACCCTCAACAAAATTCCTGTCTGTCTGTCTGTCTGTTTCAATGGTTTCGCGAAAAGTTGCTCACGATTCACGTAAAAACGGCTTAAGGGATTATTATGAAATTTCATATTTGTATCAGATGTCTTCTAACTTACGTTTTAGCTATATAACGTTTTGATATTTTGACCCCAGAAGGGGGTTTGGGGGGGGGGGGCGCACGAATGAAAATTATCAAATAACTCCTAAACTATTAACCCTACGGCAAATTTCATAATGGACAAAGTTGTAGGGGATGTGATTTCTGACAGCTTTTGTTAAAAAAATTCCCCCAAAAAACCATTCAAAAAGAGGGGGAGGGTGAAAAAATGTAAATTCTTGCCCTTGGAGCTAACTCAACCAAATTTTGTATACATAATCTCTGGGCCTCTAGAGAGCTAGAAATGCAAAAACTAACCACCCAAAATGGGGGGGGGGTCAAAAAATGAAAATTCTTTCTCTTGGGCCAAACTCAACTAAATTTTGTATACATAACCTGTGGGTCACTAGAAGGCTAGAAATGCAAAAACTGGGTGCGGGGTGAAGTCCAGGAGGCATAGCGGGGGTGGGGTCCAGTCGGCTAGGCGGGGGTGTGGTGCGCAGGGTTGGAGGGCACGGGGTGGGGTCCGGGGTCCGAGTTGGGTGGGGAGCGGGTGGTGGTGTGGGGGCTGGGGTTGGGCATGGTGCGGGGTGGGGGTGGGTTTCGTGGGTGAGGGGGGTCCAGGGGCGTGCCCCCTGCTTAGCAAGAGGGCCACCGAAAGCGGGCCTTGCAGCTAGTATATATATATAAAGTATAACAAAAATGCGGGCAGCAACTTCAGGAGGACGTTCTCTTCATCAAATTTTACAAATACATTTGTCCATTAAGGAAACATTTTAATTGAAGGAGACAATAAAACATTTTAATGTCACAGGAAGAAGACCACCAGGTAGACCACGGCAAAGATGGATGGATAATATAGGCAGAGATCTTGAAGAGTTGGGTGCTTAAAGAAATTGGGAGTCGCGGGAAAGGACAACGGAAACAAAATAAAATATTCCAATTTTTAACTAGCGATTGAGCTCGAACGGTTGGTCGGAGATAAAAACCTAAATAATAAAATTTGTAGAAAATTTTATAAACTTTCATTTTGAATAGGAAGATTATTTACGAAAAGTTGATAGTTTTCTAGTTATAAGCAAAAACCGCCAAAAAAATGAGTTTTTTTTTTTTTACCTTTTTTGGCATTTTTGACAATGTTTCGACACGAAATTTTGTTAGCAAATATCAGATTCGGATTCAGCACACCAAAAAACATATAGGATCAAGAAATAAAAAGTACTCCAAAACTTTCCGGGTAAAAACACAATTTAACTGGACTATTTGTTTTAATAAAAAAAAATTCCCGCTAAATATTTTGCTTTGTGGATTGACCCCATGAACATTTTCTGGCTACTCCACTGTAATGAGTAATAATGAAAAAAATATAATACAATATAATAATCTAAATATCTCAACTTCAACACAAATAGGACTATAACATGAAAACGGCATTAGTAAGAGATATATTTATTGTTTATTTTGATGAATAAAATAAATATTTTCTTGGAGTGCAAATCGTAACGCCCTGTCTATAATATTACCTAGAATATTTTCTCGAATAACAGAATTCTGAAATAATAGAATTTTAAATAATCTCTATAGTTTGTTGGTGCGGGGTTTGTCGCCTATTTTAGAATTCCCTATATTTTTATCGATAATCATATCATTTTCCAGAAAGAGGCCTTGAAAGAACGAATTCACGATTTATCAGTATTTTACACTAGCCTCATCTCTGATAGTGGAATAACAAAAGTTGATTGTCTTGATTATATTTTAATAATCATAGCGACATTGCCATATAAGTTATTATTTTAGTACTAAATCAATTATATTATCTTTTTCAAAAAATCATGCGTGCAATTAATAGTAATAGGAAATAATTTGTTTAAACTGGTTTGCTTAGTCGATCTGTTGTTCTGTGCGTCGGTTTCGTCCAGGTGGATCTCACCAAACTTCTCAAGTTACGCGCAGTTTTAAACAGGCTATATCTAATTTAAATGACAAATATTGAATGAGTATGAGTATAATTAATGAGTATAATGAGTATAATTAGCATGACAAAGAGTATTTGATTTTTTGATAATAATGTTATCAAGCAATCAAAAGATGAATAATAAATAGAATGAGGAATAAAGTGAAGTAGGGTTTTTTATCATTTTTCATTTAAAAGCCCATAGTACAAGTGTTTTTGTATTATTTTTTATAGCCATTTAAAGCATTTTGGACTTTATTTTGCAGCATTCAACATAATTTTAAGGTAAGCAATAAATAAGTATATCTATGGTAGTTATTTATGGTAGTTAGTCAATGGTTGCCAAACCCCATAAGCATGACATTTTTTTTGAAATTCCCATATCACCAAAATTTGTTTAACAAGGCTTACCAAGTTTCGACTTTTTTCTCAATTTTTAAAAAAATGAACTTTTTGGTTTTTCATGATATAAAAAAACACTTATTCATGTTGCATGATTAACGTGTCCGTTATAGGGTTCTCTATCTGGTTTTCTACAAGATAATTAAAGTCCCGTTTTCTAATGATATGCGTTAAGTAATCTAAAAATTAGATGAAATTTATTTATAAGATGGATAAAAAAAAGCTTAAATCATACTAGCAGGTGCGTAGCCACCGAAGGGAGGGTCAGACCCCCCCTCCCCCTCAAGAGCAGATCTCATAGGATGAGCAATGACAAACCGTTTTTTATGGCAAACTAACCGTAATTAAATATATTTCGACCGCTCTCCTCACCACCAACCCGCCACCCCACTAAACCTATCCCCCTGACCCTCTCGTCTCCGATCAGTCATCATCCCCTGAGCTCTCTCTCTCCTTCTTCAATCACTCTCCACCCCACCAAATCTATCCCCGTCCCTCGGACCGTCCGCCACCGATCAGCCTTCACCCCACCAAATATTTTCTCGCCCCCTGAAACAATCTCCCCGCCTCCGGTTTATATCACTCTCCACCCCATGGGTTATTTCCTATTAACAGCTTGTATTCTCCCCAAAAAGGATGTGATCATTTTAGTATAATTATATTGTTGGATCGTATTCGTAATTCAATTTTAAAATATAATAAAATACTATCAAAGTTGACTTATTTAATTATATAGTAACTGGAGGCACCGAGCGATGCTCGGTAACCCCTGACCCTCCACCCCTCCCGAAACCATACACCTCGCCCCCAACACTGCACCCCCACCCCCAACCGCCCCTCCCACCCCGGACCCCCCACAACTGCACCCCACATCCATCCCCACCCCGACCCAGTTTTTGCATTTCTATCTTTCTAATGGTCCACATATTATGTGTATATTTGTTTACTCGTACACCAATTTGCCCACATTCGTTCATATTGATAAACATTATAAAAAATACATAAGAAAATAATAATAAAAAGAATAATCGTATAGGATCTGAAATAAAAACATAAAATTATTTATTAAATACATAGCTATATATAATATATTCAATTATTTCCACACTTATAATAAAGTCTAATTCAAAAATATTCATTTTAGTAAAAGTAAAAAGCAAGGATTTTTAAAATAGGTCTGTGGTCCAAAACTAGAGTGTAGGACTCATATGCTAGAGGTCCCAGGTTCTAATACGACTTCCGCCGAATCACTTTTTTTTATTGAGATTTTCATCTATCAATAATTACTTTAATTAAGAAAAATCAATTAAGATGAATTTTGATGAGGTCCAGACCTAGCCAGATCGTTTTTTCATCCTCAAAACTTGTTAATAGATTTTGTTTCATCAAAATCGGTAGGGCCGTTTTCAAAATAGAACCAAGATACAAATATATAAATAAATAAATATATATATATATAATATATATATAAATAAATATATATATAAATAAATAAATATACAATTTTTGCTCGTTTAATAAGAGTAGATAACAGTGTTGGATTAATAGGATTCATATCAAATTATTATAATGAATAAGAATTGATATATTCAAATTTCTTTATTTGGAAAAAATAAATAAAAATAATTTCCTCTTTAAATCTTATACTAGTTTTCAAATATAACTATATTGCAATTAAACTATAGAATTTTTTTTAGATAAACAATGTTTCTGGATCAAAATATTTTATTATATGAAAAAAATGAAGTTACAAAATTAAAATATAATTTTAAAATATCGTTACAAGATTTGAGTGGGATAACAATAAAAGGAATTATATATCACGTGAGTCAATGTTCTTTATTAATGTTATCTTTGTGCTAGCATAAAACAAGTATTTTATATGAATATTTATTTTGCAGAATCCTCCACTATCTGCTATAGAAAACATCGATGGCATGATTTGTTTTGGCGGATATTTCGGAGAAGTCTGGAAGACATTGGAACAAATTTTCCATTTCAAGTAAAGAATAAACCCCTTCATAATTAAATTAGTAATTTTTAATAAAATAATGAGAAATTTTTTAAATCATTGTAATATGGCTCATCGGACGGGTGTCCTCTAGAGGGAGAGAGAGGATAATTTTCCTCTACTCCTCCCGAGGACTGGGCCATGGCGATTTGCCAGTCCCAAAGAACAAAAAGTAGAGAGGTGCCTTAATGCGTTCACTTGCTACCTTTGATGCAATTCAGAGGCGAGCTATCAGACTAATAGTCTAAGAGCTACCAACGTCGCGAAAAAGTTTATTCTCAACCGGCTAATTTTTCGATATTTCCCTTTCTTATTGAAGCTAGATAGGGATGCAATAAGTCTGGCACCTGGGAGCGGTTGCGTTTACTACTGCGCATGTAGTTTGTAGAGGTAAAAAATCGATATTTTAAATTCATTCTCAACCGACTAATTTTTTTTTATAATTTTCTATGTATCTTTACCATTATAAATTTCTAGTTGACAGACACCTATCTGGTTGCTAACATTGTGACAGATCCAATCAAAGTAATTAAAAAATAATAATTTTAAAGTCATTCTCAACCGTCTGTCGTTTTAATATATATATAGTTCAGCACTCAAAGAATACAAAATAAATTTGACTGACGGAAATTCGGTTGTTTAATTAAGATACAGAGCAATTTAAGTCCCGAAAATAGGCGAGTTAGAAGAACATGCCGGGTGAGTTTTTTATCTTATAACTCAAAAACAGTGCATTATTTGAAAAAAGTTTCAAATAAAAGTTTATTTATATCAAGGGGAAAACTAAACTACGCTATTGTTTGTAGGCCTAGAACAAGCTTTCGTGGGTATTTGAAGGTCAAGTTCTGTTTTTTAAATGGAAACCTATAATTTTCTTTACATAGCCTAGATCTAAAAAAAAAACTGAACATCTTTTATAAGAACTATTTTTTATTCGACATCAAATAAAAAAAATATTAAGCCAATTAGATCTCAAAAAATCCAAATAATAATTATTTTTAACAATTATTCAAATTAATCATCAAATAATAATGATCAAATATTTAATAATTTAATAATAATTAAAAATTTAATATTTTTGTATTAAATAATTAAATATTTGATTTTTGAGTTCTAATTGAATTAAAATTTTTTATTTTGATGTCGTATAAAAAAATACTTCCTATGAAAGTTGTTCAGTTTTTCTTGTAGATTTAGGCTTAATGTAAAAAAAAGAAAATAGGTTTCCATTTAAAAAATAGGAACTGACCTTGAAATACCTATATAAGATTCAACAGCCCTACGCGGTTAAATTGAATACTAATCGAACAAACGGTTTCACCAATTTTGTTATCTCTATGATGACTTCTAGAGACTGAAACTCGCTTCCCCATCCAACTTCCCGGCTAAATATAACGTTCAGTCTTTTAAGATCGGCACCCATAGATAGCTTTAACTCCGACCAATCCCTGAAATCGATACTTCTTTTCTCGATACAAGGGACTACAGAGATTGTACTTTTTTGGTGGAGCTTCTTCTTGAATCAATATCATTATAAAAAAAAAACATGCACCAAGCAAAGGCCAACCTCATTGATTTTTCTTCAAGAAGATGAGGACCTGGATAATATTTTCCCTAGATAAAGAAAGATATGATATGTGGATATGATATGACATGATATGTGATGTATATTTGGTGTGGAGGCGGGTGGTTACTCTAAATCAGTCTTATAAGAGTATACTCGACGATCATTATATTAATGATGATGAGAAGTAAAAATACTCATCATCATCATCATTGAGTATACAGTCCTAAGACTGGTTTGATGCAACAATCCGTCTCCACTCGACTCTGTTCCCCGCCAGCTGTTTGACCTCTCTAAATGTCTGGCATCCCATATCCCCAATTATTTGGTTGAAATATTCTAATCTGGGTCTTCCCTTTCCCATTTTCTTTCCCACCTCCCTCCAAGATATCCCTAAGCAGTCCCCATGTCTCAGTGTGTGCCCCATCATCTGACCTCTTCTCTTCTTCAGACTCTTCCACGAGGTTCTTCTTTCTCCGATTCTTCCAAGAACTTCTTCATTTGTAATTTTATCCATCCATTTGATATTCATCATTCTTCTGTACACCACATTTCGAAAGCCTCTAATCTCTTTCTCTCCGCTTCTCTAACTGTCCAGGTTTCACACCCGTACATGGCTATGCTCCATACATATGTCTTCAATAGCAACTTACTGTTTTCTAAGCTGATTGAGGAGAAGCATAGTAGTTTTTGTTTTGAATTAAACCCCATTTTTGCTTGGGCAATTCTTGATTTAATTTCGTTTTCGCTCCTCCCATCCCATGTTATTTTACTTCCTAGGTAGCGGAATTCCTTAACTCCTTCTAGGTTTTCTTGGTTAATTTTGATGCATTCCTGTCTCGTTTGTTCTTTTTTTGTACATACTAGGACCTTGGTTTTATTCTTGTTTATTTTCATTTTGATTTCTTCTATTAGGATTTGGTTAATTCCATTCAGAGGCGTCCTCTAATTCTTTTTATTGCTTCCTAGAAGGGCAATGTCATCGGCAAATCTTAATATAGCGATCTTTTGACCTTGGATTTCGATACCTGTATCAATTTTGTCTTTGAATTCTTTAATCGCTTCTTCTATGTATAAGTTAAAAATCATGGGTGACAGCACACATCCTTGTCTTACACGTTTTTTTATAAAAATACTACAAATATTAAAAATTAATACAATTTTACTCTGGGTGATCTAGTTCGAAAAACATTTTCTAAGTAATTTCATTTATTGTTTTTTGGCATTCAGATTCTTCGATAGTGTGTAAATAAGTTTTGGAGATAAATACTAGTTGGTAAAATTAGTAAATAGTGTGTGGGTAAGTATTCAATTTTCTGGGGTGGAAATAGGAGATACTTCACTTTCTTCCAACGTGATTCTAATAGCATATAATTTAAACAATTATTACTAACAATTATTACTTTTTCTTTTTAGTACATCGTACTCTACTTCTGAAGATGTTCCTTGGTACTCAGAACCAAAGAACGGAAGCTGGCCTACTATGCTGGGGAAATTGGAAGAAGGGGCGGTTGATGTTGTGATTGCCGATGTCCAATGGACTCCACTCGTTATGGAGGCGTTCTCTTTGTTATTTCCTCTTATCTCTGAAAAGTAAGGATCATGTGGTTCAGATTCCACTTTCAATGATTTATTTCTTGCTTGATTGCAGAATGGGGATGTTTATTCGGAAGCCGGATTTTCAACCAGAAGACGATTTATGGGTCTATTTCACCAAGCCATTTTCATTTTCCATGTGGATGGCCATATTGCTCTTACTCGTATTAATTTCTTTAGTTCTCTATTTCATTTATTCAATTTCTAAGAAAAAATATAAAAAAGATGAAAATTATTCTCTGCCCAACTGTTTATTTCATATTTTTGGGGATTTTTTGTTATCAAGGTAACTTGTTTTTTGTTTTCTCTTAGAAAGTAATAGAATTATATACTATTTTAATTATTTTTCTAGGTCAATCGATAGACCAAAGAAGTATAGCTATTAGTATTACTTTATTTATTTCTTATGTGACTACGTTAATTATAATAAGCTCTTTTTCTGCTAAAATAATTTCTTCTTTGGCAAATTTTCAAATAAAATTGCCCTTTGAAGATTTTGAGGGTTTGGTTGAAAATGGAGAGTATTCTGTTGGCGCTTTTAAAGGAGGACCAGAACATATAACATTAAAAGTAATTCTTCATTTTATTTCGACTTTGCCCTCTTGTATCCCAGATTAATGATTATATTAAGATTTTATTTTTGATCAAATTAACAGCTATATAAGCCTAGTTTACATGAACTTAGTACTTACCATTAGTACTATTCGATTTAGTAATCACTTAGCAGACTAACTGGTTAGTAGTGGTTCACACGTCTCGACTACCAACCAATGTAATTAGTGTATAGGGAAAGTTGCAAGATGGCAATTCGAGTTGTCAAACATCGCATTTTTAATCATTATTTGAATATTATTTTAACATCTTTAATAGAAGAGCTTGAAGAGGAATTGAACAATTGAAAAACGTAATTGGTTGCTAAGAGAGAGATACTCATGGGGCTTCAGTGGGACTTTTAAGAGAGCTAGCAACTGAGGATCATGAAGAATATAGACAATTCATGACAAACAATTTTTTTGAATGAATTTAAACAAACTTGATTTATCTATAAAGTTTTTAATTTTATTACTCACTTGTCACACCACTTGTCACAAATTTACAATTAATTAAAAAAATTTATTTCACAAATCTATAAGATCCTCTACACTAGGCAATTCCCTGGAGTTGCAACGGAAACTCGCCGAGTATCGTCAATTTGGGTTGCCTGTGCGAAGTTCAAGTTAGAAGTTCTTCCTAAATTCTATATTATTAAAATTGAAAAATAGTGAAAAATATATAGGCAGGGTTACCTACTTGCCATTAGTAAATAGAAACAATTTCTAGTCACTCGCACTTGCCACTCTACTAATACTAACCACTTATATTGTGTGTTTACACGACACAGAATTACTGCGATTGGATAGCGCTAATACTTAGTACTAAGATCGTGTAAACTAGCCTATAAAGTTATTCTTTTTTTATTAAAAGAAATTACACAAATTCATTATTTTTTAGTCAATTTACTTAAGGTAGTTCTTTCACAAATGCAAAAATTCAAGAAGTATTCGAAACTTGGAATATAAGTCATTAAAAGCATAATGAACACACTGTTAAAATTTGAAGACGATTTACCACACCAAACATGAAAGAATTGCAATTAAAAATGAAATTTTTGACATATGGTAGATTGGGAAAGGGTGGGAAAATGATAATTATTTTATTTTTTTTCATTGAAGGACTTTCACCATCTTGATGAAAAACTAATATTTGTTAGAATAATATATTTGGAGTAACTTAAAAAAAATTGAAATTATTTACATAGTAGTTTTGACAAAAAAAAACATACTTGGGCGATTATTTTTAGTGGAGGGGATATAAGATCAATGGCCTGGAAACTATCCATTCATAAACAGGATATAGTAGAGTGAGAAGTACAGTCACGTCGTTAAAAAAACATAACTAAAATTTTAGCACCGTTCATATGTATAGAGTGGTTACGAGGCTAAAACTTTTTCTATGGATTGTCGCGAAAGAACTACCTTAAGAAAAAAGCTTTTGCATTAGCAAATAATAAAAAAAACCATTTGTCCTTTCTGGGCAAATTGTCTTCTTTATTTAAAACGGACGAATCCAATTTTCTTGTTATTTAAAATAAATAAATAAAATAATAATTTCTAATGAGATCGGATCAGCGCCGTTTTAAGACCTTCGGGGCCCTAAGGCAAACTTCATCCGGCGATCCTTGAATGATTGTTTTAGTATTATCCTCAATTGTTTGATCGAACGGGGAAGCCCTGAGCTCGGGGGCCCAGAAGCGGATGCCTCACTTCCCTCACTGATAAAAGATACTTTCTCGGATGATTATATTATATAACATACTAGCTGCAAGATCCGCCTTTTCGCGGAACCCACGGAAACATACAGACAGACAGACGGAATTTTTTGAGGGTATTTTAGTTAATAGCTTTGCTTGAAACGTGTGCAACCAAAATGTGTCGTGATTTGGACCAATGTACAGACAAAACCTTAATTTATATATATTTATATATAGATTAAAGATTAAAGAATGAAGTCATTCTTTTCGCATGAATTCAATATTAGGGTCCTCGGAAGGCAGGTAAAATACTGAATAATTACTCAGTATCGGATCTCTGATCCTCGTCCGGTTCTCACTTGTAAAACTTAACTTTCTGTACAAACAGAAGGCTTTTTTCTTAAATTTTATTCATTCAAATTTAATTAAATCTGGAAAGATTCAAAAATTCATAAGCATTCTATGTTTGCCCGCCATGAAGCAGTGATTTCCGTAAATGTTAACTTGATTAGTGTTTTGTTATTGATTGCCTCATTTTATATAATAAATAAAGTAAATGTTTTTTTTTTTTATAGACATCTAAAGAAGAAGTAATACAAACAATTTGGAATGACTTTGTAGATCCTGAGACGGATCTGGTAGAGCGTGATATTGATGGTTTAGAGAGAGCTTGTCAACATAATTATTTATATATTGTTCCGTGGATTTATATAGTACAAATTTATAATAACGTTTCATGCAAAACAGTAATGCTTCCACGATATTATTCTGGTGAATTATCGTCCATTGCTTTCAAGAATAATTTCCGTTTTCAACGGTTATTCAATTATGAGTAAGTTTTGAGCAACCTCTTTCAATTTTGGAAATTATCAAAAAGGGTATAGCTTTAAGTTTATTTCTAGAGAAATCACAACCGATGTGAAATCTGATATTGTATATTGGGTCTTGGATAGTTAAACTGAGCATATTTAAATCAGAAAATTGTTATCACAAAAAAAAAAAAAATTAAAAGTTTATAAATAAATACAAAAGTAACGGATGAGAAATCATCTCTATGAACAATTTTCGGTACTTACGTATTAACACCACCGCAGGAGATTTGGCGGTTTTTAAATTTCGCCAATCTACACCTAAAATTTTTGAGATAAATCATAAAATAGAATAAACCAGTTCTCCTCTGTCAAAAAAACAACTTGAATAGGTTCGCTTTATGATCTCGGTTCGATTAGATAATACGTAAGTACCCAATTTTCCAAGGTCATGGATTATTCTTATTTAACTTAGCATCAAATATTTTTTTGCTATTTTTTTCATGTTGTAAAAATACACTTTGGGGTGGTCTGGTTCCACGTCCCACCACTCAAATGGTCTGGGGTGAATATATTATGTATATAATTGACTATAAATTATAATTTTTATAATTTCATTGTGGGTCAAAAATATTTTTTAACACATATGTATTTTCTACCGCACTCACACCATGCGCAGTACCTGGTCCACCTGCTACAGTCAGCCAGACTGGCCATTCCCTGTACAACTATCATAGACGGTATTATTACGCATTATTTCTAGTTGGGTCAAATCCGTAGTCAAAATGTGTCACCAGCTCTTGGACTAAAACTACAACAGTAATATTTGATTTAGTAGGTCATATGGTAGGTATATTAAAATAATTTGACTTATAGTTATTGAATAAGAATCAAAAGAATTTAATACTTACTTCTCATGTATGATAGGCTTTAAGTAATTGATTAAGAAAGCCCTTGCTTATAAGCGAAATGCAGTTTGTTTGGATTTGAAATCTTTAAGGTAGTTGTTCCGCCAAATGCGATTTCGTAGGATTTTTCTGAAATTTAGATATATTAGTAATTGAAATACTTGTGCATCGATTGGTGGCAAAACGAAATTGATATGAACAATACAGTTCCGGAGATATTTAATTTCAAAAATCGATTTTTTTCGAGAGCTCTTTAGCATTGCAATATACGGGATATCGGTAAATTTACATACATATTTAATTATAATTAAGAAACCCTTCGTACAATTTTTTTATAAAAAACTAAACCAACATTAAACAATAACCAATACATATTTTAAGACAAGTTTGATTCATAGTTACAACACGGTTTCTGAGATAATAAGGAATAAATAATGAAAAATGTATATAAAAAAATTTCTCACTAAAAACATTTTGGCAACAGCGCATTTATTTAATCAGCGAAAGATGCATGCTTTTCTAGATTTTTTTCAAAATTATAATTTTCATAAGATGTAACGTAGGCGTTGATTACATTTGTTAAAAAATAACAAAACGATATTTATAGAAATTTTTGAAAATATTATTATTTTTATTATTATTAGTTCACTCTTTAAAGTATATAAGTTTAATTTTTTTTCTGGATAAGGGTATGGCTAATCATTTTTTACTTTACCATACAGAGTGTATGGTCAAGTATTGTGATCGTGCATGAAAGAAGCGTTTTTTTTTCTTTCTTTTTTTCGAAATAATAATTGTTTCTCAAAATGTCTGCTAGTCTGTTAGTTAGTCTGTGCGTTACCAAATTTTTATGGACGAGCTAGCTCAAAAACTAGTGTCAATATCGAAACCAAATTTCACACGTAGTTTTGGTCCATTGACATTAAGAGCTGGTTAGATTTTGGTGCATATCGACCCAAAATTAAGAGGGGGGGGGGGGGGTAAAATTTAAAATTATAATCTTTTCAAACTAAAAAAAAAACAAGAAAAATGAAATATACAATAAAATAAACCTATAATAATGAAAATATTTTTTTCTGGGGCCAAAATTAATGGTGGGGGGGGGCGAAATCTAGGCCATTTTAGCAAACTCAACCAAATTTTGTACACATAATCAGCGGACCCCCTAGAAGTTTAAAAATACAAAAACTAACCATTTATTTTATCATTCATTTTATCTGTCATTTTAATGTCATGTATAAAAATATTCAATCTCTTTCGATGTTGTCAAATTTCTTAAACGAGCACGGGATTGGCTAGATTTGGTACAAAAACAGCAAAAAGTGTTGGCCTTATGAACTATGAATCCTTATTGACTGTTCTATATACTTGAGCATTAACTTTTTGCTGGTATTGTCGCGAAACAGCTACCTTAAGCAAGGCTGCAGTCAAAGCTATCTTCAGTCATGGATTCGCTGGGCCTCAGCCCAGGGTCTCGCAATCCATGGGGCCCCCTAGCCTTTTCGACAGGAGCCGAACCGATGTTTAACTTTTAAATAAGCAAAAAGTCCGATTGCAAGCTAATTTAGTCTTAGCTAATCTGGGACAAATTGTTTTGTTTACTTTACCTACTAAATATTAGCTAAAACCTAATGTTAAGCTGTAATCACTTGGATAATTTTTTCAATCCTATGTAAAACGGAACTAGCACGATCCAAGTAAACGGACTAACAAGATCGAGAATTTTGATCGCTTTACATTCATTACATTTCATTTTTCTCGCGACTGAAAGAAAGTTCCCTCATTCGAAATTAGTTGGCGCTTTCGCGTTGTTTTCCGTTTTCCGATTGTTTATGAGAATTATGGATTATTCTAGATTGAAAATGATTATAGAAAGTATATTTATAGTAAATGCTATGTTGTGTTTGTAAATTTTCAAATATGAAAATAACAATCTATTCTAAAATGTTGTTCGTTTCTATTAATAGCAATCCTACATTCCTTTTAAATCACTAAAGTGCCAAGGGCCCGACTTAGCTGAAGACGGTTCTGGCTGCAGTCATCACATTAATTTTGTGTATAACACAAGAAGGAGAAGAATCGGTATTCAGATTGATTATTCCTCTTTAGACCTCCCTAATAATTCGAGCAGGTGGTATCAGCTTATTGGAAAATGTTTATTTATTTTAAGATTATAAGTGTGAAATTCATTCTGCTTTTATAGATAAACACATTTATTTAGTTATTTTTATAGATGTGAATTCAGTTTAAATAATATTGTATACTATTTTTAGGTTACATCGAATGCAAGAATTTGGTATCCTTAAAAATCTGAAAAACCGAGCCTGGCCGCCTCCTCCAACTGTTGAAACGGATACTAAGTTTAGTGAAGTAAACCTGTATAGCGTTAGAGCTCTCTTTTATTTTCTGTTAATGGCAAACGCCTTATCGATAATTATTTTATGTATAGAATTTGTAATATTTTCTTTAATAAATCATAATATAGTATGAACAGACGCTACGGGTTATGTTGAGTCAGCTTAATATTTACTACTGGATTCCGATCAAGCAATGCGCATGACAAAGTATAAACAGACGTGGGAGTTATATGTTAAGCTGAAAGTCAAAATGGCATAACTAACGAATTATTTTTAAGCAGAACGAGCAGTGTCATTAGAGGTCTAGAATTAACTACATCGAGTGAGGAACACGGAGAAATGTACAAGTCCCTTCAGTCAATTCAATCATCATAGAATAAACCCACTGCAAAGTATTATGCTAATTAAAATAATAATTGAATGAAATAATATGAAAACAATATTTAAATAAGAATGGAAAATTTTTCTCATTTATTAATAAAATAGTTTCACCCATTTTTGAGACATTTCTAAAAATCGAGGCAAAAAAACAAAAAAACAAAAATACTTTTCATGCACGATTACAGCCCTGAATGGTAAAGTAGTAAAAAATATAAATGAAATAAAAAGTACTTACGATGATTTAGTTTATTTACACCCATAGTGAAATGGTATGATTATGAGATAATAAGTAAACATATAAGATTGGAGTAATTTTTGGAGACGGACTGATAAGTGAATTAAGTGGATATTGATGAGGCAGTCCAAAAAAAGAAGAAGATAATTTACACTATCCTTCCATTCATAAAACCGACGTTTCGGAGGCTATTCCCTCCTTCTTCAGGGTCTGTAATTAATTAAAATGGGATTTGGCCATCATTACAATCAAGATCATTACAAATTATTTTTTTATATAAATACAATTAATATATAATTATATGGAATACAATTTTTTAATCAATAATATTCTACTCACTTTGAAAAGTCAGTGAAGGAAATCCAATGCGGCATTCCCCTCTGTCTCCTCTTTCAGTGGCAGTAACAATAATATCTTGTATTTCATTCTCAGCAGAATTATAATGTAATAATGATTTGGAAATATTTTTTTTTTTAATATAAGTGCATATCATTAGCCACAATCCCCTCTCAGATAAACCCTGCGCAAAGCAGTTGTGCGCATAATTATTTATTTATATAGTACAACAATATGTATTTTACTTTAAATTATACTTTACATATATATATACAAACTTTTTATAAATCATTCATTTATTTATCTTATTTCATTATTTTTTTTTTCCCCCTCATAAATCTTAAAAAGGTTTGTCAAGTGTTTAAAATAAAATTACGAATTTACTATTTACAATTATTTACATATTATCTATTTACATTGTTATATTTTAATTATACAAGTTTTAGATCAGCAATTATGCCGTCCCAACAAATACTCAGGTCTATTATGTCCGTTCTGTAATTTACGGCACGTGGCAAGAGATTTTTTATAGCTATCATTTCCAGGATTTTTCTTTTAAAATAATTATTCTCTTGGAATATAATGTTACAATTGTTAAAGTTAAAATTATGCTTTTTTTCCTGGGCATGAATTGCTAAAGCCGTGTTGTTTTTAATGGTTTTTGAAACCGAAAGCTCATGTTCACGTAATCTCTCACCAGTGTGGCGTTTTGTTTGGCCGATATATATTCCATTGCACGCCAGTACACCGTCCCCCAAGCACTCAATCATGTAGACAGTGCCAGTCCGCGTTTTCGCATCTAGTCTATCTTTGTGGTTAAACAAAGATGCTATCGAATTTGTTGGCTTCAACGCGACACCGACAGAGCCCACCGAGAGTAATTTTTTTAATTGGTCGCTAAGTCCCGGGTAAAACGGAACACTGACGTAAAATTTGGGTTCTTTTTCTGTATCGGTTTGCAAGTTATTGTATTTGTATAACGTTCGTCGGACTATAGACCTGATTATGCAAACTGGATAGTTATTGTCAGAAGCGATCTGTTGAATAATGTTAATATTTTTATTCCAAAATATTTTGTCAGATATTCTGGCCATTCTCAGAATTAAATTTTGAATGGCACTAATTTTATAGGTGAGGGGATGAATCGAGTTAAAATTTAGGATTCTCGATGTTTGTGAGGCCTTTCTATACCAATCTAATTTTATACAACCATTGTTGTCTCTAATTAGAGTAGTATCCAAGAAATTTATTTTATTTTCAGATTCTAATTCATATGTAAACTTAATATGTTCATCATATGAGTTTAAAATGGTGATCGTTTCGTCGACTTTTGAGGGCTCAATACAAGCAATTGAATCATCAACATATCTAAAGAAAAATTTTAGATTTAAATTATCGATGAGATTCTCCTCTAAGTCTTCTAAGACTAAATTAGCGAAAAAACCTGAAGTTGAACAGCCCATGCTTTGGCCACTGTGTAGCTGGAAGATCTCTTCATTGAACATGAAAAAATTTGACTCCATAATAATTTTAACTCCCCGAATAAATGTCTCGAAATCTAAGTTTGTATGTGATTGGATTAAGGGCCATTTTTTAGTTATTATTTCTAGTACCTTCTCATTTTTAACATTTGTATATAGTGATTCAACATCAAAAGATATTAATTTAAAATTAGGGGGAATATTGTTTATTTCTTTGATTTTTTTAACAAAATCAAAAGAATCCTTGATGTGGAAATCACCTTTTCCAACGATGTTATTTAGGATTTCGGAGTAAAATTTACAAATATTTTGGGAAGGGGACTGGCAATTGTTGACTACTGGCCGGCATGGCATACCCACCTTATGAATTTTAATGAGTCCATAAAGTCTGGGTATAATTGCCGAAGAGGTGTAGTATTTTTTATAATCTATTGTGGTAATTAAGTTATTAGTTAAAAGTGATTTGAAGAAGTCAAATAAATGAAGAAGAATAAATAAATGAATGATTTATAAAAAGTTTGTATATATATATATGTAAAATATAATTTAAAAGTAAAATACATATTGTTGTACTATATAAATAAATAATTATGCGCACAACTGCTTTGCGCAGGGTTTATCTGAGAGGGATTGTGGCTAATGATATGCACTTATATTAAAAAAAATATTTCCAAATCATTATTACATTATAATTCTGCTGAGAATGAAATACAAGATATTATTGTTACTGCCACTGAAAGAGGAGACAGAGGGGAATGCCGCATTGGATTTCCTTCACTGACTTTTCAAAGTGAGTAGAATATTATTGATTAAAAAATTGTATTCCATATAATTATATATTAATTGTATTTATATAAAAAAATAATTTGTAATGATCTTGATTGTAATGATGGCCAAATCCCATTTTAATTAATTACAGACCCTGAAGAAGGAGGGAATATCCTCCGAAACGTCGGTTTTATGAATAAAAAGATAGTGTAAATTATCTTCTTCTTTTTTTGGACTGCCTCATCAATATCCACTTAATTCACTTATCAGTCCGTCTCCAAAAATTACTCCAATCTTATTAAAACACTCCTGAAGATGGCCGTGAGTACACAACTAACTTACAATGAAATCTTACGTCTATACGGGAAGAAGGCATCAGTGACCTTTAAGAATATCAACAATAATTACAAAAAACTTTCTAAAGTGATTAGTAGAATTTGGTACTTGCAAGAATGCAAACATAAAAACATTTTCCCTCCACACATACAATACATGTTTAAAAATTTATATAATATGCAACTTGAAAATAATAATTATAGTAATAAAATTCAAAACCAAATCATAAATTTTAAAAGGGGTATCCTAAAAACTGAGATCAGCATAGCTTTCAATAATAAGCAAAAATTAATCACATCAAACAACCAGCTGTCATTGATTTTGAAAAAAATTGTACCTGAAAACTTGTCGAGCGATTTTTTGAATAAAATGAATAGAATATTCGAGTCAAATAAAAATAAACAATTAAAAATCATGAATAATAAATTCAATCTTCATTATGATAGATTCCAAAATGGCACTAATAAAAATATTTTCCATAATAGACTTCCATTGGCGAAAATTTCTGAAGATTATGATAACAAGAACCCCCAAACTCAAATCCCCAACAACAATACAGACTCATGGTGCATCAATCTAACCAACAAACCGATTCCGCATAAAATAATGGAGATTGCAAAATTAGGCCCAAAATTTTCTTTTCCAATTCATCCAAAAGGCAAAGAAATTGCTGAATTAATTTCGGCAGTAGAGAATACTATCCACCATCATGAGGCCAATACACAAATTACACTAAGAACCAAATCCATTAATATAATTACGAATCATCTAAATAATTTTAAGTACCGGAAAAAACACCTTGTATGTTCAAACCGGAATCAAATCAACCATCCCCAAAATAAAATTATTATTAATAATTATTTTAAAGATAATAAAGATATAATTTTAATTAGGGCTGACAAAAGCAATTGTTCAGTAATCATAAATAAAAGTGACTATCTTGTTAAATTATATGAAATTCTTAACAACAACGAAACATTCATTAGGATCGCTAAAAATAGAACGAATAGCGTAATGAGGAAGGCCAATGACTTCTTCAAATCACTTTTAACTAATAACTTAATTACCACAATAGATTATAAAAAATACTACACCTCTTCGGCAATTATACCTAGACTTTATGGACTCATTAAAATTCATAAGGTGGGTATGCCATGCCGGCCAGTAGTCAACAATTGCCAGTCCCCTTCCCAAAATATTTGTAAATTTTACTCCGAAATCCTAAATAACATCGTTGGAAAAGGTGATTTCCACATCAAGGATTCTTTTGATTTTGTTAAAAAAATCAAAGAAATAAACAATATTCCCCCTAATTTTAAATTAATATCTTTTGATGTTGAATCACTATATACAAATGTTAAAAATGAGAAGGTACTAGAAATAATAACTAAAAAATGGCCCTTAATCCAATCACATACAAACTTAGATTTCGAGACATTTATTCGGGGAGTTAAAATTATTATGGAGTCAAATTTTTTCATGTTCAATGAAGAGATCTTCCAGCTACACAGTGGCCAAAGCATGGGCTGTTCAACTTCAGGTTTTTTCGCTAATTTAGTCTTAGAAGACTTAGAGGAGAATCTCATCGATAATTTAAATCTAAAATTTTTCTTTAGATATGTTGATGATTCAATTGCTTGTATTGAGCCCTCAAAAGTCGACGAAACGATCACCATTTTAAACTCATTGTCGACCGAGCTAATGACAATATGCCTAGCATCAGGAAAATCGGGGATTACAATGTGGTTGACCATTTCATATATCTCGGGTCCATGATAACCAACAAAGGTGGCTGTGATGCTGAGATAAACAGGCGCATACAGATGGGGAGATCAGTAATGACGAAGCTAAAAAAAATATGGCAAGATAACAGCTTAACCACTAATACAAAAAAAATTTAGTCGAATCGCTGGTTTTCCCTGTCATGCTATACGCATCAGAAACATGGACAGTGAAGCAGGTCAACCACAGAAAAATAGATGCCTTCGAGCTATGGTGTTGGAGGAGGATGCCGAAGAGTCCCCTGGACAGCGCGACGAACAAATATCTCGATTCTTGGTGAAGTCAGGGCTGATCAGCGGCTGTCGAGTATCGTGCTCACAAGGGTCATGAATATTTTGGACATCTTACCCGTGCCAATGATGGATTTGAACGAATCGTGATCCAAGGAAAAGTGGAGGGTTTACGAAGACGAGGCAGGTCACCGGCCAGATGGACCGATCAGATAGGTGTAGGTGTTGGCGCTGGTCTCCGGAAGGCTACTGTGGAGGCTCGCGATCGCTCTAGATGGAGAAGGGTGCTCCACAAAATAAAAATTGTGGGAGCATGGAGTTAATTAAGTCCACGCAACTTCTGATAAGAAGAAGGCGACTACGAAGAAGAAGAAGATGAACATATTAAGTTTACATATGAATTAGAATCTGAAAATAAAATAAATTTCTTGGACA
>JALMQS010000848.1:0-326324 GCA_024734495.1 Forficula auricularia | reverse complement strand
TTAAAATTTTTGTAATAACCAATCTTGTTCCATTGCAGGTAGCTTTGGCGGATTTATGTTTCGTAACAAAATTATTGGTGAACCAATTTTCAATTGTAAATTATGTGGAGGTAGACCTGAGATGTCCAGTGAATTCAAGAAATTCTGCGAGGAAAATTAACAGTTTCATTTCCTTCTACTACTGTATCAATTGATTTAAATGAAAATGATTCAGTTTCCATCATGTTTTGAATTTGAATATTGATGGAATCAACATCAACATTTCTAGCAGATAATATTGTACGTTCGCTCAACCATTGATGATTTTTTAAATTAACCCGAATATCTGGAAAAACATTCGCAATTAATGCATCTCTTGATGGCATAATATTACAAAAACCATCTGGAAATTTCACTTTTTGATTTGTTGGATTGATAGGCATTTTCCCATCGCCAATATCGAGCAAATGTTTAGAAAATCGTGCAGCAGACGAATCATTTTGAATTTGGACACGCATGTTAGTTGATAATTTCAATTTATGAACGGTGCGCCATAATGATGATGCCTTCAAAGATGCATTGATTTCATCTGCATATGTTGAGCGTGATATAACGGGTAATGTTTGTCTGAAATCTCCAGACAATAAAATGAGAGCACCACCAAAAAGTCTTTCACTGCCTTTCAAATCTTTTAATGTTCTATTTAATGCTTCCAAAGAATGTTTATGTGCCATTGTACATTCATCCCAGATAATAATGCTGCATCTCCTAAGCACATCAGCAATACCGGAATTCTTTTTAATGTTACATACAGCATTTTCATTTGTTTGTATGTTCAATGGCAATTTTAGTGTGGAATGTGCTGTCCTTCCTCCGTCTAATAAAGTCGCAGCAATTCCAGATGATGCCATTGCCAAAGCAATATCACCTTGAGACCGTATTTGTGCCAATATGAGCGAAATTAAAAATGTTTTCCCTGTTCCACCTGGTGCATCCAAAAAAAGAAACCGCCCTCTTGAGCAGCGACTGCATGCATAATTTCATCATAAACTAATTTTTGCTCTGGTAACAATTTTGGTTCATTTTCTTGAACATATGCATTCAAACCATCAAGATTGTACGATTGTTCACGTTGCATATCGCGATTAAATAAATCACTTGCTGGCCGATTAGCTGATGGCATCCCCAATTTAATTAGTGGTTGATTCGAAATGATCATGGATAAATCTTCCAACTTAATCAAAGATTCATTATATATTTCTGGCGAGAAATTTATATCTTGATCTCCTCGAATTGTACGTAGAGCATGTAATACATCTTCACTCATTGAAGCCTTATATTTTTCCCATAATTTAGACGGGTTAGTTGGAAAACACGTTGTCAATAAAATGGCAAACAAACATCGTATTTGATGTGGCGATGAACCGAGAGCAGCATCGGCAAGAGTTGTATCCCAATGCGAATCTTCTTCTAACAATCGTAATGCTAGGCATGCATCATGATTCCTTGCATGTAATTCACCATTGACCGTTTTTAAATAATCGAATGATGTTGGTCCTGGAACATTAATCAGCAACAATCGTAAGTAAAAGCATTCACGTTGCGAGGGATGAACAGTGTACAGTCTGCCTAAAACATTCGTAGAAAAAATTCCTGGATATTCTGAAACTGCCATACCCCTTTTGCGAGGTTCCCATGATTTTCTTGATTTATTCCATGTGAAGTAGGTTGGAACTTCTGAATAGAGCAATGTTTTTGCAAATTGACCATAAACATTTTGTTGTTGGCATAATCGAAAGAAATCAGTTAATGTTGTTTTTGGTGGAGTTACTGCTCGTCCTGCTGCATTTTGTTCAGTGAAGTATACACGTTGCCCGTTTTCAAGATGTATTGCTAAATGAGTGACAGCTGGTTCTCTTTCATGAATTTGAAATGAAAGGATTCGCCATACAGCTTCATTACTACTTATGTATCTGCCCATTTGGTAACGTGCAATTTCATCATTTACGTCGACACCTTGAACTGCAAACACGGCCATGTCACTGCCTTTATTCACATATTTACAGATGTATTTAATTGAATTGACTGAGCTGCAAAATTCAACATTAATATGCGCTTTATATGTTTTTGATAGTAGTGGTGAATATGGTACAACCCATCGGTTATCGATTTCAATGTCATTTTGTCCGTTTCTCGACTTTAACATAAAGGAATGTCCACCATTTTCAGTTGATCGTCTACGGTACAACGGATATCCGTCATTTCCAGTGATAGTATCCGATAACAAATCTTTTTGGAAACCGTTTTGTGCATTTACCATCCTTCATACATGGCGAATTCATATTTATAGAACCGCAAGGACGATGGATCATATTTGCAGTCACAATTTGAAATAACTCTGGATCAAAGTTTTGTTGAGGGATTTCGGCTGAGATTATTTTATCAATTTCCTCAGGTCTAATTTTGTTTACTAACCAAACTAAAATATGAGCATGAGGCAAACCACGTTTTTGCCACTCGATTGAATACATCCAGCAACGTGTTTCACCAAATACGTGATGTTTGACAATGAGGCTAATTAATGATTTTAATTTTTGTTTAAAAACTCGTGCTGTAATATCGTGACGATCACTTGCTTCTTGTCCAGGTAACAAATATTTTTTAATTTCATCCCATTGCGGATTGCAAGTAAATGTGATGAATAAGTCTGGTCGACCATAAACACGAACATAAGTCATTGCATCCTGTGTGTATTCTTGCATATGACGTGGACTGCCTGTATATGATGATGGTAGTATGCACACATTTCCAATGTCATTAATATTTAAATTTCCATCAACATTATTATTTATAGCATCACGTAAATGAATGTATTCTTCAGCGCGCAATTTCGTTTGATTGAAACGAATATACCGTAATCGCTCGCTTTCGATTTTCGCATACATGTCTGTAATGTATTGATGAAATAAATGACGGCATTTTAAAATATGATTATCTTGGTTGGTTCGAATCATAATTCTGTGCCCATAGAAATCCATGGCGCTTACTTTTTTATTCGTTTCTCCTCCTATAAAATAACGAAAATATTTTGTGAATATTAATTCCTGTGTAAATATAAATATTAATTTCTTTGTAAATAGTATTAGTGTACCTGTTGCTGGATTTGTTTGTTTGATATTTATGTGATATCCATCCTCGCCTTCCCAAAATATTAATGGATATTGCAATGCGTCGTATGAACGATGCGTATCATGAATGTTCTGGAGAGTGTTGTTTCTGCGCATTATGCGAATATCTCTCTGTTCAAATGCATCACCAACCATCACTATTCCTACTTCATTAACAGTTGGAGCATTGAATCGACGTGCATGTTCGCCAGATGGAACTTTGTCTGCTTTAATGACAATCATGTAATTGTCATTTTGCAATCTTCTTGACATACTTTTGAACAATTGAATGAGATGATTATTTTCTGCCAAAAAAGTTTCTAATGTTGATACAATTAATCGTTCCTGAATTTTTCGGATGTGTTGAAATTGACAACGAACATTAACTTGCTCATCTTCGTCTCCCATGAAATATATTTGTAAGAATTTCGGAGTTTCATTCGCTAGTGGAAGCAAAGAGCCAATCTGATGATACACTTGTCCCTGTATTTTAAACGTTGTATTGTAATTGACACCTTGTGCATTAATGTTAGGAATAATTTTTGCAGCGAAAGAAGACATTTGAAAACAGGAATTTATTTTTCTGATTATTTTTAAAAATAATTTTGATTCTGCATTTTCTCCTGACATTAATGATTTCAAAGGTTCCGGTGGTGCATTTAATGCTGGCAAAACAACTTTTCCTGATGAACAACACATTCCTACCGTTTCATTTTTAAATTTTAAAGCATGGCAAAAATTGCATTCTTTATCCATGTTACCAATCACAATTTCAGCTTGAGCACAATATTCAATTGCAGGATCATAATTGAATGCAACTCGATGATATGATGATAATTGTAATTGCAATCTATTAGTCAACTGACTTAAACGTCTATTTACATCTGTTGTATAATTACGTGATGTTCTCCTTAATACCCTCATAGTGGCTAGACGTTGGTTTCGTTGTTCCTCCATTTCTTCTGCACGGTTACGTGCCACCCGTATTCGTGTTCTTTCTTGTGTTTGCGCTCGTTGTGCTGGTGTGAGATTTGCTAGATATCTTTGTGAATTTTGATTTCGTCGAGTAGTCCGACCGATGACAATACGTCGTGCAGGCATTTTTATATTATTTCACTGTATACAAAGATTTTAACAGATTAATATTTATAGATTGTAAAATCTGCCAATTTAGCGTTCATTTTTAAAAATTAATAATAATTAAACTATTGTTTGTATAATTTATTTGATCATTGGGAACTTTTAATTAGACATTTAAAAATCTTACTTAATCATAAAAATTCAAATTTTATTTTCCGGATGACCATAATAATCGAAAATCAAAAAGTTGTAAATACTCAACTTTTTCAAATGGAACATGGCATAAATTTTAATATTTTTTAATTCCACATAAAAATCCAATAGGAGTTTATTCAATATTACCTATAACTAAAATGAATAGTTTTTTAAATAAAAAAAATGTTTTAAATTTCCCTCGTACATATGCTTAATTATTTAAAGATTATTGTAAGACTGAATAAAAAAAAAAAAAATTATATTCCAATAGATTGATTGATATGACTAATTGATAAGAATAAAGATGAAAGTTGATGGCGACTGCGGCAAAGCGAAAAGTGTTCAAAAGTTTTCAATAATTTATTTTAAAAAAGCATATTCCAAAACATAAATATGTCAAAGTTCAAAATTTTCTCTCAACTCTTTCCATGAAAATTTCAATGAGTGAGTTCTGTGAAACACCCTGTATAATAATTATATTAATATTATGTCATTGGATAAAACTTTTGAATTAAAAGAAAGTGTAAGACTGAATAAAAAAAAAAAAAAAAAAAATTATATTCTAATAGATTGATATGATTAATTGATAAGAACAAAGATATTGCAACTTAACAGGGATCATTTTTTTCGTTTTTAATGAACTTTTTGAAAAAATTTCATAGAAATATAAAACTTTTTAAAAGAAAAATCCTCAATTTAAAATTCAATTAACTAAATAATGTAACATAGAACATTACCTCATAAAAATGGTTTGTTGTAAATTATTTTTAAAAATTTCATAGAAATAAAACTTTTTAAAAGAAAAATCCTTAATTTAAAATTCAATTAACTAAATAATGCAACATAGAACATTACCTTATAAAAATGGTTTGTTGTAACTTATTTTTAAAAATTTCATAGAAATAAAACTTTTTAAAAGAAAAATCCTTAATTTAAAATTCAATTAACTAAATAATGCAACATAGAACATTACCTTATAAAAATGGTTTGTTGTAACTTATTTTTAAAAATTTCATAGAAATAAAACTTTTTAAAAGAAAAATCCTTAATTTAAAATTCAATTAACTAAATAATGCAATATAGAACATTTCATTAAAAAAATGGTTTGAATGCACTGGGATACTGAGAAATGTATTTATAATAAGAAACATTGATTAAGATTTAGAATGTTTCTTCCCGACAGGCTCAGGTTAGCCAACTAATAACAATAAAATAATCACATTCTTTTCTTAAGAGAGAATGGTGTATGAAACATACCTAGAATTTTATATTTTTAAAATTTTTTAATTTTCTTTACTTATAAATTCAAACTTTATATATTAATTAGTAAATTAAATGTATTTACAGATATATTTATATCGACCGCAGCGCCACCTATTGGGGCCACAATTTCTTGAGTAGCTGACATTCATTCAATAATTTATTTTTAAAGAACATATCCCCCCCCCCCCACCCAAATCATAAATGTGTCAAAGTTCAAAATTTTCTATATAGATTTTATTATCTTAAAAAAAAAGTTTCTGAGTACCTGAATTCCCCTTTCTTTTGTTAAGAGGGGTTTCATTGTTTAAGACCTGACCTTTCAGGGCAGGGATAATGTATTGTTTGCTTGGCCCTTTTAGAGGCTCTATTTCTATAGATCTTATCTGTCAATCAATTAAATATAAAAATAAAAAATAAAATCAAAACCGATTTGGCTCAAAATTTAGATAAACCATCCCCAGCACTAAGCAAACATATGGTGTGAATATGGTTTCGATACGTTCAGTGGTTTAGGCCAATTGGATGTAAAGAAATTCGTTTTGTTATCGTAAAAAGAAGGCTCACTTTTAAACAAGTCTCTAAATAAAAAGACTGATGATGAAGATGATAACAAATAAATTATATATATTCACTTATATAAAGGAATATTTTTATTTGCATCAAGAGCACAACCTCAATGAATTCTCCTTAAAAATCAAAAATTCTGTTACTCTCGGGAAGATAAAATCTGTTCAATTTTGGCTACTTTGACAAAAAACATTATTAATAATTATACAATATACCCGCATATCTAGAAACGTATATATAGAGAAAAATTTCAATTAGACTTTTGCTGGTCTCAGCTTGTAAATATAGAAGATAAAGGAAAGTGATAGTAACAAAGTTAAATAAAAATGGTTTCTTATGGTCAAGTGCTTTTTATTGTTATTATTTTACACAAATCCTAAATTTAAATATTTATTTTTTTGTGTGAAAGACTTATTATATTAAATTAATTATTATATATTTTTAATATTTTTTTTTAAACGTCCATATGAGGTCATTTGTGACAGAGAGATATCTGGGTTTGGGGAAATTTGAAGAAATTAAGTAAATATTTAAGAAAAATTATTTTTTGTGATAGCAGTTGCTAAAATACGATTTTCGAGAGACGTATGGTGCGGTTAATCAGAGTGATTTCTGACTGACTAAAAATAACATACATTTTTCTCGCACTATGTGCTTCAAGTTCTACTTTTCTTAAAAACTCCTCTACTTTCGCGCATATCGCGTTTATTATTTATTTATTCATTCACAGAGATAGAGATTCTTGTAAACAAGATCAATCCATGTATCCGGTCGCCATTAAGTATTATATTCAAGTGATCATTGCTCAGTGCCTAAAATATAATGGATCCAAAGTAAGAAATAACACTAACACAGCCAGATCTTACTGAAAAAGCTCTGGGTTATTTTCTCTCTCAAATCGTACTTTCTCAACTGGTATTACAAAAGATATAGTGTATGAGACGGGTGTAGTGAGGAACATCCGACAATCAAGGTTACGGTATTCGCTTCGGCTTATAATACATTCATTTACTTCTAAGGAAAGCGGTGTTGGTTGTAAGTGAAACATAGAAATAAAATAATATATATATATATATATATATATATATATATATATATATATATATATATATATATATATATATATATATATTCTTTTATTTTATATAATACATTCACCTGAATATTCGTGTGAAACACTACACTAGCCTTATGGCTCGTGAGTTGGATTCACACTCGTACTCAGGTGAATGTATTTTAAGTCGAAGCTAATGCGAACATTGATTGTCGGATATTCCTCATTCACCCTTGCCATACAATATTCTATTTCCTAATAATATAATGTTTTATATAAATTAAATACTGATAATGTGATTAATATTTTAATTAAGTAGAGCATTTAAGGAGACGCGGAAAATGAGTCAGCGCTCTTAATCCCACACACCATCATACGGACTGAGAGCAGAGAGAGATTACGCACATAGACAGACACACACCAGAGACCAGCAAGTCCGCTGCATTTGTTGTACTAAAATCAAGGGTGGCCGATAGCAGCTGCTTCTTCATTGTACAGACGAGAGCGAAGCCTTTTTTTGAGTTGAGCGGATTTTACTTATTCAAAAACTTCAACTAACCGCAGGAGGTGAACAAGTACTATGTGCGTACCATTTACAGTGGCTCGATCGTCGCCTTCTACCCTATACACAATTATATTAAAAGCCACAATAGAACTAATCTTTTGATCACATTATCGTTTCCAAAATTAATTTTTTTGTTATTTGATTATTTTAAATTACTTGTGTACAGCAAGCAATGGCAAACAAATCCCCCCCAAACGCCATTCTCCAAACAACCAGAATATCACTTTGTTAAATTATGTATTAACAAAATATAAATATATACCAAATGACAAAAAATAATATTCATCTTTATTATAATGATGAATTAATAAATGATATATAAAATGATAATTGATTTACAAATAAAATTTACCTTTCAAACACTGTGTCAGAATCACTTGAATTCACAAGGGGTTCTTTCTTTTTAATTTTTTTTTCTCCTTTATTGAAAGATTTTTCATTTTTTTTAACACTTCGTTTTGATTTTTTTTCCATCAATTCAATTTCTGAATCACTATCAAGTGCCGATAGATTTCTTTCAACCAGTTCTTGCATTTCTACCGTTTCATCTGGATCCACTTTATTACTTTCATCAACCTCGTCATTTTCATCATCTGCTTCTAGTCCATCTTCATTATTTGTATCTACTATTAAATCATTATTTTCGTCGTCTTCGTCGTCTTCATTATTTTTAACAAATTTCTTGTCTTTTTTATCATCTTTTCGTTGAGATTTTCTACTTTTATTCAAATGTTTTATTGTTTTTTCTTCTTCACTTTCTAATTTAGACTCTTCTTTTTTAACTTCTGTTTCTTTTTCAATTTTATTTTCTTCTTCTTTATCGTTGTCATTATCGTCATCCTCGTCATTACTTTCCTTACCTTTTTTAACATCTTTCTCTTTATCTTGTTTTATTTGAGATTTTCTATTTTTATCAACATTTTTTGATTTTTTTTCTTCACTTTCTAATTTAGACTTTTCTTGAATATCCTCCATTTCTTCATCTTTTTCTTTCTTCTTACCCTCATCTTTTTTATTATCATTATCAATATCTTTGTCTTTGATATTATCTTCTGCTTCTGCTTTGTCTTCCGATTGATCATGAGTTTCATCATTATTTCCTCCTTTATCGGAATCATCGTCATCCTTTTTTTCTCTCTTTTCTTTTTTCCCTCCTTCGCTGGAAATAGATCTTTTTCTTTTTTTTTTTTTTTTCTCTTCTTCAGAATTTTCAGAATCTGAAGAGTTATTCTTTTTGGTTTTCTCTTTCTTTTCCGCTCCATTGAGCATTTTATTGTTTGACTCATCATCACTTTTTTTTTTTTTAATATTATGGAATTCATCTTCAGAGTCTATTTTTTCCAACAAGGAATCAAAATTAATCGATGGAGTGCTTTTGTTCTTAGGAAACATGTCATCTGAATCGTCATCATCAAACATTTTTACTTCTTTATCTTTAATTGATTTATATTCGGTTATTTCAGTTTTTTTTTTATCACCATCCTCATTTGAGTCGTCGGATGAATCACTTCCAAGATTTTTCTTTTTACTTTGAGATTTTGTCGACTCCGACTTAATTTGTTTGTTTTTTAGGGATCTTTTAATAAATTTAAGTTTAAGTGATTTCATTCCATAATTAACAATGATATTTTCTAAATTACCCTTTAGAGTTACTACTAATTTATCTAAATGTTGCGAATATTTAAAAATATCCTTAGTTTTTTCTAAATCACTTTCTTCTATTTTTGGTGCTAATTTTGAGCATTCTTTTAAACCTAGATCCAAAGTTGTTTTTAAATTTTTAATATTCATGAGAAGAAATTCTTTTGATTTCTTTTTAAATTCCTCATCTGAGCATTCAGGAATTTGATTTTCGTCAATTTCCTTTTCAGAATGCGAATTTGACGAATCATTTAAAGAACTAGATTTTTTCTTTTTTTTATCTATTTTTTTACCCTTTGATGAACTGGGCTTAAAAATTTTCTTATCTTTTTTGATCGATTCTTCTGAACTGGAAGATAATTTCCTTCTTCTTTTCGAAGACTGAGAAAAAAAATTTTATTCAATTAAAAAGTAAATTAAAATTAAGCTAAGTTAATTAAATTAATTTAATTTTTTTGTTAAGATTCACAAGTCGGTTTTGTTACAATTAAATACCTAATGTGAAATTTGGAAAATAATTTAAATCATTAATTTCAAACAAAATAAAAGATAGAAATGGAAATTTTACTTCAAAATAAAAAATACATATTCTAATTTAAACTAAAATATTATTGAGACTATTTAAAGAGATGGTGATAATTAAAATTTTATTGTTTTTAATTTTCCAAAAATAAATTAGCTTTATTCGCGGTAGTTCCTGAACAAACTCGGGGATATTTTTGTGAGAATTAACCAATTATTAATTTTACATTTTCATATATTGTCCTTATGATAGAACTACAAATGTTATGAGTTATTGCTATTTGAAAATATTCTTTATGACAATGTCCAATTTCTAATCTTCTTTAAGTGTCATATCAGGTCTCCCTGATGTTTTGGCTCCTCTCCACATATACCTGTGCTGAGTGTGTTTAGCTGTTTTTTACACAGATATACGGGACCTACTTTTTAACGCCGGTTCCGAACGGCTAGTTTGGAGAGGTTACTAGGCTTGGTAGTTTGTCATTGCTTTCCAAGAGGAGGCGACTGCAAATATCTGCCGTGACTCGGTCTCGAACCAGGGTATTTCAGGCCAGCGGCCCGACACTCTAAACACTGAGCCACAGTCGCCTCAATTAATTTCTAATACATTGGTGAAATATAGACCCCAAGAATTTAATTCAAAACAAAAACTGCTATGCTCCTCCTCAATCAGCTTAGAAAACAGGAAGATCCTATTAAAGACATATGTACGGATGTGAAACCTGGACGATTGAAGAAGCGGAGAGAAAGAGATTGGAGACTTTCGAAATGTGGTGGTAGAAGAATGATGAATATCAAATGGATGGATAAAATTACAAATGAAGAAGTTCTTGAAAGAATGGGAGAAAGAAGAACTTTGTGGAAGAGTCTGAGGAAGTGGAGATGTTAGATGATGGGGCACACACTGAGACACGGGGGATTGCTTAGGGATATCTTGGAGGAGGGGGGGGGGGGGGTAGGAAAGAAAATGGGAAGGCCCATATTAGAATATTTCGACCAAATAAGTGGAGCAAATTGCCCTGAACATCACGCAAAGTGGAAACGCTTCCCCCCTGCGACTACAGCAGAGAAGAAAAAGAAGATGCATGCGCAGAGCGACGGTCCTCCCCTCCGTCCCAAAATCACAGGGTGCGTTATGGAAATTGATGAATAAAATAATATTTTTTTATTTAATTAAGAGATTTTCTTGAATTAAATAAAGGAGCTAAGAAAAGAGGTTTCACTTGTACCGCATGAGTATCTCAAGCATGATTTTTACATTCTTGCTGAGATCTAGGATCTATCGAATTCGTTTGGAACATATCCCTAATCAAATATTTGTTACCACGAGTACAGGATTTCTTTGAACTGAAATTTTTTACCACAAACGATCTAATTCTCATAAGATGTTACACGTTTGGGACATCTACTGCGAACGAAGCTATTTTATTTGAATAATAATTTTAAAGTGAAATATTAAGAAAATAATATTTTACATAAAATGTTTTATAAAGAAAAATTAGTTACTCACCCGTGCAGGTTTGACGGATGAAGAAGTTGCTGATAATTTTAACAGGACTTTTACTAAAGCTTGTAATTTGTATAAAGGTTTGTTTTGGCAAACCACACACTCCCAATCATCATCTTCCATTTCAGCTACCATGTTAGGAAAGTTTTTTGTAGCATTGCTAAAAATAGAAGAAATGTTAAATTTTTATTTGCTAGAATTTTATTCTAATATATGTATTACAAATATATATATATATATACAAGCTGCTCCAGGAGTGCCTTCGGCACGCCCTCTACAGCTCGGACCTCCGGAAAGGTGGCCCTGGCGGGCGGCGTCTCGGCATGTGATTATTAGGTCTGTAGTATATATTTGAAATATTTTGCCCCCTCTTCGCCCCCACGCACTCATTTTGGCTATTGATTTTTACAGCATACATTTTATATAGTCTTAAAAACTAACATTACAAAATTTGATCTATATCGGATAGAGTATTAATTTTTTGCCCCCACTCACATTTTGGGAGGTTGAAATTATTTTTTAGATATTTGCAAATATTTAGATATTTTTCAAATAAATAACTCTCAGTTTTCTAAGGAGTAAATGTACAAAAAAGCTAAAAATTTCTATATTTGCCCCCCCCCCCCCCTTTTGTCACCATACAGTCAATTTTGATAGTTGATTTTTACAGGAATAGTTTCTTAAAGTAATAAAGAATAACTCTACAAAATTTGATCAACATCGGAGAGTTTTAATTTTTGCCCCCACTCACACTTTGGATAGTTGAGGGGGGGGAGTCGGATTACAAAAAATCTTGAAATTATTTTTTAGATATTTGCAAATAAATAATCCAGTTTTCTAAAAAGCTAAAAATTTCTATAATTTGCCCCCCCCCCCCCCCCTTCGCCCCCATACAGTCAATTTTGATAGTTGATTTTTACAGGAATAGTTTCTTAAAGTAATAAAGAATAACTCTACAAAATTTGATCAAGATAGGAGAGAGTTTTAATTTTTGTCCCCACTCACATTTTGGATAGTTGGGAGTCGAATTTCAAAAAATCCTGAAATTACTTTTTAGATATTTGTATTTATAATTTTGTTAAATAAAAATCAAGAAGATATCTTATCGTTCTTAATTGAAAATGCATAATTAGTGTAAACACATTACAAAGATATTTTACCCCTTTTGACGCCTTTTAGGGGTCGAATTTCAAAAAATCCTGAAATTAATTTTTAGATATTTTAATTTAGTATTTTTATAAGTAAAAAGCAAATATACATTTTATCGTCCTTAAGAGATATCGCATAATCAGTGAAAACACACTTTGCCCCTTTTGACCACCTTAGGGGTCGAATTTCGAAAAATCCTTTCTTACTGAACCCCTATGTCATAGATGTAATATCCTCTCCAAATTTCATGTTTCTATGTCCAGTGGTTCTGGCAGTTTTGATGATGAGTGAGTGAGCGAGTGTATCGGGCAAAGAATTTATATATATATATATATACAATAGCATTTATAAAGAATTATACATCGTTACCCTTATGTCAAATCCATGTATGTATAATTTTCAGCTGTTTCATTAATGTCATTTTTCAATGCAAATTTTGACAAACTTTCTAGGACACAGACACAAACACAAACGTGATAGGATGATTAAATGAACTTTAAAATAATTGTGGTTAATATTCTCGAAAGTAAGTGTAATTACTGATAAGAGTGATTTTGAAAAAGGCCTAAATCATTGTTCTTCTAGAGATAATAATATAAATTTTACATAAAATCAAGTCAAACACAACTAAAAATACATTTAATTTTGTATGTAATAAATCAACTTTGTTCAAACAATGTTTAAAAAAAAAACAGTTAATTCTAAGCGAAAAGCAATTTGATACAATGTACCTAATAAAGAAATTTTTTATAAAATTTAAATAAAATGTGCGATTTGAGGAAAAATCAATATTTATGCGAGTTATTAAATAAAATTAAGTTTAAAAATAATATTTTAACAAATTAATAAAGAAATTAAAAGATAAGAGTCGCTTTAAATCGAATTATAGCTTTTTTTTGTTGTTCCGCTAATTTTGTCCATGAGTGTAATATTATAAAGGAAAAAGTACTGTGTCGTTTAATATATTTTATAATTTGTTTGTATGTAATTTCAAATTAGTTAAAAGTTAGTTTATTGTAATAAAAAATTTAAGATGGGTGGGGGGGGGGGGGGCATTTTATCCTTTTGCACCGCGCGCCGTAATATCACGCTACGACTCTGATTTCATTTATCCGCGGATTATCCGCATGAGAGTCATTCAATGGTGGAACAAGATAATGAATCACTCTGTGACAAAATGGTGTTCAAAAAACTTCAATCTCAAGTGAAGAAGAGATGCTTTATCTCGAAACAACAAAAACTGCTTGTCGGATTATTTTGTGGAAAAGTAAACTTTAAAAACTACTTATGTAACTATGTGCACACATACATATTTATGAAGGGGTTAAAATAAGAGACGTGCAGCTTTTATTTATTTATTTTTTATTTATGAACTCCCGCTAACGTTTCGGCTATTGGTTTTAGCCATCTTCAGAGCTAAACAATGACAAATAATGTTAACAATATTAAATCTGGTTTGTCCGAGTACATCAATTATATATAATTTTGTTTTTCTACTCACCGGAAATTTGTCAATATTTTTATAAAAAAATTTTTTGGATACACCAGTCATCAGATAAAACTATATACAGGGTGTTCGCCAAAAGACCTATTAGGACTATTATTGTCTTTTTCCGTTTAAGATGAAATGCAAAGTGCGAGAGTTTTTAAAATTGTTTGTCATTGTTTAGCTCTGAAGATGGCTACAAGCAATAGCCGAAACGTTAGAGGGCGTTAATATAAAAAATAAAAATAAAAGCTGCACTCTTATTTTAACCCCTTCATAAATTAATATAACTACAGCTATAAAGAATTCCTAAAATACACATACATATGTTTAACTTGTAAAATAATAAATTTTTAAACCTGCTTCTATTTTGAATAAACATTTTTCAAAACCATTCTTGTGTTTATTTGTGTCCTTTTTTTGATTATTTTGCGGGTTAAGGTCGATTCACACTATACGTCACGGACCGGCAACGTCACGTCAAAATATACTAGAATGTGTTTTGAATGGTACTGTTTACACTGACCGTCAACATCACGTAACATTGAGGGCCAGTTGTATATAAACTCTTTTTAAACGTTGGTAAATCATTAGAATTCACCTTGTGCCCGGCGGGATGGCCAATCAGATGGAAGTGCCTGTCATCTGATTGGCCATCCCACCGGACACAAGGTGAATTTTAAGGTTTTACCCTTTGTCAACGTTTACCAACCGACATACAACTATCCCCGAGTTATATCAAAAAGAATAGTATGACGTGACGGTGCCTGTCAGGACTTGTCCGTTCCTAATCCACTCGAATAGTGAATGTAGAATCCAACCAACCGTCTCAGTCAACTTTAGCTTGCCGATCTAGGTACATACTAGTCTCTGTTTCAACCAAGTGTCACTTTGCGTCATTAAAAAAAAGTGAAAATGGATGACGAAATTAGGACTAATAATGGCTTGTGATGTAGAATTTTGCTTTTGAATGTGGTTTTCAATTCTAGACAAAATGACATAAAATTGATGTTGGGACATTTTAAAATATTGTAAAAGAAAATTTCATCATCCTCTAATACCTTAAATAATGTATAAGTATTCTACAACAAGCTTTCTTTTGCTGAATATTTTTCGTATCCATAGTTTTTTAGATTGATTACAGTTCTCTTCTTCGTTTAAAATTAATGCAATCATTGCTAAAGCGCTGTTGTAAATTTCGGCATTTTGACGAATGGCTAAACTAACACTGGTGAACAACAAGGGAACCAAATACAGACAAATGGCAAATCTTTCAGTGAGGTTACCTTGCCGGTTCATGACAGTGTAGTGTGAATGGGTAGCAGATTTGACGTGACGTTTCCGGTCCGTGAAGGGACGAATAGTCTGAATCGACCTTTATCCACGGAATTGTTTTATCTGCGGTTGCTGCGGCATCCAATTCCGAGGATAAACGAGAGTTTACTGTATATACATATATACCGGGTGAGTTTTTTTTCTTGAGACAGTCTTAAAACTCAAAAACAATGCATTATATTAAAAAAAGTTTCAAATAAAAGTTTATTTATACCGAGGGGGAAACTAAACTACGCTATTGTTTGTCGACGTAACACAAGGTTTCATGGGTATTTCAAGGTCAACTTCTGTTTTTTAAATGGACCCCTATATTTTTCTTTAAGTCATCTTATTCTACAAAAAAAAACTAAACAACTTTAATAAGAACTATTTTTTTATACAACATCAAACAAACAAAATACATGAATCAATTAGATCTCAAAAAATCTTAATAATTATTTAACTTAATTATCAAATAATAATGATTACATAATTAATTATTAAATAAATAATTATTAAATTGAAGTCACAAAAATGAAAATAAGTGTTTATAATGATATTAAAACTTAGTTATAGGTACTCAGATTTAAGAGATTATTTTCTCCTTAATAGACCTACTTAAAATTCTTGAGTTTAAAAAAGTTTATTTCTCGTTTCAATCCATTAGATAGTTATATTGTATTACTATAATAAAAATGTAGTATTTTTTTGAAGAAAGAATTGAAATGGTCTTAATTTATGCGGGGAAAGTGGAAGTGTTATGGGGCTGCTATTGAAATGGATGGTGAGCGTTTTCCTTATATAGGAATATACCCTCACAAGCTTCATTTTATCGTGTTGTAAATCTGTTAAAAAAAAATAAGGAAATTGGAACTGGAATTGATCCAGAAGACTTGCGATACACTCTAGAATTAAGTTGAATACTTGTTAAGGATAATTATTATTTGCATTTTTTTGAGATCTAATTGATTAAATATTTTTTTTATTTGAGGTCGTATGAAAAAATAGTTCTTATAAAAGTTATTCAGTTCTTTTTCTAGATTCAGAATATGTACAGAAATATATAGGTTTCCGTTTAAAAAACAGAAGTTGACCTTGAAATGCTCTTGAAAGCTTGTTCTAGGTCGAAAAACAATAGCGTAGTTTAGTTTCCCCCTTGATATAAATAAACTTTTATTTGAAACTTTTTTCCATATAATGCACTGTTTTTGAGTTATAAGACTGTCTCAAGATAAAATAAAAAACTCACCCGGTATATTTTTTTTTTTTTTATAATGATATTGATACAAGAAGTGGAACCATGTAGTCCGCGGTGGACCCTTGTATCGTGAAGATAAGAAGAGATTTAGGGATTGGGTAGGAGTCGAAAGTATCTGTGGATGCCGGTCTTGAAAGATTGAAGGTTATAAGTTGCTGGAAAGACGGTCGTATTTTCATAATAGTCGCCAGAAATTGTTCAGAGTGTAATATCTGATAGATAATATTTTGTTAATTTAATCTAAAGCATACTGGATTGACATAACGAAATATTCATTCATTATTAAGAATACAATTCTACGGATGTTCCAATCAGCCTTAGGAAACCGATTCAACAGATAGAGAAACACAAATACAAATGAAAGCATTCCTAAATATTATATATACATTCGGATCCTTTTTGTTTTTGATTTTTTATAAATTCCAGTGAAAAATTTAGTGGATAACAAGTTAAATAGCATATAAACTTAATAAGTTTATATGCTAAGTGTTATAAGAATGTAAATACATCTTTATTTTCTAAAACAGCCTCTGTTGAAAGTTTAAACGAGGGCCTAAAATGTTCTTCGAGAAAGAAACGTCAAAATTTGATATATATCTATGTGTATTAGACTAGTCGTTAAAAATTAAATTTTTTCCTACGACCCCTAAAAAGCTTCCTTTTGATGAAAAAACGCGAGGTATTTTTTTTTAATTAAAAACAACACGGCACGCAAGACGATCTAAGTTCATTTTTTGGTAAAATCATGTTTTTTAAGAAATTTCTCATTAAATTTGAAATAATAATTTTTTTGATAATTGGATATTATTAACAATGTTACATTAATATTATTTTTTTCATCAATAAATTTGAACTAATTTCCCCAAGTAAATTTCCTATCGGCAAGTTAACTAGGAGGTTGGTTAATGTACAATCATTATCTATGTTTATTAAATTACCGCGCTTTCATACATCTATAGTTTCTATAAAAAATATGCAGCGAAATTTCTCTTACTTGTACTGTACTAATGTACAAATCAATGACCATAAAATGTTGTTTCCATCCTTTTTTTTCAAGTTCTGTTAATAATCATTTATTATATTTATTTGTGCACCAAAAAATGAACTTAGATCGTATTTCGGGACGTGTTGTTTTTAATAGAAAAAAAAAAAAAAGGGGGGGGGGGCATCAGAAAAAATTTAATTTTTAACGACCACTCTAATGTGTTTGTTTATTTGCATCAAGCAGAGGACTTTGATACTCTTTATGATCATTTTTTACATGCTTTATATTAGCTTCATCTGTATCTATATATCTAGGGAACGTACCCAAATTACATGACCCATTTTTTTTAAATTTTTTACCCCTCCCTTCTAGTTTTCACGTAGTAATTCATAAATATAGTTTTAAATCATTTTTTGCAAACAGAAAGTTAAAAAAAAATAATTTGGCTCATATTTGTCTTTATTAATACGGCGCTTGCCGCGGGACGCCAAGAGTAATTTGAATATAGCTCGAAAAAACGAGATTTCCCTAGAGGATATTGACCACGTGACGAAGACCTAAGCCCCCTCGCCACTGTGACCAAGCGTGGTATTTTAAAGACTTCCCCCCTGAAAGGGTCACGTAATTTGGGTTCGGTCCTCTATCTATGTATCAATGTGACTTTTGTTCGGTTAAATTCCGCAAACATTTCTCTATAAAAATAATTGTTTACCTACTCAATTTAAATTTTTTTTTTTTTTTTTTTATTTAATGACCTCGGAAATGGATCCATTTGGCCAGTTTCTTTCTTTTTTTTTTTTTACAATATTTACATTTTTATATTTACATAATTATATACAGTTGCAATATTATTTAACAGTGTTTACATTTTTATATCATATAAATAGTTTGGATGCTATTAATAGTTTAATGATTATCTCTTGAGTCTCGGATTCATGACAGTCAGGATTGAGATAGCTAAGAATTAATCCCATTGATGTAGGGAATGAAATTTTATGAGCAGATCTAATATAAAATAAGTCAATAGCTTTGTTGTTTTTTGGACACCCTAGGAAGATGTGATTGACATCACCCATTTGGCTGCCATCACAGTCACAAAAAGGAGTGTCTCTTAGCTTAAACTGAAAGAGTTTTCTGGGGGTAGCTGCATGACCCATTCTCAACCGTACAATTAGAACAATTATTCTCCTATATAAATGACTGTCATGAAACCATGACTTGGTTCCAATTCTGGGCATTATCGAGTACAAGTAGGATCCCCTCGACTCTGAAGAGGAGTCCCAAAATTCTTGCCACAATTGAATAGATTTTTTTTTCACAATATTAATAGTATCTACATAGGTGAGGCCCATGTTTAATGGATCCCCATCTGAGACTGCCTGTTTCGCTAAAGAGTCCACTATTTCATTAGGCTGGATACCCACGTGGGAGGGACACCATAGGAATTCAACTTTTTTATTTGTTTTACACATAAAATCACAAATTTGATATATAAGATAGTTCTCTGAATTAGATTTAAAAAAGTTTCTGATTGCCATTAAAACACTTTGAGAGTCGGACACTATTAACAACTTATTTGATTGGTCTAATGATTCTATATAAACAAGAGCCCTTATTATTGCAATAGCTTCTGCACTGAATATAGAAAACTCCTCAGATAATTTAAATTTTTCATAGTATTTAGTGATTACATGATAGAAAGCGCATCCAACGTTATCATTTATTTTTGAGCCGTCTGTAAAGATCAAATCATAATCTAAAAATTCCTCTTTAAGAAGTGAGTTAAATTTTATGTTAATATAGGGTTCTTCCTTTGCCCATGAGGGAATATGTATTTGGAAATTGGATTGTTTGATTTTGTAAGGGAAGTGGTATGTGAGCGGCTTTGGACTAACATGTAATTTGGAAACTATACTATTTAATTTATCATATTGGTTGATTATGAGTAAGTTTTGCAGATTGTACGTTGTAGGCTGTAAACTGGAAATGAAATTTTTAAGTTTCAAAATTGAATTTAACATCAATGACTCACTGTTTATAATCTTTCTGATCAGGAATTTCTGGGTCAGAAACCCCTTCTAATATGGAGAGGCATCTCATGGGCTTCAACAAGAAGTGAATTGGTTGAGAGAGGACATGGCTCTAAACAAATGCGGATACATTTGTACTGGAGCCTATCTAAATAGGATAGAACTGCCCCTGGCTGCATTGCCGTATACAGTTTACACTCAATTTAAATGAAATTTTATAAAAATAAATACATTACATTCTGTTAAATTCCGCAAACTTTTCTCTATAAAAATATTAAGACTAAAATGTAAAAAAATAAATTACTAAAAAACATGCTTCTAAAAAGTACAAAATAATGTAATACTTAAGGTAGTTGTTTCGCGACAATACTAGCAAAAAGTTAATGCTCGAGTATATAGAACAGACAATAAGGATTCATAATTCATAAGCCCAAAACTTTTTGCTGTTTATGTACCGATTCTAGCCAATCCCGTGCTCGTTTGACAAATCTGGCACCATTGTAAGAGATTGAATATTTTTATATTAAAATGACAGATAAAATACATTTTAAATATGTATTGATTATTGTTTAATGTTGGTTTAATTTTTAGAAAAATGGTAACAAGGCTTGTTGAAATAACCGCCAGCCTCGTCTTCCTTTCCTCTATAGGAGAAGGCGTCGCACGCATTCATGTGTACTTTACTCATTACTCATCATACTGTCTCGATGTAAACACCTCACACAATATACTTTTCTTTGTCAAATATATATCATATATTAATATTGAATAAATCAACTCAGTGCATTTTACAAACGCATTTATTATTCCGCTATGAAACTGACCCATTTTCAGCTTCAGGTTATGAGCCCGGTGTTAAAATACTCTGAGTGAACCGAGACAAAGAAAGTCAAACGAAGACAAAGGAATTCACGTGATCCAAGAAAATAAAATAATGTCTGCTGTACGCATTGAGCCGTTAGGACGTGAAAACTTCGATACGTGGAAAATTCAAGTAAAAGCCATACTTATAAAAAATGATCTCTGGGAATACGTGGATGGAAAAATTCCAAAGCCTGCAGACCCGCCGGCTGCCGTTAAAGAATGGATCAAAAACGATGGCAAAGCTTCGTCTGAAATAATTTTAGTAATCGATCCCAAGGAATTAAAAAGTGTGAAGGATTGTAAAACTGCAAGTGAGCTATGGGAAAAACTTCATGAAATTCATCAATCAAAAGGACCAGCCAGGAAAGCACACTTACTGAAACAGCTAATCTTAAATAAAATGAGAAGTGGTGATGATGTTCGCGAGCATGTGAGTCATTTTTTTGATATAGTAGATAAACTAAATAATCTTGATATCAAAATAAATTCAGAACTTCTAACAATTATGCTACTCTATAGCCTACCGGAAGAATTTGAAAATTTTAGGTGTGCTATTGAAAGTAGAGACGAGCTACCCAAGCCAGAAGCGCTTAGAACAAAAATTATTGAAGAAAGCGACTCCAGGCGAGACAAAGGAACCGATGATCCGGACAACGCCCTTGCAACTAGATATAAACCAAAAGTGCGAGGTAATGAAATAAATTATAAATTCAAAGGGAAATGTAGAAAATGCAACAAAATCGGCCATAAGGCATCTTCGTGCCAATCTTCAGCCCGTAGATCAAACAATCAAGGACTTAACGTCGTGCTCTCAGCATCGAAACATAAAGATACAAATGAAAACTTATGGTGTCTCGATAGTGGATGCACAGCTCATATGGCGAGCTCCGAAGAAAATTTTATAGATTTAGAAATTTGTGAAAATGAAAATATATCCATGGCCGACAAATCAACTACGCAGGTAGCTGGAATAGGCAGTGTAAATCTGAACGTGCGAATAGGCAAAACAGAAAATTCTATTCCAATGGACAACGTTTTATGTGTACCAAAGCTTAGAACAAATTTATTATCAGTCTCCAGGATCACGAACAAAGGTTACAAGGTAGTATTCACCAAAAATACAGCAAAAATAATAGATTCAAACGGAAATCTCAAGGTCATCGCGGACCGAAAAAACGACCTTTATTATGTGAGACAGAGTTTAGAAATGCCAACAGCAAATGCAGCGGAAACCACAAAAATGGAAACGGAAATTATAAAATGGCATCGACGTTTCGGTCATCTCAATGAAAGAGATTTAATTAAACTCACAAAAATTGAAAATGTTTTAGGCCTTCAAGAACTTAAAGGACCCCTGCCACCTTGCGATATATGTTCGATGGGAAAAATGACACAGACACCGTTCCCGAAGGAGTCAGACAGGAAAACTGAACTTCTAGAAATAATACATACGGATGTCTGCGGTCCCATCAATCAAGAATCACTTGGCGGAGCGAAATATTTTATAACCTTCATCGATGACAAATCTAAATACACAGTTGTGCGAATTATCAAAAATAAAAATGAAGCTTTTTCAGCATTCAAAGAATATAAGGAATGGGCCGAAAAAGTCACCAATAAAAAGATAAAATATCTTCAATCGGACAACGGCGGGGAATATTTATCAAGAGAATTTTCTAATTTTTTGGTCAAATCTGGAATTAGCAGAAGGTTAAGCTGCCCTAAGACACCTCAACAGAACGGGACTGCCGAGCGAATGAACAGAACTCTTTTGGACATGGCCAGGTGTATGCTCATCGAATCGCAACTACCTGAAAAATTCTGGGCTGAAGCAGTGTCAACAGCGAGCTACATTCGTAACAGGTGCCCAAATAGCAAACTAAATTGTGAGGTCCCCTACACATTATGGACTGGGAGAAGAACAGGCATTTCACATTTAAGGCCTTTTGGATGTAAAGTTTTTGTTTTAAATAAAAACTACAAAGGAAAGTTCAAGCCCCGTTCCCAAGAAGGAATACTCGTCGGGTACTCAAGTGAAAGCAAAGCATATCGAATATGGATAGAAGAAACCAAAACCGTCAAAATCACAAGAGACGTAAAATTTTTCGAGAATGAAAAAATTGAAATTGAAAGTGAAAATAATAGAAATTATTTGGAAATCGAATTTAAAACGTCTACCCCCAACTCGACTCCTATAATCACCGTTGAAGAGAAAGAAGATGATCAATCTGAGTCTGAAGAGACCCCAGAGCTAAAGAGAGGAAGAGGCAGACCCAGGAGACAACGCCAGGGAATAGGAAGGCCGCGAAAAGAATATAACATGGTCCCCGTCGCGGAGGAGGAAGATGAAACATCTAGCTCTAGCGAAGAGGAAGACCTAGCGACCACGAATATGGCCCTCGATACCATCAAGCCCCCAGAAGATGTATTGAATGGTTCGGACTCTCAAAAATGGAAGGAGGCAATTATAAAAGAATATGAGGCTCTCCTCAGAAATAAAACTTGGCAAATATGCAACCGACCGAGCGGGTGTAAAACCATCGATAGCAAGCTTGTTTTAAAAACAAAATTAAATCAAGACGGAAGTATCGAAAGGAGGAAGGCACGTCTAGTCGCCAGAGGTTTTTCTCAACGACCCGGTATTGACTATGAAGAAACGTTCTCACCAGTGATCCGTTTAGAAACAATTAGAACCATGATTGCCATTGCTGTCGAAAAAGACATGCAGATTCATCAACTGGACATCGATTCTGCATATTTAAATGGCGATCTCGATAAAGAATTATATATGGAAATTCCCGAAAGTTTTAAAGAATCACTGACGGAACTGGCCAAGTCAAATGAAAATAGCATCAAGCGAGAAGCAAAGAAGATGCTTAATAAAATAAAAAGAAGGAAACGTTGTCTGCAATCTTAAAAAGGCGCTTTACGGATTGAAACAATCTGGCAGGCAATGGTATTTAAAACTACATCAGGTTTTACTGGATATGGGATTCAAGCCAACTGACGCCGATCCAAGCCTCTATACAAAAGGCGAAAACAATTCTCAAATAATGATTGGCGTGTATGTAGATGATCTTCTAATCGCTTCGAAGAATGAAGAACGGATAGAAGAAATCAAGAAACAATTAATGAAAAAGTTCCAGATGAAAAATCTTGGCATTGTGAACTACTGCTTAGGAATAGAGTTCACACATCGAGAGGGGGAAATTATTCTTTCTCAGAAGAAATATATTTCCGAAATACTTGAAAAATATGGCATGGAGAATTGCAAACCGTTTAATACTCCATTAGAAGCCGGAATTAAACTGTGCAAACCACTCAAACAAGAAGAAGATGAAATGAAGAAATTTCCATTCAGATCGTTGGTTGGGTCGCTGATGTACTTGGCAGTAGCGACGCGACCAGACATCTCCTTTGCGGTGAGCATGCTGAGCCAATTCAATACTGCTTACAACGAAAGCCATTGGAAAGCAGCGAAGAGAGTCCTGCGGTACTTAAGTGGCACCATCAACAAGGGACTACACTTCAAGAAGAATGGAAAACCAGTCGAAGGATATGTAGACGCCGATTGGGGAAATTCCCTTATCGACAGGAAGTCATTTTCGGGCTACATATTCACTTTCGGAGGCGCAGCTATCTCGTGGGAAGCAAGAAAACAGCGAACGGTGGCACTCTCCAGTGTAGAGGCCGAATACATGGCACTTACTGAGGCAGCGAGGGAAGCGATCTATTTAAGGCGACTCTTAGCCCAGGTAGGGCAACCACAGCCAACAATCCCGATCAAGAGCGACAGCCAAGGTGCGCTGAAATTATCAGAAAACCCTGTGTTCCACTCACGCACCAAACACATCGACATTAGGCATCACTTTATTCGACAGGCGCTGGAGGATGAAGAAGTCGAAACAGCATACATTCAGACAACGGAGATGCCCGCGGATGTACTGACAAAGTCGTTACCGAGGGAAAAACACGACTTTTGCTCAAGAAGGATGGGATTACGACTTCAGGAATGAGAAGACTTCGTTTGAGAGGGGGTGTTGAAATAACCGCCAGCCTCGTCTTCCTTTCCTCTATAGGAGAAGGCGTCGCACGCATTCATGTGTACTTTACTCATTACTCATCATACTGTCTCGATGTAAACACCTCACACAATATACTTTTCTTTGTCAAATATATATCATATATTAATATTGAATAAATCAACTCAGTGCATTTTACAAACGCATTTATTATTCCGCTATGAAACTGACCCATTTTCAGCTTCAAGGCTTTCTTTATTATAATTAAATATGTAGGTAAATTTTCCGATATCCCGTATAGTGCAATGTATGAGTCTGAAAAACTCTATTTTTGAAATTTAATATCTCCGGAACTATATTGTTCATAAATTTCATTTTGGCACCAATCGATGCAGAAGTATTTAAATAATAATCTGTCTAAATTTCAAAAAAATCCTAAGGAAACCCATTTGACGGAACAACTACCTTAATCAAAAAGCGTGGGGCATTTTGTCAAAATTAATTAAAAGTTTATGCGCTCCACACTTTTTGAATAAGTATAACATTATTTTGTACTTTTTAGAAGCATGTTTTTTAGTTTTTTAAAATATAATTGCATTTAATTCCTTGATTGGTCCGGTCCAGGATTTTGGAGGGACCGATTAACCGGTCAAATCGAGATACATATTGCTACTTTTTAAGGGCCGGTTGTATGTCGCAAAGTAAATGCTTTTACCACTAACAAACGGTAGATGGTAAATGGAGCCACTGGGATGGCCAATCAGATGCCAGGCACAGTCACATCCCAGTCCCTCCATTTACCATCTACCCTGTGTTAGTGGTAAAAAGCATTTACTTTGCGACATACAACCGGCCCTAAGTAAGATTATTCTAAGTAAAAGTAAAAATAATAATAACCAACCTTGCAAAAGCCATAAGGACATTTACTGCATATATACAGAAGTCCACCATTTCCACACCAACGACAATATTTGTCGTAACCATCTTCATCTTGTGAAAAATCGCCACTGGTGTAGAAATTATAGCATTTCTATAAAAAATAAAAGCATCAAAAAAATGTATAAAATTATTATAAAACTTATGTTTAAATTATACAAACCTCACAAATCAACACAAGAAGCAAGGGATGTATATGTATTTTTCCCAATTTGACTGAGTTAAATAAATTGCTCCTACATGATGTACATTTTAGTAAATGCTTATGTTGGTTCAAGAAGTCTTTAGACTCTAAAAAATTAAAATACATAATTTTAATAAAATTATATAAATGATATTAATTGCAAATTAAAATTATTACCAGTATAGTATTCTTTATAAGCGTCATTTTTAATCAATTCCACCGGCGATCCTGTCCTCGTTAAAGGCATCTATAAATAAAATTAATATTAAAGAGTTAAATATTAGACAAATATAATAACCTATAATTTTTTTTTTTACTTTTAAATATATATAAATGTCAAAATATTGAATATTTAAAAATACATTTTATATTAAAAGGATATTTAAATTTATTAAGATATTACTTATAAATTGAACTTTTAAATGTAATTTTTAGAAAGAATATTAAACAGAATTAAAGACGCTTTGGAATTATATTGTTACTATCTTCATATCTAAATATGTATATTTGTACAAGTGTCATAAATATGAAATTTTATATAAATTATATCATTTTATTTATATTTACTTGTTGTTTTTGGAGAACTTTGGTGGATTAAATTTGCATGTAAATTAGTTGTCTAATAATTATATTTCAAATCTATTTCACAGATATATATTCACTATATGCGAAGTTTGGAGCGAAAGCATAGTTAAAAGCATAGAGCATAGAGTATATAGAGAGGAAAGCTTGCGTATTTGGAAAAAGCACTCTCTAGCGGGTCATGCTCAAACTCTTAGTCCTTAAGAGCCATTCAAAGAGCATATTGTCACATGACATTCAGTCTGACATTTTGTTTTTGTCATAGATAAAAGATTCTACAGGCTTTGTTTTTATCAAACGTTCATTTAGAAAATTTTCCAACGTACACATTTATCGATTAAAATATCATTAAATATGGCTAGTTCTCGACGTCAATGTTGTGTGAAAGGTTGCTTTCGCGACACAAAATCAGATAAAGAACATACTTTTTTTCGACGCCCTAAAAACAATGAAATGTAAGTAACCTATTTAAAATTAACTAATAATTTATTTCTTTGATTTTTATGTGTTAATTCTTGAATAATTTAATTATAGAGCTAAACGCTGGTGTCAATTTGCTGATATCAATGAAAATAATAAATATTTCTTTATATGTTCTGACAATTTTTAATCAAAAACAATTTATAAAAAATATCCACGACGTCTGCAGCGAGATTCTCCAGAATGAAGTGATTTCGTATCCACATTAAAGCCGTCCGTCCACAGGTCTCCAAACACCGGCTCTTGATTAGATTTTGTGCCAGAAGCCGACAACATATATATACATATTTTTATTAAAATAAAGAATAGCCTATATTTTATAGGTAAATAGATATATCTTATTTTAATTTAATAAAAAAAAGATCATTTCAATTAGAAAATAAAGTAAAAATATTGTTTATTTTTTTAAGTGTCTATGTGATTCTTTGAAGGTTTTCCTCAAATAACTAATATTGGCGAATGCGAATCACAAAAATTCCATTGAAAAGATTGTATTTATTTGTTAAAATATTTGTAATGTCATTTTTTGGTCTAAATAAAAAAATGGTAAATTTTAAATTATTTTCAAGTATTTATTTTATATATGAATTTCCTCCTAGTCCCTCAAAGTCCCTGAATCTTAATTAAATTATTTTCAAAAAAAGATACTTAAATCTTTACATTAATTATTTGCCAAAGTTTTTTTTTAATAAAAGTACGATTTTATTATATATATATTTTAAAGATTTGTATTTATTTTAATTAAAAAACAATTAATAATTTTTTTCTTTAATATACAGGGTGATTCACGGTCGATGGGACGTTAGTTATCCGTTTTATGTAAAACGGAAAGTCGGATTTTTCTGAAAATTTAGGACCTTACATTTTCTTACCTGTTTTATCTATCTAAAAAAAATATAGTTGCTGCGATTTTTCGATGGAAGCCGAAACGTCGCAAGGCTGGAAATATTTTAGATCGATAGAACAGGTAAGAAAATGTAAGGTGCTAAATTTTCAGAAAAATCCGACTTTCCGTTTTACATAAAACGGATAACGTCCCATCGACCGTGAATCACCCTGAATATAAGCTCATTTTTTTACTCATGATAAATTATTTTGAATCATCCGCTGTGTGACGTCACCAAAATTTTCCTGGATGGGAGCGGTTCCCGCCATTTTGCTTCTGTATACCAACCGCCAGAGAGCTCTGTAACTCGTATACGCTAAAATACATAGGGCCCTTATGGAGCCTTCCTCTCTATATACTCTATGGTTAAAAGCATAGATAAAAGATACGAGAAAGAAGCGAAAGCATTATTTCATTTCATTTCTATCTTCGCATAGTCAGCATCCTTGCGGAAATTCAACAACTTCATTTCATTTCTATCTTCACATGGTCACCATCCTTGCGGAAATTCAACCACTTTTTTTGTGTAATGACAATAGCCACAATAAGATGTACTGAGCTATAGCCAACTTAATTTGCCTTCAAATAAATATTGTCCTATCCATCCTTTCATATCCTTATATTTATATTTGAAATAAAATTTAACAGGGCATGATTTATTTTAATATTTTTTTCTTTTAAAATTTGATTAATATTATAAGGCGTCACTAGATTTTCCTCCCCCAAAATCCGCAACATATCAACCCGGGGTTCTCTATAGTCGGGACAAATAAATAAAATATGATTTATATCTACAGGTTGGCTTTCCTGACAATGGCATATTTCTTCAGGCGCTATTTTCAATCGATTTAAATGTTTTGGTAAAACATTATGTCCTGTTCTCAATCTTGACAACACTACTATTTGTTTTCTAGATAAATTTTGATTGTGGAACCATGGCTTATTATCGACTAATTCTTGAATATTAAACAAATTGTAACCTTTAGTGAGTGAAGATTGGTTCCAATAATTTTGCCAGTCATGAATTAAATTAGATTTGATTATCTGTTTTAAATCATTCGCTGGGAAGTTCGGAATATTAATTTCTTGTAGTTTCCCAGATAATTTAGCCAAAGAATCTGCAGTATCATTTCCCGAAACACCTGTATGAGATGGTATCCAAACGAACTCAACTAATTTATTATGGAATTTTAATGAGTCTATTTGATTTAAAATTTTGAAAATAATGGGATTTACTTTACTATTTCTATTAATTGTTTGAATATGTTTTACTGTGCTTAATGAATCGGTTATAATTAAAATTTTTGTGTGATCAATCTTTTCTAAATAGGTCGTTACTTTGAGGATTGCCATTGCTTCCGCCGAAAAGATCGTAGTATTAGGGTTCATTTTATAAATTCCACATTTTTTTATTTCCGGAATAAAAATGCACATCCTGTATATTCAGATCTTTTGGAACCATCTGTATAGACTTTTAAAAAATTTGTCCATTTAGATAGATGTATTAATGATATCCTTTGCAATTTGAGGTCTCATTTTCAAATTTTGCTCACTAGTTAGCTGCATATCAATATTAGGTTTAAAATATACTAATTTGTATGGAAAGTCAAAAATTGGCGAAATCTCCATTTTTTCAATCTTATCCTCGTAATGTTTCAATTTTATGTGACTTAGAATTATAGGAGGGGTAGGCTTATTTGATGGATTTATAACTAGTAAACTTGAATAATCTTCTATTACATTTTTTATGGGATTATTTTTAAACTTCATATGTTTCAAATAAAAATTATTTGCTAGAAATTTTCTTCTCAAGTCTAGTGGGGGTTCACCACATTCAATTTGTAAGGAATTTGTGGGAGTAGATGGCATTGAGCCGATAATGATCCTAAGAGCAGAATATTGAATTTGATCAATCTTCTTTAAAAGATTTTTACTTGCTGATGCATATAGAAAAGATCCATAATCAATTGTAGATCTTATTAAACCTTTATATATATTCAGCATGCTCGAGGGATGAGAACCCCACCGAGTACCCGCTACACATCTTAGAATATTCAAAAATTTTTCACACCTTCGCACTAAATTATTTATGTGGTCATCCCATTTTAAGTTATCTTCGAGTATGAGACCTAAAAATTTTTGTTTCTTCTTTTGCGGGATTATATTATTTTTTATTTTAATTTGGATAACACTATTTGTTACATGTTTAGAAAAAAGAACTAATGCAGACTTTCCAGTATTTATATTTATTCCCAAACCATCCATATGCTCAACGATGTTGTTAATAGCTGGTTGCAGGTGTCTGGTGATACCCATTACGGAACTTGAACTTTTGTAAATCACTATATCATCCGCATACTGGAGGATTGAAATTGAGGGGGGAATGATCGATTGAATATCAATAATATAAATAATAAAAAGAAGAGGACTTAATACACTGCCTTGAGGAGTTCCTAAAGATGTTGTTCTTGATGATGACACTTCTTGACCATATTGAACTCGTATAACCCTATCTGTTAATAAAGAATTTATAAATGTAATTGTTTTATTTGGAATTCCTAGTTCAACTAATTTATGGCACAAAATATTTGGAATAACTGAATCATATGCAGCTTCTAGATCCAAAAAGACGGCACTATTTTGTTCGTTTTTTTGAAATGAAATGTTTAAATCGGTTAAGAATGTCGTAAGATTATCTATTGTCGATTTTTCTTTCCTGAATCCAAATTGTGTGTTTGGGATTATTTTTCTATTTTCTAAATAATGTTCTAGACGATTCTTAATTACTCTTTCTACTATTTTCAATACTGTTGATGTTAGGGCTATCGGTCTATATGATTCAGCTTTTCCTGGATTTTTACCTGCTTTAAGAATAGGGATAACTGTTGTTTCTTTCCAATCTGGTGGGATTCTACTAGTTTCATATATGTCATTTAATATGTCTTTAAGGAGAAAAAGAGACGAAGAAGGAATATTTTTTATTAACTGTGATGGGATCTGGTCGGGGCCGGGCGAGGAGTCTTTTTGCTTAATTATTGCATGGGAAAGTTCTTCTATTGTAAATGGATCAGAAATATAATTATTCGTGTTATTTCCATTACTTAAGAAATCCGCTTGTTTCGGATTCGAGAATGCAGGAGCGATTTTATCAGCTATTTTTTCAAGAAGTTCTTTAGATATAATTGGGGAATTCTTATGAGGTGAAGAGAATGCATTTTTTAAAGATTTAATTATTTTCCAGATTTTATCAGAAGGAGTATCAGGATTTATAGTTTCACAAAACTCTTCCCATTTTTCTTTTTTCTTAAGTTTGTATAATTTTTGTGTAATTTTATTAATTTTATTATAAGTAGATAGATTATCCGCAGATGGATTTCTTTTGAATCTATTAAACGCTTGATTTCTAATATTTTTTTGATTTTGACAATCTTCATCCCACCAATAGGTAATATTTTTCAGATTAACTGTCTTTGAACAAGGTATGGAGGAATTTGCTGCTGATTTTAATGAATTTATAAATTCTTCATATGAATTAGACATACCAAGCTTCTGTGACACAGTCACTCTAAACAGATCCCAATTAGCATTTTTTAGTTTCCATGGAGATCGAGGAGTGATAATATGATTTTTATTATGAGAATCAAATGCTATTTGAAATAAAATTGGAACATGGTCACTACCTAAAGAGTAATTCAAAGTTTGCCAATTTCCACGAGCCAATAGGTCAGAAGAACATATAGTGATGTCTATTGCTGATGGAATGCAATGTGGCCTAAAATATGTCTTTGAACCATCATTTGCAATGGTCAAATTCCCATCCTGGACAGCCTTATATAGTTCCAATCCTATGGAATCCGTTCTACGGTCACCCCACGCTGGATGATGTGCATTAAAATCGCCACACACAATTAAGGGACCAGAGATCTGGTCAAATAGATCCAACCATTCCTCCCGAGACACATATGTCAAAGGGGGAGAGTACAAACTGATTAAAGATACCAGCTCTTTACCAATCCGAACTCTAACCCCCACCACTTCCATAAATTTAGCATTAGAATTTTGATTTATTCTTAATTCAAGATTTTGAAATTGTATAGATTTTTTGATTAATATCGCAACACCTCCTCCTATTCCAGACCTATCGTGTCTTACCATATTGTACCCTCTAAATCTAATATGATGATTTGAATTTAACCATGTTTCCGCTATGGCTACTATATCAATATTATTTTGATAAATAAAATTTTCTACCGCCAATCTATTACTAAATAAGGATCTTATATTAATTTGAAGTATTGTTAAAGCCATTATTTCCTTTGAATAATTCCTTTAACATTGAGATGATAGTATTTACAGTCTGAACAATCTTTGGGTCGGCTAAACTACTAATGTGGGATTCTAGTTTACATAAAACTTCTTCTAAATTCTCATCATTCTCCCTTTTTCCTCTTTCATTCTGTGGTATTTTTTGATCATTATATTCCGCTTGCCCTTTTTTGAAAAAGAGAGCTTCTTCTACTTCTTCACTATTATAATTTTTCTTATCAGAGTTCAATTTCTGTCTTTTTCTTATATTATTGGATTGGAAATTATTTTCACTAAACTTATCTACTTTAACCAGTTTTGATTCTCCCCTCCTAGATGGACCATCCATTATTTTTGAGAATAAATTTTGTTTTTTTGATTGCCTAACTTTTTTAACCGCTTCGGGTAATAATACATTTTCCTTTTCCGCCATAATCTTCGCCTCCTTTTGAATAGAGCGCTCTTGGCACTCTTGAGAAGTAGACAAATGTTTCCCTTTGCAAAATAAACAAACCGGAGAATCCTTCGCCGGACATACATTTAAATCATGATTTTCTAGACACGCTGGACATCTCTTGACTTTATCCCTACAACTATTTACTCCATGCCCATAACGAAGGCACCTCGTGCACTGTATTGGAAGGGGAATATATGCTTGCACCGGGAGTGAAAAGGAATATAAGAACACTCTCTCCGGCAATTTAGTCGTTCTGAATGTAATTAATACTGATAATGATGGGACATAATCAATTTTCCCCTCCTCATTCCTTACTTTTCTATTTAATCTTCTTACTTGTTCTATTGGATATTGGGAAATTAGATTCTCTTTAATTTCCTTATCTGACATATCTTTAGGCACATTTCTAACTACTCCCTTTTTTGTGATGGCGCCAAAAGGGACGTATGTCTTAAGATTGTAATCTTTGAAGTCAATGTCTAGGAATCTGTTCGCCTGGCTAGCCACACTAAAAGTAGCTAAAATTGAATTTCTTGAAATTCTTTTAATTTCAGTAGGTTGTGGGAACTTATTTTTATGGATTATTCTGCCTAACGATAGAGGGTGTAAATTACCTAAATTTCCATTTACGCTAGAAATAATTATTTTGAATGGAGGTAAATCCATAATACTAAACCTAATCTTAGGTCTCTCATCAGATATTATTGTCTTATTACTACTAGATTCAGAACTATCGATGGATGAACTCTCATGATGGATAGATGTGATTGAAGGGACTGCGGGGGAAAAGGGGATTTGGGCCATATCCCAGTCCCCCTCCTCCGAACCCATCAGGAAGGATATTAGATGGATAGGGCTTACCTTATAAGTTTGTATTTAAAAATTTTTATTTAATAAAAAAACAAATATTATCTTCTCCGATCCTTTTACCAATATTTATTTTGTTTTGAAGGCAAATATATTCCAAAATTTATAAATTTTTCGCTTAGAGACAAAGAAAACGATCTTGTTTATCCAACAATAGAATCAACAATCATTCAACAACTTTTTTTTGTGTAATGACAATAGCCACAATAAGATGTACTGAGCTATAGCCAACTTAATTTGCCTTCAAATAAATATTGTCCTATCCATCCTTTCATATCCTTATATTTATATTTGAAATCTTTGACTATATACATATGGACTGATAGACTGCTAGTCGGGCAGCCGTTAGCGTACACAAGATCTGTAGCGCCCCAGTGGTGCAAAACCGTGGAGAAAATAAGAACTAATTTATGTCATTTGATCACCACTCGCCTACGGTTGTGGATCAAATATTTTGAAAAGCTGATTAAAATAAAATAATTTAAAAAAAATGGTCCGTAGATGTTTTGCTGATTTGTGTCAACACAGATTTATTCAAAGAAAAGTAATAGACACATATTCTAAAGTCGCATTCTTTGGGTAAGTTATTTTGATAAATAAAACTTAACCGTTTACTTATATCTATAACGACACAGGTTTCCAAAGGATCCTGAACTTCGAGAGAAATGGATGCATTCTCTAATTACCTTAAATCAACAAAAAAATACGTCAAACTTGCCAAAATACGCAGCCTTATGTGAACTGCATTTTGAAAAAAAATTTATTGAGCAAATTGGTTTTTCGTTTAAACGTCTGTCAAGTTCTGCAATTCCAACGATATTTCCACGTACAGAACATGAAAGGTAAATAAAATTGAAATATAAAGAAATACATTAAGATATATTTTCTGTTTTGATATTCTCTACTTAACTAATAAGTACCTGGGCCACCGAGCGATGCTCGGTAAATTTTTCCCTCAGTTAATAGCTATATATTAATCCCGAAACCCCCTCGCCCCCCGGACCCCCACCAATTGTCAAATTAATATTTGTAGGATTTAAAACTCGATTTTTAATAAATTAAATTTTCAAACTTATAATATATATGATAATGATCATAATGATCTTATTGTGTGATATAAAATTAAAAAACCAATTATTTATTAAAAAAAATTGAATAAAAATGTAAATAAACGTTTTTGTCGAGACAACCACCTTTGAATAATTGTTTCAATTAACAAAAAACCCATCAAAAACACCTTAGCCGAAGATGAGACCGTGATAGATCGAATGTCCAACACAAAACCCTCCTGACCCGTGAATTTCATCCAAATCGTTAGAGCCGTTTTCGAGAAACCGACCGGATATATATATATATACAATTTTTGCTCGTTTCATATAATAAGATACCAACGCTTCTTATATTGGCTGTTTATAAAAATGTATTTATTTATTATTTCTATAGCTAGCTCACTTTTGCAGCTAATATTAAATTCTTTATTTTTTTATTTACAGTGCAATGCCAGAACTATCGTCTAATGGGCTAGAATTACCGCCTTTGCTGGAAGATCAACCTATGGAATTGATGTATTTGCCGACTTCATCTAAGTAAAATCGATTAATTTGCTAATTATATTTAAAAATTCACTTTTGCAGCTAATATTAAATTCTTTATTTTTTTATTTACAGTTCAATGCCAGAACTATCACCTAATGCGCTTGAATTATCGCCTTCGCTGGAAGATAAACCTATGGAATTGATGTATTTGCCGACTAGATCTAAGTAAGACCGATTAATTTGCTAATTATATTTAAAAATCCACTTTTGCAGCTAATATTAAATTCTTTGTTTTTTTTATTTACAGTGCAGTGCCAGAACTATCAGCTAATGCGCTTGAATTATCGCCTTCGCTGAAAGAACCTCCGACTTCAAGGAAAAAAATCAGATACCCTGGTGATATCACGGAAAGTGAATTGGAAATTTTATCACCAAAAAGTATGAAATCATCAGTTCATATGTTAAGAAAGGCTTGTCAAAAGAAGGATCGGTTGATCAATCGAATGCGATCTAAACAAAATCGACAGAAGAAGAAGATCCACAATTTAGAAAATCTTTTATCAGATTTAAAAAATAAGGAATTACTGTCTTCAAATAGTTGTGATGTAATTGAGGTATAAAAAAGGAATTCCTTATTAATTTTTTCTAAATTTCATGAGATTTTCATGCTTAAAATTTTTCCCACTTTTATCATTTTTTTTTCTCTCTTTATTAGTCCTTGTCCGATGAAAAATCAATAATTGAAGAGATAGAGAATGGAAAAATTAACGGCAGGTATTCGCCTGCTTTAAGATGTTTCGCTTTAACTATGAATTTTTATAGCCCGAAAGCATATAATTCATCATCATTGAGTATACAGTCCTAAGACTGGTTTGATGCAACAATCCGTCTCCACTCGACTCTGTCCCCCGCCAGCTGTTTAACCTCTCTAAATGTCTGGCATCCCATATCCCCAATTATTTGGTTGAAATATTCTAATCTGGTTCTTCCCCTTCCCCTTTTCTTTCCCACCTCCCCTCCAAGATATCCCTAAGCAGTCCCCCATGTCTCAGTGTGTGCCCCATCATCTGACCTCTTCTTCTTCAGACTCTTCCACAAGGTTCTTCTTTCTCCGATTCTTCCAAGAACTTCTTCATTTGTAATTTTATCCATCCATTTGATATTCATCATTCTTCTGTAGCACCACATTTCGAAAGCCTCCAATCTCTTTCTCTCCGCTTTTCCAATTGTCCAGGTTTCACACCCGTACATGGCTATGCTCCATACATATGTCTTCAATAGCAACTTCCTGTTTGCATATAATTATGTGCGAGAAATTTATAAAAATAAATTGCCGGCTCCCTCTACTCTTCGGTCATGGTATTCTAATACGAATGGATCTCCTGGCTTTACGCAAGAAGCCATTGATATTTTGAAAAAGAGAAGTGAGGCTGCCGGAGAGAAAAAAATATATGCTGCTTTAATGATGGATGAAATGGCAATAAGAAAACAAGTGGAATGGAGTTCATCTGAAGAAAAGTTTCTTGGATACGTGGATTATGGAACCGCCATACCAGAACCCGACAACTTATTATTATTAATAAAGCGGTTTGTTCTACAGCATGCGCCGTTTTCCGCATCCAACACGCCAATTCTCTCTATCCAGGATGTCTTGCTCTTGTAGTTGCCTACTGGTCATTGCCTCATCTACTCCCTGCTTCCACGTTCGTCTCGGTCTTCCTCTTCTCCTCCGTCTTTCCGTGGGCATCCAGGTCCATATTTTATGAGGCCACCTATCTTCCGGCATTCTTTTGAGGTGTCCGTACCATATTAATCTCTTCCTTTCTATTCTATCTATTATGTCGTTTTCCATTTTCATCCTGTCCCTTATAGTTGTATTTGGGATATGCTCCAATCTCGACACTCTGCAACTCCTTCTCATCGCATCCATTTCGAGCGCTTGTAATTTTTTTCGTTTTTCTTATTCATGTCCCATGTTTCTGAATTGTATAGGGCTATGCTTTCACACTATGGACCGATATATATATTTTTTTGTGTCCTGTTTGATCCCTTTGCTCCACCAGACCCCATTCAGTTGCCCAATAGCTCTTCGACCTTGACAGATTTTATTTTTAATATCCCTCTCACAGTTTGGCTCCTCGCTAAAGACAGATCCCAAATATCTAAATTCTTTACAGTTTTTTATCACTTTTCCATTGATATCCAGATTTTCCCCCTCTGTCCCGACCGCCAGGTATTCTGTTTTTTTAAAGTTTATTTCCAGTCCCCATCTATTATATTCCTCTTCCAGTTTACGGGTCATGTAGCTTACGTCATCTATATCTGCTGCAATAACAACTTGGTCATCCGCAAATAATAACGTGTAGAGGTACGACTCGTCAATTTGTAGTCCCATTGATCCACATACTTTTGTCCATTTTCTTGCATGGGCATATGAGACATATATTCGAAATAGAGTAGGAGACAGACAGCATCCTTGCAGTAGACCTTTATTTGTTTGAAACTCATCTGATATCTCATTCTTTATTTTAACTGCTGATCTATTTTGTATATATAGATGTTTAACCGCGTCGATATAGCGCCTATTGATTGTTGTTGTCTCCAGTACTTTTATCATATTTTGTCTTGGAACACTATCGTAGGCTATTCTGTAGATCAACAAAAATGAGGTGGGTTTCGAAGCATGGAGCGGCTTTAGAGCTGGAAGATCATGCACGGATAACATATTCTGTCTACGAAACCTCATTGAAAAACGACATGCAACCCGACAACTTGCCTCTAGCAAAAGAAGCGCTGGTATATTTACTAACAGGCATTAATGAAAGGTGGAAAATACCGGTCGCCTATTTTTTCATAGATGGTCTTACTTCTCAAGAACGAGCTGAAATCACCCTAGAAGTTTTGAGATTCATAGCCAAGTCAGAAGTTAATGTTATAGCATTGACATTTGATGGGCTTCCATCAAACATTAAAATGTGCACTCATCTAAACCCAGATTTTTTCGAGAGTCCACACTTCCGCCATCCAGTAAATGACCACGACGTAGTCGTATTTTTTGACGCCGCACATATGCTCAAACTCATAAGAACAGCTATTGCCAGTAAAAAAACTCTATATGATAGTGCCGGAGACGCTATAAAATGGGAGTATATAGAAAAACTTGTTTTTTTGCAAGAAACTGGCTATTTTCATTTAGCTAATAAAGTAAACCGAAAACATATTCAATGGCAAAAGAATAAAATGAGTGTAAAGCTAGCGGCTCAATTGTGGCTCAATTGCGGCTCGGTGTATTTTGATCGAATAAATAAATGTTTTTGACTGAAATAAAACCGACTTTTCATTATATTAAATTAATACTAACAATATTGATATATTTTAATAAAATTTATTATTTTGCATTTTTTTTTTTTTTAATAAAGACAAATTTTTATATTTTTTAAATTATTCTTATTTATTAGAAATTTGATTTAGAATTTGTTTATTTGTATCTTACATATTTATATACAACAAATAAAACTCAGCGACGCATCTAAGGATCAATTTTTATTTGGTTGTAATTTTCAAAAAGTTTTAAATTCCCTCTCAAGGATTTTTAGTTATTATTTCCTCCATGGTCAACCGTCAAATTCCCCACACAAAAGGACAAGGAACTGAATAAGGGCCGGTTGTATGTCGTAAAGTAAATGCTTTTAACCACTAACACAGGGTAGATGGTAAATGGAGGGACTGGGATAGCTAATCAGATACCAGGCACTGTCAGTGTCTGGCATCTAATTGGCCATCCCAATCCCTCCATTTACCATCTACCCTGTGTTAGTGGTAAAAAGCATTTACTTTGCGACATACAACCGGCCCTAAGTGAAGTTGTGAAAGTGTTCTGGAGTCTTAAGCCCGATGCACACGACTCTTTTTCCTCTACCTATTTTTGGGATGGGAGCATACTGTTTGCAATTTGAAAGTCTGTCGGGGTCGAAATGACCTCATTGCTGGCTGTCTTTCTGGCTAGCTTGCTTGATTTAAAAGATAGGACATGTTCTATTTTCCGGCTTGGTCCTGGGATGCTTTTAACTGGGAGTAGGCAGACAAAAATTATTAAAACAAGCCCCTAAAAGGCCTTTAAATTCGCAAATGAGTGTTAATAATTTCAAGAATAGATTGGCAACATTTTATTAGAGTTATTAAAACGAATAGACAATAGTCAAGGACTATTCATGAAAATATTATTTTTGTATATATAAATAATAGAAATGTACATTATATAGGTTTATAAAAATAATTTATTAAATTATGAAAATATATTATATAATTTACAATATAATATATAATACCAATGATTAAATATGAAATATTTATTATCGTTTTTATAAAGAAGTAAATTCTTTAATAAAGATTACAACTAGTTTGTGAAGAAAAAAGAAAAAGAAAAAAAAGAGAGAAAAAAAATCAAATTTGATATTTTCTCAATTTATCACATTATTTTTGACTTATAAAGTTTTTTTTAAAAAATTCACGAACAGTCAATAACATAAATATATATTTAACTTTAAATAAATATCACAAAAAAAAAATAGTTTAATGAATGAATTTTCATTAAATATACCTATATATATAATATATAAAATACATAATATTTTAATCAAGAGCTTAAGTGGATTAAATATATCTTTTAAATTAAAACAAAAATAAAAAAAGTATATTTTCAATTAATTTTAAGTTTATGAGACCATGTTTCAATTAATTTGATTGAAAATTATAAAAACTAAAAACCTGTATTTAAAATATAATTACATGAAACTAACTATTTGAGTTTCATAAAGAAACTAACAAAAATGAATTATACGTTAATAAATTACAATTGAACATTATTTTCAAGAACAGATTAAAAAATATAAGCCAGTGATACATTTTAAATGATTTCAATATACGATTGATTTAAAAATTAAGTATAGTGAGTAGGTTGTGTTGGAGAGTAGATGTAGCCTGATGGTCCCATTGTTAAATAACTAGTTGTAGAATCCGGATAAGTCGCCATGTAGTATCCAGGTGTGGCTGAAGCCGGTGTCGGAGGCGCAGTTGAAGCGTCCATATGTGGATAGTAAGAAGGCACCATGGTTGAGTATGTTACACCAGGTCTTGAACCATAAGGATCCACGTAGCTGGTACTCGGACAATAAGCATAAGGCGCGGAGGCTATTAGTGATGGAGGGATCTTACCTAAAAAAAAAAAAAAAATACACATAAAAAGTGGACAAAAATAAAAATAAATTTGCATTACAAAAACAATGAAATTATTAGAAACACTAAAGAGTTGGTAATCAAAGCACAATTTTAACTTTTTTTTACAATTTACTGAGAACATTTCAAATCGGATAAAAAGAGTTTAAACAGACTCCTTTAATACACTGAGTTTACACAGCTGTTTATTAAGCGTGGTATTTTAGTCCTCTGGAAGTGTACGACTAGCCACTGAATGTGCCTGTCATCTGATTGGCCATCCCAGTTGCTCCATTTACCATCTAACTTGGTTAGTGGTAAAAAGCATTTACTTTGCGACATACAACCGGGCCTTAATGACATCCTCAAAGGCCCCAAAGCTTCTGACCATAAAAAAGACACTACGTTCTTCTTCGAATGTAACCTATCAAACCAATATGCACCGTACAGCCGGAATTTGATACGAACTAATGGAAAAGTATTCAAGAAATTTAGAACATTTTAACTTGATCATGTTAAAAAATGGGTGCACCTTAGTAAGTAGTTCATCTCCTTTGTTTAGCTCTCTTTGATGAAAACAATACCCTTGCCATGTTCTATTTCTGATTCTTAACGGTTCACCGAAGTTGAGAAATATGTGGCGCGGTTTATTCTTAAGTGAGTGACCCTCTTCAGACAGTAGTGTACTGTTGGCACTTTAAGGCCCGGCGCAAATTAAACCCAATCCACGCACAGACCACGTGTGGTCAAGACCCAACCCATCCACGCAGTAGCGCATATTGAACCCAGCCCACACCCACGTCATATCTACACTTTCCATATAAAGGGCTCACAATTATCATTATTATATTTTTTTAATTAAATAAGAATTTATCAAGATTTCTACCTACCCACGACCCAACTGTGTTGCTAGCACACCACACCACGATCCGTGGGTCTCTTGTGGATTGGGTTTAATATGCGCCACTCCGTCTCAAACCTTGTTTTACAAAATAGCCCACGATTGAGCTGTGCGTGGGCTGGAAGTGGATTGGGTTCAATTTGCGCTGGGCCTAATAGTTTTCCCCAATCATAGTATAATTAGAGTCTTATCATTCCATTGGAATTGATTGAGAAGGCCTAAAGAAAGATAGTGGAAGTTGTGACCTTGTCTCTACGCTAGAAACGCAACGGTTACGCTTCTTAAAAGTATATCGTCGCCTTAGAGAGTAAACCTGCTAACTCACAAGGAAATTTTACAGGACAGAGAAAAAACAAACAAAATTTAATATTGTTGTTTTGGAAAAAACTATTTTTCACATTTTTTTTCTACAACTTACAATTGTAATTTTAAGTAGCAGTTTTACTTGGACGATGCTGCATCTCTTTATCTTTCGAACTGTATTAATATGCCATATATGATGAAAAATGGAGTTAGCAGGTTTATACTCTAATGCGACAATGTGGAATTGACAGAATAGGTAGAAGCTGACTAAAATAATAATATGTACATTTTAACGATGTAATTTGTTAAATAAGAAGTGAATTTATTATTGAAAACATAATTAAAATTATGAAAAAAATCCCAGTGACACTAATATTGTACGTAAATATACTAACCATCAGCTGGAGAGGTCCACAGTCCAGGTGCCTCAGGGTAGGATTCATTCGGATGAACATATTCCGTAGATTCTCCTGTAGCATAAGGTATTTCATAGTCGTATGGTGACATTTCATCTGTTGCAAAAATACATTTTAATAAATAAGTAACAAGAGGGGATTACCAACGCTTTGAAAAAAAAAACACCTCCTAAATCAGGCCCGAACTTAAAAATGGAGAAGGGCCTTAAAGAATAAAATGACTGGAATAGGGATAAAAAAATTTTTTTTAACAAAATTAGAGTTTATGATCCTGAACTTAAAAATGGAGAAGGGCCTTAAAGAATAAAATGACTGGAATAGGGATAAAATGGATTTTTTTTAACAAAATTAGAGTTTATGATCCTATGGTTAATCAATTTTAAGGATATTGGATTTTATTTTTGATTTTATATTTTAAAAATTAATAAAAAAAAAACATTTAAAAGATAGCTATTTTTTTATTTTGGAAAAAAGTAATTCATGTTACATAATTTGAATATATTAAATTTGTGCCTCTTGAAAAGAATTTTTTTTTAATATTGATTACAAATGAATAAATAAAGATAATCTAATTTTGAAATTATCTCTTGTATATTAGAATTATATTAAAAAATAATAATTTGATTTACATAAAAAATTATTTAATAGCCCTTAAAATGTTTGTTAAGCTCCATGTTAAGTATTCGGATGTTTCTAAGATGCAGGGAAACGAAATCCGTGGACTCCTAGTTAAATCCGAGCCTGAATAAGGTAATAATTTAATTATTTAAACATTAGAAAAATAATTTATATAAATATTTATGTTTACTTGATTGAGAGGAAACTGGTGAAATTTCTTGAACTGGCGAAGAATAGATTGAGCTCGGAGAATACATTACGGTGGGTATTGGTATAGGCTGTACCGGTGCAGGTTGAGGAGGCGGAGGAGGATGCAGTGGCGGATGGGACAAAGAAATCGGGGTAGGGGTAGTGGCCGGATAAGGTCCGCCAAGAACTCCACCCAATTGCAGCATTAAATTCATTTGATAATACATCTAAAACACAAATTAAAATTGTCCAAATTATATATACTATATATCTTATCTTATCTTATATTATTAAATGAGCATTCTAGTATATATACAAACGGGTTCTCGAAAACGGCTCTAACGATTTCGCTAACAAATTGGTGTACTTATCAAGTATCACGAGTTATTATTGTGTCAAATTTTTAATCCGATTGAAATAAAGGAAGGGGGTATAAATAAGTCATGTCGCAAAATAAATATTTTAATCCTTCATATCTCGTCTTCGGAATCCCTCTTCGATATGCAACTTATATAAGCTTGGGTTCGATTCCCCGCTGATATGCAATGTAAAAATATTTCTACTATAATCTTTGATTCGTTCCTAAATAAAATAAAATTCACTTCTTAATTTTATAATGGTTATTTACCTAAGTTGGGTTGATTTTTTAAAAAATTCCATCTTTCTTCAAAAAAGGAAACTCAAAAAAGATACTTAAATCTTTTCATTAATTATAATAAATAAACTTAAATATTGACATTTCATGATTAAACTCATCCTTTTTCTAATTAATATCATTAATATTAAAAAAGTCAATTTATTAGAAAAAAATACAAGTGTGTGTCTGACTTTTTTGCGTTTATTTGTAGAGATAGTAGATAGAGTTCAATAGAAATCATAGCGCACAGCGTGCGCAGAGCCAAGTTCGAGCATTGGCCATACACGCTGTACTCTATTTACACGAACCAGTTAGAGCCTCACAGTGTGCATCTAAGTTAAATTCGACAAGAATAATTAAGTTGAGAAAATAGTACTTTCAATTAAAATGCATTCTTTCCATTTTGAAAAACAATCTAAATTTATGGATTCTAAATTTTTAATTTAAATTATTTTCATGAAACTCGGCTGGTCACGAATTTATTTGATTTACACTAACAGCCAAGTTTCATGAAAATAATTTAAATTAAAAATTTAGAATCCATAAATTTACATTGACATCCAAAATTGAAAGTACCTACTATTTTCTCAACTTAATTATTCTTGTCGAATTTAACTTGGCTGCACCATGACCCCACATATGTGATTTCGGGCCTGAGACCCAAAATCTAAAGGAGGGTCCCTTATTATGGAACAAGTGTGTGTATTTTTATGAAGTGGAAAAAGTTGGTACGCCCTTTTTTCTAAAATTCCCCATTAAAAAAATGCCACGCCCTGGGCCCACAGATTCTCTTGGACCCCCTCCCTCCTTAGGGGGCCATGTGTAACAGCTTAGCTTTGATGACAAAATGATTTGTATTTCAAAAACCAATAACTGATTAGATTTTGCGCTTCAGAATATCAGTTTCAAAAATCAGAAAATAAATCGAAATGTTAAAAGAGAAGCTATCTAACAGTTGTAGATAATTAACTGAAAGGATTCGTATTAATAAACCACACCTCTATGCCAAGTTTTACATTTTTAGCTCAAACCATTGTTAGCTGACAAAAATTTGTGGAAAAAAAATTGTTTGCAACTAAAATCGAACCTTCGGTCTGTTGCTGACTAGAAAGTAAATGACTTCACGATCTCATTTCTTTAGTTTTAAAGTGAAACTTTATTAAGCCAAAAAAGAAATGGATCTTTGGAGATTTGGAGATTTACTTCCATCATTCCCAAGTTTAATTACCATCCACACTATTAAAAACGTGTAGGAACTTAGCTTAATTAATAAAGAGAAGGCATTTCCCCCTACATTTTTTGCATAGATTAAGATAAACACTATTATATCATAAAATAATTCTTCTTCATGCGCCATACTCGATTCCGAGCATAGGCGATTAGTTAGTACCTATCCATTGTAATTTTCCTGGGGAAATATTTCACAGAGGTGGTTTCCAATTGATTTAGTGAGTGGTCTTGCGTTTTTGACTAAGGCGAGATTCAACCCCGATTAAACGCGATCCGAAGTTAAGCGCCTTAGCAACTGTTGTATCGGCGCCTACAAAATACTTAAGATATCAAAATCGTTCGTATTTGTCGTTCATAAGGATATAAATAATTATCATTACTTGTTAATTTTTTCACAATTTTAGGTCAAGCCATTTTAAAACGTCGATAGGTTCAAAAATCATCAAAAAAAAGCCGCTTTGGGGCTCTCACACATACATAGTCATTTTAATGAGAAATACAGCCCAATATAAGAAAAAAAAAATATTTTCGACCTCGGAAAAATTCGACCTCAACCCCATAAAAAATCTGAGTAAAATTAAAAAAAAAATTGACCAAGAGGAGAATAAATAGATTATAACTTGTAGATTTTAAGTTTGCATCTATTTTTAGTTTATGAGCTACACTGTTCTGATAGACGGACAGACATTATAGCAACGCTAATATGATTGGTGTTTTTTTGTACAGAATCCTAAAAAGTAACAATTTTTTCTTCTCCAATTTTGTTTTGATTTACCTAAGTGGAAATATCTTTGAATTCCAAAAGAATGGATAGATATCAATATTAGAAATTTAAATTCAAAAATAATAATCAATTTTTCAATTCAACTATAAATACCTGACGTCCAAGATTGTAATAAAACCGAAGCGTAGGAATATCACTTAAAGGCAAATCGTTGGAGATGGCTTCATGATTCTTTCCTGGAATTATGGTCATTGCTGGAGAACTGGAAGTTGAAATAGGGGTAGCAACTGTTGTATGCAAAGGTGCATATGTTTGGATTGCCACTGTGGAAGAAATCGGCGGCGAAGCATGCGACGATGAAGGAGTCGCATGTCCACTTTGATTGGTATTTTCCATCGGTTGACTTGAAGCAGTAGAAGTGGTTAATGAAGAAGTTTGAGAAGTTGGTGTCGTAGATGAATGAATATTCTGACCAGTATTCGAGGTTGTTGAATCAGGAAGAGGTGGAGGAGAAATGTTCATTGCTACTTCATGAACCATACTGGAATCGGAGCTGCTACTAACACATTGCCCACGATCCCCAACATAAATCTGAAATTATTATTAAATTTTTAATTTTTATTAAATATTATTATTATTATTATTATTAAATATATTCAATTAGAAAATTTCAAATTTCAAACTATACTGAAATCGGAGCTGTTACTAACACATTGCTCGTGATCTATATAATTTATTTAAATAAACTAGATAAATATTCAATTACAAAGTATAAAATATTAAAGATTTTTTTTTAAATTTATTTATTTTATTTCCATAATTTATTTAAATAAGTAAATTATTTTCTTCATATGAAATTAAGAAGTTTCAAGTTTCGAATTATTTTGTTTATTAATTTTAATCATCTTAGAAAATCATATGATGGTGTCATCTATTAAATCCAATGGAATGGAATATTTTTAATTATATGTCTGAGGGGTTGTTTTTCACCCCCTCGGGAATCGAACCCGAGTGCCAGTAACAGCAATCCGGGCCATCTGGCTCACCTGAGGGATGTGAACCTCTCTGACATATGAAAACGCGTTAAATATTTTACTCAAAGGTTGTTATCTTAATAAGATTGGAGTAATTCTTGGAGACAGACTGATAAGTGAAGTTGAGTGGATATTGATGAGGCAGTCCAAAAAAAGAAGATAAATTATACTATCTTTTTATTTTTATTCAAAAACTGACGTTTCGGAGGCTATTCCCTCCTTCTTCAGGGTTTTAAAAAGTCAGTGAAGGAAATCCAATGCGACATTCCTTCTGTCGCATTGGATTTTCGCTTCACATGACTTTTTAAAACCCTGAAGAAAGAGAATAGCGATCAGATAAAATTAAGAAGATAGCATAATTTATCTTCTTTTTTTGGACTGCCTCATCAATATCCACTCACAATGTTATCTTAATTTGTAAAATTTCGAGATCTAGTGATTCTAAATTTAAACATATAGTCATGCCATATAATTTAAATAAAGGTCGTTGAGTGTTTCGAATGTTGAAGAGATCCAAAATTCGAAAGGCGTTTACATGTCAGAGTGGTTCGCATCCCGCAGGTGAGCCAGATGGCCCGGAGTGCTGTTACTGGCTCTCGGGTTCGATTCCCGAGGGGGTGAAAAACAACTCCTCTGACATATAATTAAAAATATTCAGATTTAATAGATGACACCATCTTATGATTTTCTAAGAAAATTTGAATCTATTACCATTGGCAATTTGAAATATTTCAAATTTTAATCATCATAGGAATACATCTCGAATATAATATAACATAATATAATATAATATAATATAATATATAAATATATAAATAATATAATATATATATAAATAAATATATATATATATATATATATATAACATAAGTCTCGAATATGGCTCTCATCTGTGGAGGGGTGGCTCCAAGCATTCTCTTGCTACACTGGATGCAATTCAGAAGCGAGCAATTAAACTAATAGGAGACCCGGCTCTAACCAACTCACTCGGCTCCCTGGCTCACCGAAGAAACGTTTCTGCCCTTTCCCTGTTCTACAGATACTATCACGGTGTCTGTTCAGTCGAGCTGAAATCAATTATCCCCCCCTAATGCCCTCTTTACGAGAAACACGCGGTTTTCTAACGCTCAGCACCCCTTCGCTGTCAAATTGGATAAAAGTCGAACAAGCGCTTTCGCCAACTCTTTTATCCCTATGACCTCCAGAGACTGGAACTGGCTCCCTGCCACCATCTTTCCCGCGACTTATAACCTTCAGCTATTTAAGACCCGTATCCACAGATACCTTCGACCCCCGCCCAACCCATAAAATTCTTTCTTCTTCTTTTCACGATGGAGGGGCCAACCCAGGCCTTTAGGGGTTGCACATTTTTGGTGTAACTCTTTCTCTCATCATTATCATAAAAAAAAATTGGGGACTGTGTTATTTCGAAAGCGAAGAGAGTATGAAAATCGCGTGTTTCTCGACAAATGAGGGTTAGGGGCAGTGGCGGAGCTAGGGTTGGGGGGTTGTTCTCGCCCAACCGCTCCCCAATCTGTAAAATTGAGCATTTGAGCAAAAAATATTGAAAAGCCGAGTGGATAAAATTAAAAAAAGGTAAATCGCTTTCAATATTACAGACAAATTAAAATATAATAATAATAATTATACATTATTATAATTATTTATTGAACATGAATAAATAATACAATAAAACTATGACGTTTCGATCGACTTATTCTGCGATCGTTCGCAAGTATGAGCAGATGAGCACTCAACCCGATTTTTTTTTACTTTTCATGTTTTTATACTTGAAAATGGTCGCAGAATAAGTCGATCGAAACGTCGTAGTTTTATGGTATTATTTATTTGTGTTCAATATAAATAATTATAATTAATTATGTGTGATTTCACTAAAAATTCAAATTTTAATAAAATTAATCACAAAAATAAAAGCTTCAACAACTTCATTACTAATTATACATTATACCTAAACTCTTATTATAAAAAAGAATAACTAAATTATACCAAAATCTGTATTACCAGAAATAATGAACATTTTTGCTGCCCAACCTCGAAAATTTTTCTGCCGGGTGTCGCCCAACTGAAAAGAAAAAGCTGGCCTTGCCAGTGCTTAGGGTGATTACCGAGGTGTGAACCGCAATTGGAATTAGGTGTACACCGTCTTTGGTATTATTTGGAATTACTTTGGAATTCATTAGATAATCTATTGTCATCTACTTGGAAATGAAAGTGGAAGTAGGTGTACACGATTTTAGGTCGCTGTTCACCCCTCGGGGATTACTAACTCTAACTAGACAGAACAAACAGCATGATACCATGGTAGTATATTAATTTATTGTCGAAAATCGGCAAATGCTAGAGGAACTCTTTAACGGGGATCAACAACATTTTTCCTAATAAGAATATGTTTATTTTTTTAATTCTCATTAACCAGCGACTCAAATGGTTATCAAATGGCAAAAATCAAGATAGGCGTGACATCTCTTCATAATAATTACATGTAAAATCATGTGAATTCATCCCTCCTGTCATCTATATTGACAGAAATAAAATCTTTTCTCCCATAAGAATAATAGTTTTAGTTACTCGAAAAGTAGCGCCTCTATAGGTTCCTGAAAAAAGATGACCCAAGCAGGGAGGGGTTCCCAAACTTTTCAGAGTCGCGGCGCCTTTTTTCAATTAAATTTTTTTATTATTATTATTTATTTTGGCCGCGCAGGAGAGGGCCTACACAGATTAGAATTATTTACAAAAATGGGTCTATAATTGGTAGTGGTTTACATCTCTTCCTCTTTAAGTAAAAGTAAAATACATATATCAAAACAAATACTGTATTTGGTCTCTCTAAATACGGTTGTATTAGAATCGATAAAAATATCTTGGAAATTAATATTTTATTTTTCTATGAACAGGGGAGACCCCCCTTTGTATACATTTCAGATTTTTCGAGGGTATCAAGTCAATTTTTTTCGGTTTATGTAGGTACTATATGATATATGTCGTAAGTAAGAGATAAAAATAAATAATAGATAAATTTTTAGCTTCTCACTTTGTTTTTATCTAGTTAGGCCAATTAATTATAAAGCTTCGAGGCGCACTTGATAAATTTATATTGAATTAATAATTCAATATATCTTGAAAAGTTATCACCCCTATCGTGGTTTACTCTATAGTACAGAGAAAGGGCCAAGACGGTTCTATGGGGAACAGAGGGAATTAAGTGATCAAAATAAGGCCAGATGACCTATTCGTTTTATTGTTCTTGTCTAAATTGCGTCCAGGGTAGTAAGAGAATGTTTGTAGGCATCTTCACAGATTTGAGTAATATTTCTTTCATGAGTGAAATTTAGCCTCGTAAGAAGTTAAGAAGGCATAAAATAAGGTCTGGACCTGAAGAGAAAGCCAAGCTTGCACATAGCAGCGTTAGTTTTAGGAGATGTGATAACAATTTTTTTTTTCACTTTTTATATTGACTATACCTGCAGATTTTATAATTCTAACTACAAAATCTACCTAAAGTTTCTTATTTTTTTTTTATAGGAACCTTAAATGATAAATAAAATCTACTTACTGTATAATTTTGGAAGCCATTGGATTGTTGTTGTGACGTTGAATAATGACTTATAATAGTAGGGGTGGCATTTTCCTTAGATTTAGCTCTTTTTGATTGAGATTTGGAATTCCGGTGTTTGCTCCGTCCAACAATTTGACCAGATGTTGTCCCTTAAGTGAACATATTAAGAAATAATAATCAATTAATGATCTAGGAAAATCTTTATTATTAGACTCTTTATACTAATACCTTGATTGTTTGAATTATTGTTAGTAGTATTATTACTACTATTATTATTAATACTAGTATTTCTTGTTGTTTTATAATTTAATGCTGGCCAATGTTCTTTGACGGGTTTCTGAGGAAGCGCTTCCAGTGATTCATATGGTACAGACCATCTAAATATACAAAAATATTTTGAGTTCAATTTAGTATCGTAATTTATATATAAATATTAGGGTGGTCCTTATTTTAGAAATTTTTATTCTGCCAGAGGCTCATATGGTTCGAAATAAATTAAAAAAAAAAAAAATATCCCCCAAGTTTCCAGTCCCTATCTCAATTTTAACCTTTGCCCCAGAGCGATGTAAGTTTATTATAGTCTTGGAGTCTATAACTTACTAACACTAAGATATAGCAGTATTTTATCTAGCTGTAACTTCAAATTTATTATATATGAGCTAAAAATTTGTAAAAATTCTGAAGGATAGCTACTATTATAAGAATAAGTTTACAGAGTTTCAAATTTTTTGAACAATTACTTACTTTGGCCGGAATAAAAAATTGATAGTTCAATGCCAAAAATTACATGTTATTTAGATGGGAAACTTACATCTCGCTGTGGGGCAAAGGTTAAAATTGAGATAGAGACTTGAAACTTGGGGATATTCTTACTTTACCATCAGGGTATGGTCAAGTATTGTAATTGTTCATGAAAGAAGTTTTTTTTTCCTTCGGTTTTTAGAAATATCTCAAAAACGGCTGAAACTATTTTCTTAAAAAAAATTCATCGATACCATGGCGTTTTGCTCTAAAAAAGCCCTAATGACTGAACATCGAAAAAATTATATTTTACGAGATATTAATGATTTTGTCAAAATGTCTGTTAGTAATACGTTATCCAAATTTTCTGTACACTCTAGCTCAAAAACTAGTGTGAATATCAAAACGAAATTTCACATGTAGATTCTTTATATTGAGATTAAGAGCTGATTAGATTTTGGTTGAAATCGAACCAAAAATTAAGGGGGAGGGGGCTCTTAAAAAATTAAAATTATAAAATTTTCAAACTAAAAAGAAAAAAAAAACAAGAAAAATGAAATTTATTATAAAAATGATCTATAATAAAAAAGAGAGGCATTATTTTTTTCGCGGGGCAAAATTGTGGGCGGGGAGGAGTTGAAAAAATAGAACTATCAATATAACTCCAAGACCCTTGATCGATTTGTACAAAACTTCGCATATGCCCTCTTTATGACTTTATAAAAATGACTCACTATGTGAAATTGATATTGTCAAAAAAGGGAGGTTCAAAAATAATTTAAAATAATAAAATTTCTAAATAAAAATCGAAGATAACGGTTATTAACAATAAAAGATTCTCATTTAGTCCATCAATTTGGCTTTATTGGAAGGATAATTTTATGCCATTAATGTTTAAATATGATTTCGGGCATGTGGCCGCCGCGGCTGGCTCGAATAAATCCAATTCTACAGGTCCAATTTTCAACCACTTTTTCGAGCAAATTTTGTTCAGTGATGAGGCTCATTTTTGGTTGAATGGCTACGTCAACAAGCAAAATTGCCGCATTTGGAGTGAAGAGAATCCACATGAGACCCTTGAGACGCCATTACATCCACAAAAACTGACTGTTTGGTGTGCTCTATGGGCTGGTGGAGTCATTGGGCCATACTTCTTCCGAAATAATGCTGGAGAGTCAGTTACCGTTAATGGAGACCGGTATAGAGCCATGATAACCGACTATTTTGTTCCCGAATTGGATGGCATGAATGTGGATGAGTTGTGGTTCCAACAAGACGGCGCTACATGCCACACAGCGCACGTCACAATCGATTTATTGAAGGAAACATTCGATGAGCGCATAATTTCGCGGAATGGACCTGTCAATTGGCCACCAAGATCGTGTGATTTGACACCATTGGATTATTTTCTTTGGGGATATGTGAAGTCGCTCGTCTACGCCAACAAACCAGAAACGTTAGGGGACTTGGAAGCCAACATTCGTGGCGTTATTGCCAACATACGGCCCCATATGCTCGAAAAAGTGGTTGAAAATTGGACCTGTAGAATTGGATTTATTCGAGCCAGCCGCGGCGGCCACATGCCCGAAATCATATTTAAACATTAATGGCATAAAATTATCCTTCCAATAAAGCCAAATTGATGGACATTAAAACGATTTTCTTGTGTTTTATTTCAATTCGAAGTTCTATACCTCTAAAAAAAACACCCTATATAAGGAGATATAATAAATTGCTAATAAGTCCAAAATTCAGAGGGAGAAGATTCTTTCGTAAATGATTAGAAATTATTGTATTAAATTGTTTTATATAGTCGGAGGAGCTGTTGGATTTAATGTAGGTATATATTATGCATTATAATAACTCTGTCGATTACACTGTTCAACACAAAATGTCTCCCCGTAAATCTAACAATGGATTCCGGTAGAGTTTTATATGCTGATTATCATGCAATTTCCCAATTTTTTACAACATGTCAGAGTTTTGAGATATTATCGGTCAAAATGATGAAAAAGGCCATTTTGACCTATTTTCGAGTCTCATTAGATATTAAACAGCAATATTTGGAATCAAAATATTATGTTGACGTAATAGAAAACAGCTTCCTCTTTCATTTTCAAATTACCACTTGTTTTTAGCTCAATTAGAACTCGAATTATATCTGAAAAACTAAAACTACGTGATTTTAAAGGATAATAAACGTAGATAAAAACATAACTTTTTATTCTTTTAGCTATAATTCGAGTTCTAATTGAGCTAAAAAGAAGTGGTAATTTGAAAATCAAAGAGGAAGCTGTTTTCTATTACTTCAAAAAAATATTTTGATTTCAAATATTCCTGTTTAATATCTAATGGGACTAGAAAATAGGTCAAAATGGCCTTTTTCGTCATTTTGATCGATAATATCGCAAAACTCTGACGTGTTGTAAAAAATTGGGAAATTACATGATAATCAGAGTATAAAGCTGTTCTAGAATCCATTATTAGGTTTAGCTGGAGAAATTTTTGTTTAATTTATGTCGAGTAGTGTTATTGGCCTTAGTATCAAAGATAGGAGAATCCAATCCCAGAAGTAATCTCCAGACCAAGTAAGTTTGGTCTAGTCAGTCATGGTTCGAGCACATATACATCTCTTTAGCAACTTATCTTGAGGACCGAGTTGTTTTTAACTGTAGTGCTACATTGCAAACTATGGACTAAATAACTTAATAATTAACGAGTGCTTTATGCAAGGACTATTGCATCTGGCGACACCAGCAGCATTAGAATATTTGACAAAACTAGACTTAAAAATCTTATCTCAATAATTTATGTTCTAAATTTTGTTGTATTTTTTATTGCATCTTTCTTAATTGTTTACTGGACAACTGTTTTTTTTTTTGACTTTTCGGCCTTTCTAGCCATAAGACTAATTACGATACTAGTTATATTTTTTTTAAATTTGTCTCTACTCCCGGGGTCAGATTTTAGCTGGATGCCTCGAGTCGGATTCGAACCCGGGTCCCCTGGGACAACTGTTTAATAACATTAAAATGGAATTTATGTAAAAAAACAACATTTCTTGTTCTAATAAAATATTTTCTTGAATTATACTTACTTTTCTCCAATTTCCTCGACAAATACAATGACTGGTCCTTTATTTGGAGCCATTTCTTGAATATGTGCATGATAACACCGATTTTCTGCCATTTTAAGTAAACACTTAACACCAACTTGTAATTCACCATTATCAAACCAGCCAATTCTGCTTTCTGTAAATCGAACGCCACACAAACAACCAGGACAATGTATTAAATCTTCTACACTAGATACACTACTCATTCTTAAATTATCAGATTCTAAATAATAAATTCGAAAAAATAGTTTAAGATTTCAATTAAAATGTATTGAAAAAAGGAATTGTTTTTATTAGTAAATAAACAAAGCAATGATATGAAATAAAAGATTTTACATATTTACTAAATAATTAATAAAAATAAAGAAAATCAACAATAGATTTTAATTGATAATTACTTTCTTTGTTATCTAAATATATTATTTAGATGCTCCAAAAACATACCAATTAACTTTCAGGACAGCAAAATTATTATTTTTATTAATAAAACCTAGTCAGAAAATAAAAAAATTTTGATACTTTAAAAAATTATTCTAAATTATAATAATTTTTAAAGAATTTGATGTTCCTAGATGAAACATTTTAAATAAGAGTGGATTAAAGTACTAGATAGATTTCACATAAATAATTTAAATTAATCCACTCTTAAATTTCAATACATAAATGGTGGTTAAGGTTAAGGTTCATGGATTCAGGTCGATGGAGTAAACCTCGAAGAGCTTGCAAGTGTGTGCAAGTGGTCATGATTCTCTTACTAAAGTACTTTTGAAGTACAGGAGTCTCAGAGAATTCACAAAACCCCAAAGGCAAAAGTCGAGGAAACGGTACAGGACATCTTCCAATCTACCTGTACAGAAAACCCTGATATAGCTAGTTAATGCTTGCAAACTAATTCAGCAAATATTAATTATTTATGTCCTCGTAGTTGAATAGGTAAATTAAAAATTTAATTTGTTCTCTAACCATAATGGAGTATTTGAGGACATAGGTTTTTTAAAAAAATCATCTCCACTGTTTATTTTATAGATACTATTACGGTAATTTAGTCTACTATAATTTAGAATAAAAAAAATCTATAATTCCACCGAAGGTTTTACGCTAAGCAAAGAATCGCACACCTTTTCTTGGTCAAATTAAAGAAATGCTGAAATAATTTATTTGCCAATACGTTTATCCTAATGACTTCAAGGGACTGGAATTCTCTCCTGATCTCTTTTTTCTAGAATCTTAACATCTTCAGTTCTTCAAAATTCGGATGTACAAATACCTTCGAATCCAACCCTTCTGTTGAACACTTTTCTTTTAAAAAATTTAAGTCTATGTCTCTTGCATTAAAAAAAATTAAAAAAATAATTTTGATGTTCTCTATAACCCTCCAGAAGTTTCTCAGTATGATTTTGAGACTCATATATGGGACTAATAGTGATTTGCTAATGGTAATTATTATCATTCATTGTGCGAATTATTAAAATTCTACAGGTGGGTAACTCGAGAAAAGAAGTCGCCATTGAAAGGATTTCAATAAATATGCTGATCCTACTATAGGATAAGTTTTTGTTTTGTCTAATGTAGAAAAATTTATAAGGTATTCAAGTAGGATATCAGATCCATCACTATTAATTCGAGCAGTGTTCACTCACATAGATGTTTTATTCAAAATTATACCAAACCTGTACGAGAGGACTCTTTTACTTTATCCAATGCAAAGCATGGGTAAAGTATTGTAATCGCTCTCGGGGCAAGCGTGGCTTCAAAGGGTCCTCAGGTAAAGACTACGGAACCCATGGACTCAATTAAAGTCACAAATTGTAGTATTCAATTAGGTTGAATTTTAGCACGTGACGGTTTTGCCAAAAATTACATGGGGTCTCGTCGAGAGGCCAAAAAGTGCGATTTTTTCATTTAGTGCGTGCGTATGGATGGATGTATGGATGTATGGATGTATGTATGTTATCGCTTTTTTGGCCCACGATTTTTTCCACACCGTTGCACCGATTGAAATGAAATTGAAAACCTACCATTAGTTTAACAAAATGAAGCGCTGATTAGTTTTTGGTACATATCGGCCCACAAACATTAGTACTTTATTTCGGTACTTTTTTAGTTTTTTCTAAATATCTTGAAAATGACTTAACCAATTTTGATGAAATTTAATATCCTAATTAAGTACCTTGGGGACCACAAAAAAGGTTAAATAAAGTTTTTAGTAAAATTATATTTTAAAGTACTTTACTCTAGAGTAAGATGGTACTTTTTTAATTTTTTAAATTCTTTAAAATTTATTCATTTGAAAGTTTTAATATAGCTCATTTAGCCTTGCTTAAGTAAGAATGGATAGGCTTCTCTCTGTGAAATGCTAAAAATTTGGGAGGAATTTTTATGAGTAACCATAGCAACTGCGTTGTTTTCTTATCCGTTACCTTTGCTGAAGACAGAGAAATCGATTTTAAACCAAAAATAGCGATTGATTCTCATCTAGTTCTTGAGGAATAATCATTCTATATTGGATTTTTGACGTTTCGGTTTTTATTAGTAACCATTGCTGAAGACATAGAGAAATCGACTTTAAACCAAAAATAGCGATTGATTCTCATCTAGTACTTGAGGAATAATCATTCTATATTGGATTTTTGACGTTTCGGTTTTTATTAGTAACCATTGCTGAAGACATAGAGAAATCGACTTTAAACCAAAAATAGCGATTGATTCTCATCTAGTACTTGAGGAATAATCATTCTATATTGGATTTTTGACGTTTCGGTTTTTATTAGTAACCATTGCTGAAGACATAGAGAAATCGACTTTAAACCAAAAATAGCGATTGATTCTCATCTAGTACTTGAGGAATAATCATTCTATATTGGATTTTTGACGTTTCGGTTTTTATTAGTAACCATTGCTGAAGACATGGAGGAATCGACTTAAAATAAAAAATAGCGATTGATTCTCATCTAATACTTGAGAAATATCCATTCTATATTGGATTTTTGACGTTTCGGTTTTTATTAGTAACCATTCCTGAAGACATAGAGAAAACAACTTTAAACCAAAAATAGCGATTGATTCTCATCTAGTACTTGAGGAATAATCATTCTATATTGGATTTTTGACGTTTCGGTTTTTATTGATAACCATTGCTGAGAACATAGAGGAATTGACTTAAAATCAAAAATAGCGATTGATTCTCATCTAATACTTGAGGAATAACAATTCTACATTAGGTTTTTGACGTTTCGATTATTATTGGTAACCATTGCTGAAGACATGGAGGAAACGACTTAAAATCAAAAATAACGATCGATTCTTATCTAATACTAGAGGAATAACCTTATTGCATTCCATTTTTGATGTTTTGACTATTAATGGAAACCTCTACTGAAAATGTAGAAGAATCGACTTAAAATCAAAAAGACTAAATTCTTTTTGGTAAACAACTCAAGATGTAGAATTGTTATTCCTCAAGTATTAGATGAGAATCAATCGCTATTTTTGATTTTAAGTCGATTCCTCTATGTCTTCAGCAATTACCAATAAAAACCGAAACGTCAAAAATCCAATATAGAATGATTATTCCTCAAGTACTAGATGAGAATCAATCGCTATTTTTGGTTTAAAGTTGTTTTCTCTATGTCTTCAGGAATGGTTACTGATAAAGACCGAAACGTCAAAGATCCAATATAGAATGGATGTTTCTCAAGTATTAGATGAGAATCAATCGCTATTTTTGATTTTAAGTCGATTCCTCTATGTCTTAGCAATGGTTACCAATAAAAACCGAAACGTCAAAAATCCAATGTAGAATGGTTATTCCTCGACTCTTAAATGAGAATTATTTTTGAATTAATTTCAATATGAACTACAAATTGCAAGTGATATCTGATTAATAATAAAGGAACAAACATATTAATATTTCAAATGAATTTGGATAAAGTTTAGCAACGATCCGTTGCAGTTTATTTAAATTAAGAAAATCTCTTTAGATAGAAAACAAGATGTGAGGGATTTGTGTGAAAATTTGGAGTGATGTCCGAAATAGAAAATGTCGAGGTTGTGCGAAGATACAATTAATGAATTATGATAATGTGTTTTTAGCAAGTTTTTTTTTTTAAATAATATTGTTGAAATTTTTATGAATTTTATTTTGAAAATTGTAAGATCTAAAAACCAGTTAAGGATGTGAATTTTTTTCTTTAAAATAAATAAATAATGTAAATTACCTCTTCTTAATTCACTCCAAATATCGAAGTCAATATTACGATATATATTCGGATCTAAAGCCTTGGCCACTTTATAAGGAAACGGAGTTATCCCTTGAGACAATAGTTCACGTACATTCAACTCTTGATCATCATCTATTGGATGATCATTTTCTTCAGGTCTATGTTAAAACATTTTTGAAATTGATTATCTATTTATTTAATATATTGAAATAAAAAATGTATTAAAAATAAAATTATTATTAAAACTTTTTGATGAAAACCATATTAACTAACAAATACAGGGTGATTCATCGGTCTGTCCTCTCTTTAAAACTCTTATAGCTCTTTTATTTTAAGTCCGAGAGAAAAACTCTTCATATATAATTTATATGATATATTATTGTCTATTTACGTACCATATGCATTTGTATACAGGGTATTCCGTTTAAGCGCAACAATATGTAACTTTATATTTCTTAATGGAACACCCTATATATATTTTGTTGAGTGAGAATGGTGTAGGTTCTTGGTGAAACATATTAAATAAAGTAAAGAAAATTTTTTGAATTTTTTTAGAAATCTTTTAAAATTTTAAATATAAAATACTAGGTAGGTTTCACATAAATAAAAGATCAGATGCTTGTTTAGCACGACTATATATATTTCGGGGTATAAGCCCATCTTCAGGAGTTTGTACCCCGAAATATATAGTCGTGCTAAACAAGCATCTGATCTTTTATTTAAGTGAAACCTACCTAGTATTTTTATATTTTAAATTTTAAAGTTTCTAAAATATTTTCTTTACTTTACTATATATTTATTTATTTTGATAGTAAATTAGATTCCCTTTAAAAAAGTATTAAGTAATAATAAATTAAGAAGTTATTTACGTTCATAAAAAATAGTAGTTCATACTGGAAAAAATCATAATTTAATACATAATTTTGATACTTTTTTATTAATTAACTTCTTAATTTATCATTTTATACCCCTTATTAGTTAATACGATTATAACAAAATTATTGAAACATTAAATAAAGAATTAGAGGATGTACATGACTGGTTAAATTACAATAAATTAAGCCTAAATGCTGAAAAATCAAAATATATGCTGATCACAAAGAACAATAAACTTAGACATTGCAAAAATAATGCTTTAAAAATTGGAAATAGGAATTTAGAGCAAGTTGACAGAATAAAATATCTCGGCATCATAATTGACGACGGACTAATGTTCAGGGATCATGCAAATTATATAATAAATAAAATAACAAAAAAAGTAGGTGTACTCGGCAGAATAGCTATATGTCTTTCCTCTTATACGGCATCACTAGTATATAAAACTACTATCTTGCCCCACTTCATGTACTGCCCTACAATATTATATATGTTCTGTAAAGCAGACATCGAGCGTCTACAGAAACTACAGAACAAAGCCATGAGGAATATATTAAAGTGCAATAAATTTACAAAAGTCAAATCAATGCTTGATACATTGGAGTGGCTTGATGTTAAGAATGGTATAGAAATGCAGGTTATGGTATTTATTTATAAAATTAAAAATCAATTAGCACCGGAATATCTGATGGACATATTAGATGAAACGAATCCCACACATTCATACGGGACAAGACAGAGAAATGATTTCTACTTGAGTAGAGTTAATAAAGCAAGTACAATGAATAATGTATTTTATAAGGGCTTAAGAGCATACAATAACTTACCCGAACATATAAAAAAACTTAAGAACCTAGTTGCATTCAAAAGAGAGATGAGACTATTACTTTTGTCACAACAAGAGTAAAAAATCATCTCGTCAATTAGTATTTATAAACAGTATATTCCTTGTTGCAAGGGTGGATATGTAGGTATATGTTGTGTATTATATATGTATTATTGTAAATATATTTATAATATGTATATGTGTGTGTCCCATTATTTATTTAAATGCAGTAATCCACTCCTTGGTCTTGTCTCATATGTGTATGTGTATAGTTACTTATTGTCATGTATTGTGTATTATATATCTGTATGTTTATTATTATATGTTATATTTTAGAATTATGTCTATCATTTGTTTCTCAAAATTGAATGTATTAGTTAAAGATATATATATATATATTTGTTAATTGTATGAATATAGCAGAAAGTGGCTAATAAAGATTATTATTGTTATTTTTGTTATATTCGTTATCTCATAGTATCAAAATTGTGATTTTTGTTTTTTAATGTAGGATTAATTTGAATTTTTGTTATTATTAATATTAGTATTTATGTACATGTGTTCATTTGTTTATTGTCATGTGTGGTGTGTTATACATTTATATGTTTATTATAAATTGTTATAATTTTAGAATGTATTAATTATCTTTATCTTTGTATCTCAAAATTGAATGTATTATTTAAAAACAAATTACATATATTTGTTTAATTGTATGATAGATAGCTAAAATAGCTAATAAAGAATTATTATTATTATTATTATACTTTTTTAAATGGAATCTAATTTATTATCAAAATAAATAAATATATATAGGATGTTTCATTAAGAAATATAAGGTTACATATTGTTGCTCTTAAACGGAACACCCTGGTATACAAATGCTTATGGTACGTAGATAGATAATAATATATAATATAAATTATATTTGAAGAGTTTTTCTCTCTGACTTAAAATAAAAGAGTTATAAGAGTTATAAAGAGAGGACAGACCGATGAATTACCCTATATATACAAGGTGTCTATTTTTCATTAGTTACGGTATATAAAAAATCCATTGTTAAAATTTTTATTTGGTAATAGATTTTTCCCTACAATTTTAGAACAAAAGTGTGAATACAAACATGTTCAGAAATGCATCAAATTTATTGATACATTCCTGTGGAAATATTAAGAAAAGATAGAAAAGAGATAACAACTCAAAAATTATACAAACATGATTTCATTTTAAGATATCACGATTTCTCCCAAACTACTGGAACTACTAACTTGAAATTTAGTATGAGGGTTTGTTTTAACACTTAAATGCTTGATATAGTTTGGTTTTTTAATTCAAATTTTAAAGGGGTGAAACAATCCATTTTATCAATTTCGTAGCAATTACTAGGGCTAGAAACTTGAAATTTCGTAAGAAGGATATTATAAGACGTAAAGTCGTAATGAAACCGAATGAAAACGTTATTTTAATAGTTGTTCCTTGTTGTCTTTTTTCATTCCAAATTTTAAGTTAGGTGCGTAGCTACCAAATAGTAAGAATAAGTAAAACTTAACAAAGATAAGCAGTAAATAGATATTTTATTTAATATGGATTTACTATGAGTTAGGATACTGGGTCACTTATTTCACATTAAAATTGAAAAAAATTAAAAGATATAAAATTTTTTTTTCTTTTTCAATATATATATTTCGGGCTATCAACCCATCTTCAGGAAATATCTATATCTTTTAATTTTTTAATTTTAATGTGAAATAAGTGACCCAGTATCCTTAACTCATAGTAAATCCATATTAAATAAAATATCTATTTACTCTTATCTTTATTAAAGATGTTTCACCTTGCACCAACACCACAATCTCTACTGATTATAAAACTTAACAGCTATGTGATTCTAAGGGCCGGTTGTATGTCGCAAAGTAAATGCTTTTTACTTACTTTACTTTGCGACATACAACCGGCCCTAAGAGGCCCTAACAGGGTAAAGGAAGTGAAAATTTTATATTTTTTGCTAATGGGCCCAAAATTTGTAGCTATGCTACTGTATCAAGTTATTAGCTCCAGTAATTCCAGATATTATAAAATGAAAACATTTTGATCTAATTTTTTTAGTTGTTAGTTCTTATCTATCTTTTCATAATATTTCAACAGGATAGAATCAATAAATTTGATACAGTTTTTAATTTTGAACTCTTTTGTATTTATCTTTTTGCTTTAAAATTAATAAAGAAATATCTATTGTCAAATTAAAGTAAAGAAAAAAGTACCCCATATAACAAAACTATAGGAACCATTCGATCGCTTCATCTGAGACCGTTTTCAAGTATGAGATAGTCCAACGATTTAATAGTTCATAATGACTTATTTATAAAAAAAAAGTTCTAATTGAAAAAAATTTTGTTTTGCCAAAAGTTGTAATAAATTATTAAAATTATTAATTTTGTTAAGGGAGAATAGTGTAGGTTCTTGGTAAAACATATTAAATAAAGTTAAGAAAATTATTAAATTGAACTAAGCTAGTGAGGAAAAGAATGATTTTTTCAAATCAAGTTAAGAATGAAATAAGTATAAATAAATATCAAAATTACCTATTAAATTCATTAAAGCCTATCATTGCTCTAATTTGTTTAACACTATTCTTGTCATGTAGCATTTTTTGCACGGCGAAATCCACTTCTTGAACATTGAGAACATTTTTATATAATAATTCATAAACTAAGGCTAAAAATAAATATTACAAATTATTGAAGAGAAAATTAAAAAAAAAAAAATTATTCAAAAGAAGAATGTATATGAGAGAATAAATGATTGTACAGGATGCGAAAGAAAAAGCCAAAATTTACAAAATTCTTGTAATGAAGATCAGAATGTCTATTATCTATTTTATTTATGAAAAATTACATCTTCCAGGTGGGCTCCACAAATCATTTTGGCACATTTTCGATTACAAGATCAGAGCTTTGAAATGGAATCCTATCTATATTTTCTTCAATTTTTCTTTTCAACTATAGAATATTTTGAGAAAAATTTTCAAAAACTTTGATTTAATTTGATTTTTAAACCACCACCAGAAATGTACCCAAGAATTTTTTCCGGTGTGGTCCCTAACATTATTTTTGAAAGAAAAAAAATTTATATTCTTTCTATTTACATTAAATAAAAGCAATAGGAAACTAGTGGTAAAAGTAAAAACATTTCCAACATCTGGTGCCAAAATGTTAGTATATATTTCTAAAGTGAAGATTTTTGGTGTTCTAGCTTCAGCACTTCAGGTTCAAAAATGGAGAAATAAATCTAATTGTTAATTGGAAAGCTAGTTAATAGTTATTAAGCCTAAATTTGGCTGATAAGTTTATATTAATAAACTGCAGCGGTGTGTCCAATTTCAACTTAGTAGTTCAAACCGTTTGATGACAATAAAATTGCCAAATCAAAAAAATATGCAGAACCTTACAGGGTCTTAAACACGTTTTTACTTTTTCATCCAATTTTATATTAAGTTTCGAATTATTTCGGAACCGATGGTCTCTCCGGGATATGTCTCCGAAAGACATTTTGTGGGAGTAAAATGTTGCCTTCTTCTGCTGAAAAAATGTATCAGGGTTAACATCAGGGTAACTTGTTAATTGGTAGGTTAAAAAAGTTTCAATCATGTGGGCTGGTGTACTGAAGTGACTGTGACTAGAGTCCATTCTGTATCTCGTTAATCAAACATCGGGTTAAATCCAGGCAGAACACTTGAAATAAGCTCATTATTTGTTTGAATTTAGCCCTTTGACTAAAAGATAAAAAATAGATCCTACTGTGTTTTGATTTTCATCTTCAAAAAGTATAAAAGCCCACACTCAACAGTAACTTTAGCACCATATAGAGGTTCTGGTGTTTCATTCTCGAATTTTCTTGATGAGTTATCAAGTGAATATGAAACGTTCGTTAGGCTAGCATTTTATAATAATGACGAAATATTCTAGTCTTCAATTTGATGAAAAGAAAAATAGACATGATTCTCTTGCGAATGTGTCTTCATGTAATCGCAAATGTGTTACTGAATTTTGAGGAGTGAATGTGATGTAAAGATGTTCACTTCGATGATCTAATTTTCACGAAAAAAAGAACAATTTAAATATTTCAGATTGATGTAATTTTTTCGTTCATTATAAATATTTTTGAAATTATTTCATTATAACAATTTTTTGTTTCTCTTCCGCACCCTATGTATCTTTGTGAAAAATAATGAAAAATGTTTGTTAATTACATTGACAAAATGCAGAGTTCTCGATATGTGTTTTCGTATATATAGAATCAAATTGTTTCGTTTCTGGACAAAAACATAAAAGCAAACGATTCTTATTAAATGTAGAAGTTGCAGTATATGGTGTTTGTCCCACTTTATCATAGACGATAATTTCAACCCTAAGTGAAAAAATGTAATGGTAGATATTTAATGATAAAAGTGTTGAAAAAGAGAGTTTTCATTTACCTGTATAAAAAAGCGATTGCATTCAGTTCCAATTGTCCACCTGGTTCATTTAAGTTTGACATGCGAGAAATATATTTCTCAAAAGGTTCATGGACATACTAAAAGAAAATATTTTATTAAAAAAGAATAAAACAACTAGGTAAATATATTTGTATAGTTTGTTGATAATATATTATTAATTTTTCTCATTAAGTTAATTTATTAAAAATTAATTTGTATAATTGACTTTTAGTGATAAGAGAGAGTCGTCTCGATTTTATTATTCAATTTATTTTACAATTTTGAATTAGATGAGTGAGATTTTGGAGAATATTTCATCATAGTAATGGTCGATAAAGGTAGCTTCTTTATTTCACTGTTATAATTACTCTTTATTTAATGTTTTTTTATGTAAAAAATAAAATTTTGAAGTAGATCTTTCTTTAACTCTTAACCTGGGTAATTGCCGTTCTAGAGCGATACAAAATAAATTAATATTCTAAAATCTTTGTTGAAATGAAACAATTTATACTCTACTACGAACTAAGTACTTCCTATGGACAGGGACTAGAAAAAGTTCATAATATCCCTTGCTCGTCGTAAGAGGCTAAAAGGTTTGATCGTGATAGACTCATGATAGACTAACCCACCTAGTAAAAAAATACACATGTATAAGATCTCAAGAAAATGTAGCAGAACGGACATAATGAAACTTTCAATCACCAAAGAATCTTTTGAGTCTATTAAAAAAGAAAAAATATATAGAAGACCAAGCTTGAGATGAGGGATGAAGATCTTCGAGCGATTAGCGACAGAAATTGTAGAGTAGCTCCAAGGAACCTATGTTTTTGGGGTAAAATTCTTATAAATGCAAGGACTAAGAAGGAGCTGTTGTGTCGATGATGATGGTGAATGAGTGATGTGTCATTTGTTCACGGGGTTAGTCAAAATATGGGGGTGGCGCAGGTGGGCCCCGTCCAAGGATGCCGAATGTATAGGGGGTCCAAAGCTAAATTTTTGAAGTGATAACTTCTTTTGGCGCGGCTTGCACACTTTTTATTTTACTTGGCAGTAAATGGGATTGATCCGTCACGCTTTACACGTCACGGTTGGGCTCTGTGTCTAGATCTTATACCTATTCAAGCCAGAGAGGCCGCTGCATTTTTAACGCATCATTAACTCTATCTCGAATCTTATATATTTGCGAATGGAATTGATCCGTCACGTGTCACATCACGCGTGACGTGACGCGTCGCATCACCCGTCACGGTTGGTGTATAGTACCAGTTAAATCATTGTCGGAAAATATATTAATTATTCCTACGGCCTACGGCTAAATCGAAAAATATAATAGAAATACTTAGTCCAAAATCCTGAATAAAAAAACTAAACATTAAATATAATATTTAAAAATAACATAACACAAATATATATTTAACAATCCCAAAAAAATAATTAAAAAGTTTACTTAAAAATTTTTTTTTATAAAAATATAAATTTTAATCATTTTAGAGTCACATGCCATACAAGTTATCACTTCTCTCGTGTGGTCTTGAGAACACACCCGAATTTTTTTTAATGAACCAAATTGCACTTTTTGAAATACTCAATCCTTATATGGAGCGTAACGTAAAATTCGCCCAAGGGTGTAATAAGACCAGCGCTGGTTGTATTCAAGGTGTATAGCAAGATTCTCTAACGCCACGAGGAATCACGTTTATTGAATCGCCCTTCGAAGAACCATTTAATCAAAACCTGATGGTGATTCCATGTAACATCACATAATCTCTTTTCATCACGTCCATATCATTCGATAAATTCTAAATATTCTTAAAAGTTGTCACCAACTGAGCAACCAATGTTGAGGATTTTCATACGATTGACCTCACAAGAGGAATCAGCCATTCTAAAGTCTAACTTAGGAATCCAAAATACAATCATGTGATTTTATATATTGTGGAAGTAGCTGAGCCGCAACAATAGGTACCAGATTTCATCATTTATAAGGGGGGGGGGGGGGGGGAGAGTGCACACCGCCGATAGATAGGATAAGGATCTGTACCATTTTGAGCGTGTATAGATTTAAAATAAATAATTTATTTTTTTTAATTATAGTACCATATCTAAATATATTTTTTTTTACTTGCACGTATATCTATATCATTATATATCCAAATGTTATGAAGCAAGAAGGTATTAGGACCAAGAAGGTCCAGAGTGGTTCAAAAATAATTTAGCATGAACATTATTAGTAAATGAACTATCTTACAGCTTAGATTCTGATAATAGTTAATTATTAAAAGATAATTGTGTGAAAATCTTATAGATTTAATTTTTTAAATAAATTTGATCACTAATATAGGTATATATATATAAAATAGTATATATATGTTTCAAAAAATAAATAAATAAAAAAGGAAATCTTCAAGAATTCCTAATTATTTGAATTACATTTAAATATAGTAATTAATATAGGACTATTTTTATTTAAGCTTAATTATCATAAATTTATATATAAAGATTTTATTTAAAAATGTATGTAAAAATCTTATAATGACATGGTAATTATTTATTAAAAGTATATTTTATATAAAATATTCAAGTATTCACATGACTATGAATGAAAATAGAATCTAGATTTAAATAAGTAATTTATTTTAATTTTTTATTTATAAAAAATTATGTACATTTTTTATAGTAATTCCCATTTTAAAATTTCTTAAACTCAGAAAGATTTATTTAACATTTCTTATAAATAAATTTATGTAGGTAATTAATAATAAATTTTAAAATTTTTATATAAGTACAAGTAGGTAATTAATATTATTTTTTTTTGTCTATGTAAAATGAAAGTTGTTCTAAATTTCTAATTTACTATTGGAGGTTTCGACTATTTCTGGAGTCGTTTTCGAGTATTCTTAATTTACCTGATAACATCTCCAGGAAATGGGGCCAAAAGATGAACTAAGTAATTTTTTTTAATTATTTAACCATGGGTGGTTGGTTATACAAGATTCAAGTATAAATGAACAACTTGATCAAGGTGGTTTTAAAATAAAAATGGTTAATTCTATTAAGTTATATTTAATTTTTTTAATATTTTATTTATTAAACATTTAAAAGATATAAAGATATTGATATATAATTTCTATTTTAATATTTGGGGCAAATATTTTAGACGTTTGATAACTTCATCTAAGATTACTTACTCATGACTTAGAAATATTTATATATTAGACAATTAGTTCAATGGTTGGCAAACTACGGCCCGGGGGCCAAATCCGACCCGCGAAGTAATATCGTTATTTACACGAAAAAATTAAAAATAAATCAAATTAAGTGGTGTAAAGCAATGGCTAATAGTCGAGTTGAGAATTGATTGATTTGCAAAATGATATGCTAAAAATGATGTTAAATGAACTGGATCTAAGTCAATTGTGTAAATATCTTTCAGAAGATAAATACGGTCAATTAATATCATTAAACAGGGATTTATATATGTATTTGGGAGTACTTAGCAATTTAAAAGGACTTTTTGAAAATAGGTATATAGTATGTAAATTCGCAATTCATATCATTATTAATATTAACAGATGACATGTTTTTTGAATTGAAATTAAGTCTATCTATTACTTTCACTTAAGACTTGAGAAGTGGAAGTAAATCATAGCTAGAGAATTTCAAACAATGAATATTCCGAGAAGCTATCACATACTATTATCACATACTATTACTTGAGTAATTTAAGTAAAAATAAAAAAAGTTAAGACCAGAGACGCTCTAAGATGGTTAGCAGGGAGTCTAGAAGAGTTTAATTTTATATTAATCTAATTACTCGTTTCTGAATTGCAAGCTAGAGAATGCTTGGAGGACCCTCCCCACAGATGACAGCCATATTCAAGACAGGTGAGGATTTGAGCTCTTGAGGATGCCATCTTTAATGCTAGGAAACGTCCAAAAAATGTATGGAGAATAGAAAAAAGAAGTTAAATACCTTCTGAATTTTTAATCATTGCGCAAATTATTCCTAATCATTATTAAATATTTTGCTTGTTGAGGGTTTGGTGGTCGGGTTCATAAACAGTTTATTTTTTCTGATTGCACTACCCATGGTGAAATTTGTAAATTATTAAAAAAATTTCTAGTTTATTCACAACGTTTCGGCTTCTAATTCTTAAATCGCTTTCAAAGGATAATTATATAAGTTCGAGTCAACTCAGTGTATCGATCTGTTAAAATCGATGTTTTCTTTGTGAATGTTCTTCCACTATATAAATAATTTAAGTTAAAGCTATCTAATGAAAAATATATAAGTAAATAAATACGAACCCTTTCAAAATAATCTTGGTTATTTTTCATATATTTTAAAACATCTTCTCGGACTTGAGTATGTTTGTTTTGTGTGTGAAATAGCTATTAAATCATTAAAATTAATTAGATTGTTTTAAAAAAATGTAAGTTCAAAAAAGCAAGTACAAACCTGTTCAGCTACCGCTCGAAAGAGACAAGAACCATCTCTAGCAATATGCTTTCTGTAAAAACCCTTGCTATCAAGCCAATGGTCCATTGGATCACGACCGCGATTTATTGCTATTTTTCTGGGAGTCATTCTTCAATTGAATTTAATATATAAATATATATATAACTGCTTTATTGAAAAAATAGATTACTAATTAAAAATGATCCAATATGAAAAAGTAAATTTGATATTTATTCATACCTGTTTTAAATAAATTCTATTTCTAGAACAAAAGAATTAAAAAAAAACTTAAAAATTAATTAAAATGGCTTCCGTTGAAAATTTAATCCTGATTCTACTTAAAGAACCAAATGGATGAGCTCGAAGACAATTTATTATAGTTCTAATTAAATGACGTTCCAAAAGCAATGTTGCCGAATTTTTTTTATTGGATTATTATATATGTTCCCATTTCTCATATCTGTTTTTTTATTTTTAAATTATTAAAAAGTACGAGTTTTAAATCATTATAAACTATACATTATACTAAATTGAATTATAAATATAATATTATTTCAACGAGAAAATAGATTTAAATTGTTTTATTGTATATTTTATATTTTGTGATTTATATTTATTTACCGAAGGGATATTAAAGCCTAAATTTTTGATGACAATGTAAGAAAAGAATAGACATTTAACAAATATACATTTTAATTTATAATTTCAAATAAAATCATTTAGCTCTATTTATATTAATTAATGTTTGTTTTTATCAAAAAATTTAATCATAATAAATGTTCATTTATTGTACAGCGCCCAGCGCGTACAGTTTTTAGATCCAGCAACAAAGGATCTCATGGGGAATAGGGGTCCAAACATAATCATTTTTCACAGACTAAAAATTGGAAATGAAAGCGAAAACTTTTTCATGATCAGAATGCTCTCCATAAATTTTGGTTATTCAAATTATTCGTCAGCGAGCTAAAAAGTTGTACTTTTGGGGCCAAGGTTCTGTTTATTAATTTAATTTTTTGAGCCAAATTTTAGCTCGTGAGACGTGATTTATTTCTGATTTTATAGCTTCAGAAACTACATGCTAGAAAATAAAAATTTCCCTGACATCTTCTTTGGTTCAAATACCCTTAAGATGTGTGGAAAGCTATCCATTTGGGCGTCTCCCTTGCACCTAATTTTCCTTGAACATATAGTATTTCCTCTGTGGCGAAATCCGCAGCCAAGAAAATTGGCTTCTTATTTAGGAACAGACAATTTTTTAAGCCTATGCAACTTCTCACTCTCTACAAGGCCCATATGCGCCTCTGTCTCGAATACGGCTCTCATCTGTGGAGATAGACCCCTAAGCATTCTCTTGCCACCTTGGGTGCAATTCAGAGGTAAGCATTCTCTTGCCACCTTGGATGCAATTCAGAGGCGAGTTATCGATTAATCGACCACCCGGCTCTTACCGCCTCCCTAGACTCGCTGGCCTATCGAAAAGGCGTTTCTACACTTTCCCTATTTTATAGATACTATCAGAGCATGTGCTCTAATAAGTGGAAGTCAGTAATTCTCCTCAAAGCCGCATAGCACCCGATTTGCCGATTCCCAACATCCTCTCGCGGTTAAATTGAAAAAGAGCCGGACCACTTCATTTGCCAATACGTTTGTCCCCATGACTTCGAGGAACTGTAACTCTATACCGACCTCTGTCTTTCCCGACACTTATACCCTTCAAACCTATCGACATGCTTGGATTCATTAAAGAATGAAATTTCCCTCATTGAATATCTCTATATTTTTAAATTTGTTATTTTGTTAACAGCCTCTATGTCTATTAGTCATAATTATTTCTTGTGTTATGTCATATTATTGTAATAACGATTGAACTATAAGATGAAAGAATCTAATAGTTTTCGTCGTTTTTTTTGCCATATGCATATGTATAACCAAACTAGCTGCGACGGCCGGTCACTGTCTTTTCCGACACTTAGTTATAACCTTCAAACTTTCAAAACCAGGGTACACAAACACCTACGCCTCCGCCCTTTCGATTGATCAATTTTCCCTTATCTTTGGTAAGGGTCTTTCGAGATCCATAGGGGCTCGAACTTTCTGGTGCGTCCTTTTTTGCATTATATTTCATTGAAAAAAAATTTCTCCCACTAATTTTTTCCCCACTCAATTAATTAAGGAAAAATAATTCTATTGATGCCTGTGTTGCGAAATGACAATTTTCGAGGACTGATGAAGGAGAGAAGAGGGAAGTATCTTGTATGTTTCCTTCATTGAGCCCTTTTAAATCGTGAAGAAGGAGTCAAGATCCTTAGAAATGTCAGGTTTTGAGTGGGGAAAAAATGACTGTCAAATAAATCTATTTTATTCATGAGAATTTTTTTCATTATCCTTGGGCTGCCTTCCAACACTTCAATTAAAACATCTACACAAGTCCGTCACTTTCCAAAGAGAAAATTTCTTCAAATAAGAGTAATAATTGTGGTGAATTATAATAATAATTATAATCGGAAAAAATTCTTAAACAACAATGTATGAGATTTCTTTAGAATTGTAATTAAGAAAGAAAGCAATCTTATTTAATCAATTTCATTTATCTCGAGGCTCACGAAACTTTGCTTTTATAATCCTATACTACTAAAGCTCATTTGTGCCTGACTCTATATGTACCTATCTATTATCTATGTACCATATGTACCTGTGTCCGCCCCCCAACAAAAACAGTCGTCATGGTTACCAATTTAAATGAAATTATCTATACAGGGTGGTGACTTGGCCGACGCAGCATAGCGCTTACAATGTTAATTTTTGAATGTGCATTTATTTGCTCCCCTAATTATTTTACAGTTAAAGTTCTTATAGGTTTTTTGTAGAGAAAAAAATACTGAATCCGAACAAATTTTGAAATTTCAAAACCGTAATAATCAACATTATAAATAATTGTATTTTTACAAAAATCACTGAGGTCATGGAATTATTAAAACAAACAAGGCATTTTCATTTGTTGTTTCTATTTGACGTTTAATAGTGATGTCTTTAGTGATTATTTTAGAGCATAATTAGAATACAAAAAACTGAGCAGAATTAAAATTCTAAAAGATAATTACATCAGATTTTGTCTAATTCATAATTTAAATGTCCAAAAAAACGATTTTAAAAATGTAGATATTTATATAAAAAATTTAAATTCAAAACTTTTATTGTTGTCGATTGTTTAAGTTTTATTGTTTATACTAGTCTCAAAATGGATTCATAATGAACAAATCTATGATTATAAAACAAAACTTAACTTTTTAAAGTCAGTTCTTATTACAATGTATTCATTACAAGAAAAAGTTGAAATAATTAAGTATTTTTATGCTAGAAATAGTGCTCGGCCAGTGAGTAGAAAAGTAAAAAGTAGTAGTACTTTTTTAAAAAATGCCTTGTTTGTTTTAATAATTCATGGCCTCAGTGATTTTTGTAAAAATATAATTATTTATAATGTTGATTATTACGGTTCTGAAATTTCAAAATTTGAAAACAAAAATATGTTCGGATTCAGTATTTTTTTCTCTACAAAAAACCTATAAGAACTTTAACTCTAAAATAATTAGGGGAGCAAATAAATGCACATTCAAAAATTAACATTGTAATCGCTATGCTGCGTCGGCCAAGTCACCACTCTGTATATATAAAATTAAGGTTTTGTATGTACATTGGGGTGGTGGTGTGGGTGGAGGTGCTGGGTGGGTTTCGGGGGTTCTAGGGGGGCCCAGGGGGCGAGCCCCATGGCTAGCAAGAGGGTCGCCGAAGGCGGGCCTTACAGCTAGTAATATAATAAAATAATATATAATATCATTTAGCTCTTTTAAATATTTAATAATAAAACTAATTATTTAAAATTAATAATATGAAAATAGTTTTGCTCTACTCTCTGAGTCTTGGGGAGTTGGGTCCGGAGTTGCCATATAATTATATAAACCTTTTTTTTTTTTTTTTTATGATAATGATGAGAGAAGGAGTTACACAAAAAATGTGCAACCCCTAAAGGCCTGAGTTGGCCCCTCCAGCGTGAATAGAAGAAGAAAGGATTTTATGGCCGGGTTCGAAGGTATCTGTGGATACGGGTCTTAAATAGCTGAAGGTTATAAGTCGCGGGAAAGATGGTGGCAGGGAGCGAGTCTCTGGAGGTATTAGGGATAAAAGAGTTGGCGAAAGCGCTTGTTCGACTTTTATCCAATTTGACAGCGAAGGGGTGCTGAGCGTTAGAAAACCGATTTCATATTTTCGATAAGTGATTTCAGCTCAACTGAACAGACACCGTGATAGTATCTGTAGTACAGGGAAAGGGCAGAAACGGTTCTTCGGTGAGCAAGGGAGTCGAGTGAGTTATAATATAATAGTATATTTAAATTATTCTATTTATTTATTTTAGTTAATTATTTATTATATTACATATAATAGCAGAATTGAATATATTAAAAGTCGAATCGTCAAAAATTAAAAATCTAGGCCATTTGAGCGTAAGGCCAAAAAATTAAAATCTTGACCATTTAACAAACTCAACCAAATTTTGTATACATAATCAGTGGACCCCCAGAAGTCTAAATATGCAAAAACTAACCGCCCAAAATGGGGGAGGGGGGTGTATGGTCAAAAAATGAAAATCTAGGCTCTTGTACCAAACTCAACCAAATTTTGTATATATAAACAGTGGGCCCCCAGGAGTCTAAAAATGCTAAAACTAACCCCCACCCCCCTATATGAATATAAATAATTTTATTAAATGTATCTTATCTATATCAACGATCTTCTAAACTTGCCCTCCAATCCGGTACATTGTTACGCAGATGACAGCCAAAGAACAGTTTCTGCCCTTTCCCTGTACTACAGATACTATCACGGTGTCTGTTCAGTCGAGCTGAAATCAATTATCCCCCCTAAAGCCCTCTTTACGAGAAACACGCGGTTTTCGAACGCTCAGCACCCCTGCGCTGTCAAATTGCATAAAAGTCGAACAAGCGCTTTCGCCAACTCCTTTATCCCTATGACCTCCAGAGACTGGAACTCGCTCCCTGCCACCATCTTTCCCGCGACTTATAACCTTCACCTATTTAAGACCCGTATCCACAGATACCTTCGACCCCCGCCCATAAAATCCTTTCTTCTTCTATTCACGCTGGAGGGGCCAACTCAGGCCTTTAGGGGTTGGACCTTTTTGGTGTAACTCCTTCTCTCATCATTTTCATAAAAAATAAACTAATAATAATTGAGGGGCCAGGTTGTATGGTAAAGTCAAGTGGATGGCCACATCAGAACACGTCAGCTTATTTAGATATTGTACTTTTACGATATGCAGTGAATAGACAAGAGAAATGTTTAATAATAATTTCCAAAACATTTTTAAAACTTTTTTTTAATTTTTTTGATTTTCTGCAACCTTAATTTCCGCATTGGCACGCATCTAGCCACATTTTATATATTGAAAATAAGTAAAGTTTGTTAATTGTGATTATTTTTTTGATGAGGTAGGACAAGGTTAAATTGTAAGATTTGTGGTTTTAAAGTAGGAAGGGTGTCAGCCTACTTTTTGAAGTTTTTCGGCTTGCAATCGAGTAAAAACTATCTTAAATTATTCAAAGACCTTTAGAATTTATACAATCATTATTAATTTCCCATTTTTTATTTTTTATTTTTATTTTCTTTCAAAGATCACTTTCTTCCTGAGCCCTCTGCTAGTGAACTTATAACACAGCACGGTCTATATTAATTTTTTTAAATAATAGCATTTAAGTGAATTAATATCTAATGAAGGGGTTTTTCTTTAATAAAACTAAAATTCATTTTTTAAATCAATTTTAATATGAGTATACTGCATGAGCAAAGCACAAACAAATACCATAGTTTTAAAGAGTAAACGTAATTTTTGAATTAATTATAAATAATGATCAATTACTAGGTAAAAAAAATGAAAAAATCGTTTAGATTCCAGTGACATATATATGTATATATAAAATACTTTGGATAGCAAACATTTACACAAAGATCCAGATGGTATTCATCCAGTCGATTTTAAATGGAGCATCATTTCCAGAGCTCCTAATAAAATTGAGACTTTAATACATGTATAAAGGGAATGTATTTATCAAGTGACTATCACCAATCCGTTAATAATTTTATGATATGATATTACTATTGAATAGGAAATATATTTTAAAATTTCTAGCATGTTTATAATAATGATAAATTGAGATTTCACATTTTTATAAAGTTTACATACAATATCATATTTTGAATAAATTGTTTAAGGAAGCACAATGTCTTATTGTATTTTTGCTGGTCGAAAATTTTTTCGATGTCGAATATAGAAACATATTATCATCAATGTATTTTATATAAGTATTTTTAATATATAAATATATATAAACCTATGTATATATATATTTATTCAATAATAAAGATATATTTATATAAATAAGTAATTAAAGAAATGATTATGATAAAGTTAAGTAAATTGTAGTTTTCAAAAAAAAAAATAAATAAAATAAAATAAAAAAATATCTTGAGCTCTTCTTATTGGTCTTGACGTTAGTTATTTGGTCCTTCAAAGAGACCCATTGCTTGCTTCTTAAGCACGTTTTTCTTCATCAATTGCTGTAAAAATAAAAATTATTAATTTCAAAATATTTTTATTCTTAATATTGTCATTTTTTTAAATAACTAAATTATTATAGGGTACAACTATATCCGTTTAATGTTTTATTGGACCATTTTTTGGTTTATATCTGCCTTGAAAATATCTATATTTAAATACAGATTTTTTATAAAATCTATCATCAATTGAGTTAATAAACGTTTATCTAAACATATTTTTATATTTATTTGCAACGAAATTTTCTCTGGTGAGAAAAGGACTGGCAGAATTTTTAATTGAAAGTAATGGAAGGCAGCCCAAAGGTAGTGAGAAAAGAAAAATTAACACATATCAAATAAGGTGTAATTTATTAGAATCCTTTCCTTTCAAACCGACGTTTCGGAAGATTCTTCCCTCCTTCAGAGTTTCAAGGGGTCAATGAAGGAAACAAATAAAGGGAAGCATTATATTTGTTGACCCCTTGAAACTCTGAAGAAGGAGGGAAGAATCCTCCGAAACGTCGGTTTGAAAGGAAAGGAGGAAGGATTCCAATAAATTACACCTTATTTGATATGTGTTAATTTTTCTTTCCTCACTACCCCTGGGCTGCCTTCCATTACTTTCAATTATATTTTTATATATTGAAAACAAGTTATTAAATTAAAACTAAAATATTATTAATATCTTGCGGACCACGAAGATAATTCCCTTTTCCTAACGAGCAAGGCTAATTAAAAAAATAAAAATTTTAAGGGCTAGGTAAAATTTAAATAGAGAATTGTTTCATCTAGGATAATAATAATAATTTTAACTCTTTAAAAAATCGTATTTATGGAAATAGTGTAACAAATAATTTTAAAAAATTATGAGTCTTCTTTTAAATAAAATATGTTTTAAGCAAATCAAGCTAATCAATTTCAAATATGTTCCATTTTGTTATTTAAGAAGTTTAATTTAAGAATTCAAAATATTTATAGAGTTTTTATTAGACTAAAAATGAAGAAGAAACCTTCGAAACTATTTTACTAAAAATGTATATACCTACCTACCTACTAGTATAGATATCATCCAGCATTGAACACTATTTGATATATTCTTGTTTACCTCAGTGACTTTTAGAGACTGAAATCTCCTTATTTTCATTTTTCTTGAGACATTTATTATTCTAAAAGCCAATGAATCTAAACTAAACCTTTAATATTTTCTTTTTATTCAGACTATGCAAAATGATAAATTTATATCTTCCTACATGTAGGTACATTAAAAAAAATAAAGTCAATATTTAAACCCTTTCACCAAAGCTTAAATTCAACAATTCCACGTGGTTCCCAAACTGAATTTGATTTTTCTTAATTATATTCTCAGCCCAATTTTTATTCTTTATTGTTTTATTAAATTTTTGGCCTTCGGTATTGTGGTATTAATAACCATTTTGATCATCTTATATAAAGCAATCTAGTTTTTACAAAGTTTATAGAATTTATATGGAACCGATAGAAATTTAAATGATTTAAATATGAATGTTATATTATTATTAATTTGAAATTTTAATGTTATTGACGTAAATGTTGCTTTCACATAAGCTTTTAATAGACACTTTAATTTTATCTTCAAACAGCATAGATTGAATTTTAACATTTTTTCTTCTTACATTCTTCTCCCGTTATTCTTTTTAATTCAGTGAGGAGTGTCATCATATGATCAAAAGCAAACTGGCTAACAAAGTTTTAACCAGGGCTGCCATTTTGGTTGCCTAAGCACCAGGCTGTGATCGTTTCCACTCAAATTCCTTTTGAAAAGTTGACATACTTTATTAACAAGCTAAATCAATTAATCGTTCTATAAATCAAAGTCTTTTCATTAAATTTACAATCTACTCTGTTTTATAATTCAGTTCAGAATTTACACTAAAAGCCGAACTGCAGTTCTTAACAATGTAATCAATCCGTAAATATTACTGGACTAAACTGTGATAAAATAATTATTTTATTCTTACCATTGTATTCTTTACTTTATTTTTTAGTAATATACTTTTTGATAATTTTCACGATTTACATTTAATTATAGTTAAGTCACTGAATATTAGCTAATATTAAAATTAACATGATTTTTAAAGTTTTCTACTACTATTTGTTATAAATAATTAAATGATAAAACTAAGGTCTTTTCCCACTTAAGAAGCAACCACGCCCGCTGGTTGTTGAATAATAATTAATAAGAAAGTCCATTGGCTACAGATTAGCATTATGATATAAACATAAAAAGTTATTTATTATTAATATTCATCGTATTCAAACATAAGTGAGAACTTTTATAGGTAGAAATTAATTTAAATCAAATACGTTAATATCTAAGCTGTTCTAAGGATTTGAAGGATATCATAAATTTTGGGATTTATTTTATATATTCAGGAAATTTAAAGGTCTTTTAAAAAGAGTATGATAGTATTCCGCTAATAACTACAATATAATAGTGCTGTTAATCGAATTACTCAATAAATAATTTTATCTAAGGTTTAAAATTTCAATTTATATTCGTGCAAATGATTTAATACCATAAATTACAACTAATCATTCTGTCATATTAAATATATTTTAAGTTTAAAAAAATGACTCCTCGGCCAAAGAGGAAAGTGACTGGTTCGAATCCTTTCGGGTGCTTTATATAAATTCTCCTTTTAAAAAAATAATAAATAATTTCTAGATATTATGTGGAGTTAATAGACAGAAATTATTGAAATAAATTATTTAATTTTCGCGGTTAATTATTTAAATTAAAAAATGAAAATAATCGATAATTTAATATATTACCTTCTTTGGTAGGCAACGGGTTCTTTTCCTGTGTTTCAGTGTGTTTCAATTTAGTTGGGTCGAAATTTTCAATTCCAGCAATTAGGTTTTGTTTTCCTTTCTCTTGTTCAATAGCTAAAATAAAAAAAAATGTTATCAGTGAATATATTTGGGTTGGCTCTTTATATTATATATTAATTTAGGTATACAATTTTTTCTACATTTATTCATTATATTAATTGAAATATTTAATTAACTTTCAAACTTTTCGGAAAAATCTTCCTATAAATGAATATTTTAAAATACTATTGACATAAAAAATAAAGTTTCTAAAGAATGACAGAATTTGAGAATCATTTTCTAATGAAAGCAGGCTTAAGTATTTTTCATGTATTTTTTTTCTCAGCAAAAATTAAAGCGAAATCATTTTTTTACTCAAAGTAGCTTATGCCCTAAAGATGAGTAATAACTTATCTTGGAATAAAACATCTAAATGAAATAATTATTTTAAAACGTACCACACATTCCATACACGATCGGATATGAAACCTCTAGCAGAGGACTTAATCAATCGTGATAGAAAGCTGAAACTTGGGACAAAGATGCATTAATACAAACTTTTGTGCCAAATTTCACCTCGTTATAGCTACATTTTACATGCTAAAATCTAATCTATCTTTTATTTTACAATTGAAACACAGACATTTTAATTCAGAACTAACTCTCTCTATTTTGAGACTAAATCTAATCAATCTTTTGCAAGAAATACAAATATTTTGAAACAGAACTAACTCTTTAGGTGCTACCGTTCTCGTGTTATCGCGAAATCGGATTCCAGTAAGACACACTGACAGAATAAAATTAGGTTTGAACATGATTTATTTTCGCTTTTCAATCATTTCTAAAATAAGCAAACTAAATAAATAAATAAAATATACGTTAGCCTCCCAGTATGTACAGTTTGCTGGGCGTACCGACTAATATTAATAAAAGCATTTTTTTCTTTCTTAAATGATATTGATCTTTAATCGTGAAACTTTTAAAACTTTATTAAAAATTTCAAATGATTGATATGATAAAAGAAAATTATATTTATTTAATTATTTATACAATCAAAAATTTAATTAAAAAAATATATATTTAAGAATTTTATTTAATATAATATTAATAAGGGATATTGGTAGTTAGCTGCGCGTTGGATCGTAAATTTTAATTCCTGGCACTTATTAATTAAAATGCGCTCATCAAATAAGAGGAAGGAATTCCACCCCAGTGAACAATTTTTCTTAAGACATTACCATAATGGAGAAAACGGAACTGGAGAATGCTCCATATGGCACAGGAAGAAGAATATTAGTATTTTAGTAACCTTTTATATTATTATTATTATTTTTTTAAGCACATTAGTTTTTACTATTTAGAAAATTAATTAAATTTCCATTATTATAAACAAATCGGGGTTTTCTATTGAGGAAATGAAAATAAAATTTGTACATTTCAAGGTACCCTGAGTCCAAAAAAGTAATTTTTTTAAAATGAATGTTATATGTGTCCAATTTGCCAACTAGGTCGTTGAATAATCTTGAATATGGTAAAGGTTTTATTTAAGAGGGTAAATTTTATAAAATTTATTTTTTTAAAGTAGGTACTTTGATAAAATATTTTTTTAGTTTTTTCAAAATTTCTAAAAAAACGAATTTAAAAATCTTAAAAACAAGAGCTTAGAATAAACCTCGTAAAAAATATTTACTACTAGTCTCACAAAATATAATTTGTAAGTACTTTTTTATTTGTGTAAATCTTTTTTACATTTTTTTATTTTCAACTACAAACTCTAATCGGAGAGAGTTCAAAAGAGACAATCATTAATTAATAAAGTAAAGGGAGTGTAATTTCACAGTGAATAAAATAAAACTCAAAGAGGTTTATACATATTTTTCGGATTATTAGTTCATCATCAAGAGTTTACAAATTAAAAACCTATTTTTAGTAAATTTCATTCACTGTGAAACTACACTATCTTTACTTTGCTAATTAATATCATGTTTCACCTAAAACCTACACCACTTTCCCTAAGTAAAAGAGACAATCATTTATAATAATTTTTGAAAATACTCTTGAAAAGTAATAGTATGGTACATAATCTGATAGCCTTTATGAGTTCAGATCTAAGATCTACACATATTCAAGATTTCATAAATATTTATTCAACGATCTATACTTTTCAACTTCAAATTGAAATTAATCAATTTCAATTTGGGACTATCTCTTGTAAATTTAATTTAATTATTTTGTTTTGAGATTGATTATGATTAATCTCATTTTGAAATAATTTATTCCCATTTTTAAATTGATTAGTGGCAATTTGTTGTTAAAATGGTTTAGTTAGAAAATTGGTAAAACCAACAGACCTTTTATCACTCAAACTATGAACAACTTTGCTGTGAATTATTTTAATGAGTTAATGAAATGTAGAATATTTTACATAAGAATACAAAAATAAGATGATAAATAGTTCGAGATGTAATGGAAATTAATTACTTAATGGGGATGGACTTTTTTCTCTTTAATTGGTCGAATCTCTATTAAAAATTATTTTTAAAATATTACAAATTTTCCCTCGAACTTATATTTAGATATAAATTGAAGTGAATTTATATAATATAAGTTCTTGTTATAGATTGGTACCTTCGGAATCGGGAAGAATCATCTTCTCGTTGGTTTCGGTGTGTTTCATCGAACTCTTGTCAAAGTGTTCTACTCCCTCGAGTAAGTGCTGATGAACCTTCTCTTGTTTGACGACTGAAGGTTCATATCAAATACATGCATCAAGCAAACATGCAAATATTAATGGATCAACAGCAGACTGATTAAATAATCAAATTAATCAAAAATAGAAATTAAAATAATTAATAATGATTTTAAAATTTTAGCAAAGCAATCAGCAAATAAATATTATTCTTAGTCATGCAAAATTATTTACTGGATCAAGATTTTTTATATTAGCATATATTAAATTACAATTATTAGCTAAATACACAAAATAAATATTTTTTTAAAGGAAATAATATTAAGGAAAATACAGCTTCAAAATTATAAATTTTATGCTTTAATGGTTTAGTTGTATCAAATGAGAAGTTTTGGCTTGAACCAGTTAGCTAGCTTAGAAATGTTAGTGAAGAATTTTCATAAGAATGCACAACGTTCCGACACCTAATTCTAGAGTTTTTAGGTCCCCCTATGTTTCAAACTATATAGTAACTACTATATATAGTGCCTATATAGTTTTCGAGAATCTATATATCCCCTATATAGTTACTATATAGTTTGAAACACTGTGCTACTAGGACCGTTTCGATGATCAAACTTTTGGAATGACTTCACAAGAACTACTTTAGAATTGCTGTCAAAACGTTGTTCTTGCAGCTGAATTTTCCAACAAAAATGTCTAATCTAGATGGTTTGGGCGGAAACTTTTTGTTTTGATAAACTACCAAATTAAATATACCTACATATATGCCAGGGGTTCCACTAAAAATGTCACAATGCTTCTATATATTACAGACGTGAATAAAAATATAAGCAATATCTATAAAATTCATTAAAAAAATATCGTTCCAATTCACATACTAGTTACTAGTTTAATGAAATTGATATCGTTGCCATTTAAACGAAGAAAATTTATTTGATAATAATTAATTAAGATAATATAATTTTTATAGAAGACATTGGCGTAGTTAGGGAGTTTTCTTGGAGGGGGGAGCAGCCAGCCAGCTGATTAGCCACCACAAGGTTTCATTTTCGGTAATCCGAATAGAGATCAACTAACTTTTTAGTAGAATTGATAAATTTTGGAAGTAACAAAATAATTTAATGAGAAATACATAAGTGATGCCTTGTAATAATAAAGTTTCGATTTTTCTAGGGGGGCAATGAGTTTTGTAGAGGGGCAGTGTCCCCCTCCCTCCCTAACTACGCCCATGTATATATAGGTAAAAATTTTAATATTAATATGAATTTATTAAGGATGGAGTTATTATTACATCGGAACAGTTTCAGTTAGACAAGCGTTATGACAAACTGATTAAATTTACAAAGTTATTTAATTTTTAATAGAAAAATTATTTTATTATTCATGCAATTTTTTGTTTGAATGTTTACCGTCTTTATCGGGAAGGGGATTTTTTTCCTGTGTCTCGGTGTGTTTGAGCTTGCTTGAGTCGAATCCCTCAACTCCTTGAAGAAGTGCTTTCTGTGACTTCTCTGTGGCAACATCTAAATAAAACAAACAAAAAAAAAAAAAATTAATAAAATTACATGAGAAATTATGTAATTTCGATATATTTCAATTATAGAACTAGAAAAGTGATATTTGAAATTTAAGATAATTAAATTTTTTTATTTAATTTGACACGGTGTGGATATTCAATTTTTAGTTATCGAGGAATACGTGATAGAGTGAATAACACAATTTATTTTACAAAAATTATAAGATTTGAAAATAGGCCTAGAAACAGTGTTCAAAACATTAATTAATAGAAAACTTTATGGGCTAAACCCGAAAAAATCAGTGATCTGAAGATTCAAGTTTCAATATAAAAATACGCTTTTTATTGATACCTATTGCTAATTTTTATTTAAATATTATGTAAGCTTTATTTATAGTAAATATAAAAGATATTGATATTAGCCAGCTTTTGAATATACTGGAGTATAGCCGTTACGTTTCTATCTAAGATAGAGGGTATAGTAGTGCAACTATCCCCATTTAGGTCTTTTCAATCAATTCCAATGAGATGGAGATTTAAGAAACAGAACTGGGGTGTAAAAACAGAACGCAGTGTCTGAAAGGGTCGCTCTCTTCAGCACAGACTTCGCTGAATTCGTTGATTTGAGAGGTATAGTGGTACTGATGAGTAGGTATAGATTGTATAGTAAGAGTTAACCAATAGATTCTTTATCAATATCTTCTTAGAAAATGATTCCATTTTTTTTAGTTCTCTTTCAACATCTTCTCGGCGCCCTTCTTTTGATATGACGTCAGAAAAACATCTGTTGGGTGACCAATATTAAGAACCAACATTCCTTAAACATCTGTTAAGAGTCTTAAAGCTTGGGTAAAATTATGAACTTAGGGAAATTCAAATTAAAACCATTCGATATATGAGATAAGTAATTAATCATTTAAGCAATCAAAATTGGAAGAAAACTTTAAAAAAATGCATTTAAAAAAAATATTCAATAAAAATAACATGAACAATAGTCAATATTTTATGTTTTATTCATAGTTATTTTAATTAAAAAATATGAAAGTTTATGAATGGTAAATATTTATCTCCTGTAAAAACATTGATCTTAAGTGAATCATAAAAGAGATCGCATCAAATTTTATTTCAGACAACTGAATTCCTTGCAATAAAATAAATTGAAAGAAAGTTGTACCCGTAGATAAAATGCGCTGCCCTATTAAAATTTATTTTACTTTTTATATATACATAATTTCGGTCTTTCGAAATCCCATTATTCCCGGTTTTGGATCATTGTCTAAGCTAGTAATTCGTTTTACTTTATTTTATGTAGAAAGTTTCGAAATGGAATCTCCAGAATTTTTTTTTGAGGTCTTATAATTCTAATAAAATCAATTTGCCTTTTATTTTTACTTTCCCTTATATCTATATCATTATAGATATATTAATATAAGGAAGTATTGCATTTTTCTTCTAAGGACTTGATACTTTGATTTTGAATACTATATGCCAGTTTACAATGGAAGGCCTTTAGTACCTACAATAAATTTGCAACAAAAATTTACCTTTTTTGAATGCTAGAAATTCCGGTTAAAAATATATTTTAAAAAATTTAGACTTTTGAACGAACTAAACGACAAACTCTCAAATACTATGAAATCTTTAAATTATAAATTTAAATAAAAATTAAAACTAGGTGAAAGATTTATAATTATTCACGAAGTTTTTTCTCAAAAATTTTACTATATATATTTACGATATCAAAAATGCAATCAATCCATTAAATTATACATAAAAATAACATTTTAAAAATAAAATTTTTTGTCAAAAATATAATACTTTATTCTTTAGTTATTTGATATTTCTATATCCAATAAGAGTTGACAGATAAAATATTTCTAATTAAAAAACTGATGATGAAGGTCAAACCTTCGAAACTATATAGTCTCAAACAAATAAATAATATATATAATATGTATATTAGGGTGCTCCTTATTTTGGATATTTTCAAATATTTACGCGGACAGGGGCTTATATCGTTATAAATAAATAAATATCCCCCAAGTTTCAAATCTCTATCTCAATTTTAACCTAGTGCTACACAGCGATTAAGTTTCCCATCTAAATAGCATGAGGTTTTTGGCATTGAACTATCAATTTTTTATCCCGGCCAAAGTATTGGTTCAAAAAATTTGAAACTCTGTAAACATTATCCTTATAATAGTAGCTAACCCTCAAAATTTTTTCAGATTTTTAGCTATTATAATTTTGGAGTCTATAACATACTATTGAGATAAAGACTTGAAACTTGGGGGATATTTTTTATTTATTTATTTAGAACCATATGAGCCCCTGTCCGCGTAAATATTAATTATCCAAAATAAGGAGCACCCTAATGTATATTTTTATTACATCAAGCAGAGCACAACTTCAATGATTTCTCTTTAAGAGAAAATAATATGCTTAAAAATTATTTTTCTTTAAGTTTTAGATATGTCTTATAGGATGGGCAAAATTTATAAATTTTCGAGAGACTTCAATAATAAATTATTAAAAAATATTTTTAAAATAGAATTCTTACACGAGCCATTACTTTTTCTAATAATATTAGTTTAAATATAAATATTTAAAGAAATGGGTAAATTTTTCTTAGAAAATTGATAATAGTGTTTATTTGAAGTTTAGTAGATAGATAGCTAAGCTAGTTGAATGTTGAAGAAGATAGGAAGATGGTCTGGTGGAAGAGCAGAGAACAAACAGGTTTCTCAACCGGTGGTGCTTGTGCCTCTTGACTACTCTAGCAGATGGCAAAATAGGCCACCAGCCGCGTTGTCGTGACCAAGCACTCTTTCGTACATATTCTTAATTCTTAAAATCCATAAGGATTTAAAGCCGGTACTTCAGAGGAAAGCTGATAAAAAATTAAATATTCAAAATTTAATTTCAAAAATAAATAATATTAGAATCTAATTAATATTTTTTTTCACAATATAAGTAATTATTTTATTATCTATATTAGTATAAAATTAAGGTTTTGTCTGTACATTGCTCCAAATCACGCCAAATTTTGGTTGCACACGTTTCAAGCAAAGTTATGAACGAAAACACCCTCAACAAAATTCCTGTATGTCTGTATGTCTGAATGTCTGTATGTCTGAATGTCTGTATGTATGTCTGTCTGTTTCAGTGGTTTCCTAAAAGTTGCTCACGATTCACGTAAAAACGGCTGAAGGGATTATTATGAAATTTCATATTTACATCAGATGTCTTCTAACTTACGTTTTTAACTATATAACGTTTTGATAGTTTGACCTCAGAAGGGGGTTTGGAGGGGGGGGCACGAATGAAAATTATCAAATAACTCCTAAACTAGTAACCTTACGGCAAATTTTATGATAACAAAGTTGTAGGGGATGTAATTTCTAACAACTTTTGTTTAAAAAAATTTCCCCAAAAACTCACCCAAAAATGGGGGGAGGGTGGAAAAATGTAAATTCTTGCCCTTGGAGGAAACTCAACCAAATTTTGTATACATAACCTCTGGGCCTCTAGAGAGCTAGAAATGCAAAAACTAACCACCCAAAATGGGGGGGGGTAAAAAATGAATTTTTTTTTCTCTTGGGCCAAACTCAACCAAATTTTAATAATCTGTGGGTCACTAGATGGCTAGGAATGCAAAAACTGAGTGCGGGGGTGGGGTGAGGAGTGAGGCGGAGTAGGGTGGGATGCAGGGGGTGGTGCGGGGTGGAGTCCAGGGGGCAGTGCGGGGATGGGGTCCAGGGGGCTAAGCGGGGGTGTGGTGCGCAGGGTTGGAGGGCACGGGGTGGATGGGGTGCGGGGTCCGAGGTAAGGAAAGAAAAAAATTAGCACATATCAAATAAGGTGTAATTTATTGGAATCCTTCCTCCTTTCCTTTCAAACCGACGTTTCCGAGGATTCTTCCCTCCTTCTTCAGGGGTTCAAGGGGTCAATGATTTTTTCTTTCCTCACTACCCCTGGGCTGCCTTCCATTACATTCAATTATTTATTTTATTTTTTTGAACAAAGTTAAAACTTAAAATAAAACTTAAATACACTAGAACCTCGTTTATCCGGACTAACTGGGACCAAAGGCAAACCGGATAATCCGGATATACCAAATATGGGTAATAAAAACAAAACAAATACTCAAATAAGCGAATTTGAATTTATTACGATAAAAAAAATATGTTTATATCAAAATTACATAGAATTAAGTGGATATTGATGAGGCAGTCTAAAAGAAGAAGATAATTTACACTATCTTTTTATTCATAAAACCGACGTTTCGGAGGATATTCCCTCCTTCTTCAGGGTTTTGAAAAGGGAAAACCCTGAAGAAGGAGGGAATATCCTCCGAAACGTCGGTTTTATGAATAAAAAGATAGTGTAAATTATCTTCTTCTTTTTTGGACTGCCTCATCAATATCCACTTAATTCACTTATCAGTCCGTCTCCAAAAATTACTCCAATCTTACATAGAATTGTTTAAAAAAATACATACTTTAAAAAAAATAACCTTTCACATCATTTCATTCTATGTGAACATTTATTAAAATAAAAATGTCGACAAATCCGGTCCGGATGAATGAGGGCCAGATAAACGAGGTTCTACTGTACAGTGGTTTCCAAACTATATACCCTCCCCCTTTATTTCATTAAGAAAGTGAAATGAACCTACGCCCTTCACTTTGAAAATTAATGGATTAATCGGTATGAGAATAAGTGAAAAGATTTTGTTTTGCTAAGAGAAGGAGAGTTGTTGATTCATAAAGAGAAATCATTGAGGTTGTCCTCTGCTTGATGCAAATAAACATATACATATGTTTACCAAATATAAATATAGGTATATACTTATAATTTATTTGTTTTAGACTATAGTTTCTAAAGTTTTAGCTTAATCATCAGTCTTTTTAATTAGAAATATGTTATCTGTTATTTCCCATGGGTTCATTCAATAACCCCATTGGATATAGAAAAATTAGTTTTGTTTTTGTGTATCATTCGTATCCATAGTAAATTTGTAACAGGAATAGTAGGGAATTGGATAAAATTAAAAACACAGCAGTTTCGTCAATTTTTGACTTCACCAGTGGCCTGTTTTATCACTCTTTGTCAAAAAACTATTTCACGATTATTTGTTTTATAGAGAAATTGTTTTTTGACAAAGAGTGATAAAATGGGCCACTAAGGAAGTCAAAATAAATTGACGAAACGTCTGGGCCATTTAACAAAAACTCTGTGTAATTTTATTCGTACTATTCCTGATACAAATTAGTTTTGTTGTTATAGCTAACCACATAAACAATGATGATGATGGTATGAGAATTTTTGATAATATATACATAAATTAAAAACGGAAGAAAATTACTCCCTTTTCAGCTCTATATATACAACAAGGTCATATTATTTGAAATTAATTTTGGTAGCGTATATTAAATAAATCATATAATATAAATATTATATAAATATTATAAAATTATATTATATTATAAAATTAGTATATTATATAAATCATCAAAAGTTGTTAAGCAACATGTAAATGCGATTAGTTTTTGCGTGGAGACTGGCTAGGATACTTTGGGATTTTGGCATATTTACTGCAAAAATGTAGTATTGCTTACATACATCCTACTGGAATTGATTAGTTAGACCTAAAGGGCAAGTCGTGACCCTAGATCTCTAAACGTAACAGCTTTAAACCCTAAGGGATGAGAGCAATGTTATTATAGGTCACAAGTGGGCGAATAATAATATTTGTTTTAAATCCCTTCACATACACTCGAATTCAATATAGCCGTCCGAATATAATTAGATAGAAGATTTAAAAACTATTAAAATTGTGTAAATATTAAGCTTAATGTTTACTACCACATGAATTTGGGCAACAATTAGCTCTTTTTGATAAGATGATGAGATATTCTTTCATTCACACATAAGAAATTGATTTTAGTGATTTTAGCAAAAGTGATTGGAGTAAAAGATTAGTTCTAAATCCTCGTGGTAATGTGTACAAATGTATCTACCATATGTTATATATATAAATGTTTTTGTTGCATCTACTTATTGTTCATTTTGATGAAATGATGTGATCAATTCAAAAGACCTAAATTTAATATATTTGAAGATATTTCCAAATAAGGTGTATTTATTGGACTGTCATTCTTTTCTTTTTTCCTTTCCTTTCAAACAAACGTTTCGGAGGATTCTTCCCTCCTTCTTCAGGGTTTCAAAGGGTCAATTTGTTTCCTCCATTGACCATTTGAAACCCTGAAGAAGGAGGGAATAATCCTCCGAAGCATTGGTTTAAAAGGAGAAAAAAGAAAAGAATGACAGTCCAATAAATACACCTTATTTTGAAATGTGATAATTTTTTCTTTCTTCACTATTCTAAGGCTGCCTTTCATTAATTTCAGCCTAAATTTAATAATTTTCTGATATGATTATATTATTTAAAATCTCAATATGAATATAAAAATTCGAGCTGTTATGGATAATTTTTATTAAATATCAGAGGGTTGTTTTTGGTAATTGAATCCTAATGCTGAAACTTTGTGTCGTGTTTTCTAAATTTTGCCCGAAAAAAACTAAAAGTATCAAAAAGTTGAGTAGAGCCGATATTTTCATTTATTAATATTAATCAGAGGCATCAAATGTTCTAAGAATAAGTACTAAATTTCTTTAACTTACTACTTGACTAATCAATTAATTGATTATAAGCTAAAAATAATACTATTAAATATTTTTTCTAAATTAATTATATACCAATGTTTATTCCTTAACAAGCACGAACAAGCGCTTAATCACAAAAACAAAAGAAAAAGCATAATTGATTAGAAAGCAAAAAAAGAGAGCACAGGCATGCAACAAGCATTTCAAGATTACCTTGGGCATTCGGTAAGACAATCTTCTCTAATGTGCTCGTCCTCTTCAATTGGTCCGTTTTGAAGTTCTCAACGCCTTGGATCAGTTGTGAATGCTGTTTCTCTTGTTTTACATCTACATAATTCCATGCAAAACAAACGTGCAAATAATTCAAGCCCAAAATAATACAACAAAAAACAATTTAAGTATAACTAATACATTTAGAAGCAAGCAAGCTCCATACACATTTAATCATTTTCTCTTATATTGAATTACATTTATGATTAAAAAAAATCTATCTGTTTCCGAATTTATGTTATAGTAGAGAATTTGAAAATTGTAGAAATTATGTAAATAGGAAATTAATTTAAATTTTTCATTAAAAAAATAAAATTGAGAAAATTGTGAACACTTTTTTAAGATATATTTGCAAATTTTGATGATTTGATCATTTTTGTCAGCAAACAATTTGAACCAGAAAGTTAAATCTTAGCAGAAACTTACTAATATTTTTAAGCCAAATTACATCTCATTAGCTACAATCTCGGGAGTTCATTTAACGATCTGACGTTTTTATTATTTTCTAAATATTTGAAACAGAAGTTCCGAAAACAATAATGAATCTTTTGATTTTGGCACCAGGACAAACTATTTTTTGTTTTTAGAATATAAATATTATGTAGGTGTGTCAGAAGGGCGATCGTCCTCTCGGGAATCGAACCTAAGGGCCAAATTTCTATTTTGACTTTTGACATACAAAATCAGAAAAGTACATATCGTAAAATTATGCTGGTAAGTAATTCAAAATTCAAATGTATAATTATACTATTTAGTATCTACAATCATAAGTGAGTTTTTTAATTTTGGAAAAATTTCATTTTTTTCCAAATTCCACTTGAGGCTGAATAAGCATAAACTAAATAGAATTTGAAATAAGAGTTTACTAGGAATATTAAAGATGTCCTGTCCTCCAATGCCTCCAATTACCACATTCAAAATTTATTATTTTATAGATAAAAAAAGAGGACACCAGCACTTTTGAATGCAATTTTAAAAGAACTTTATTTCAAATTAAAGATGTTATTGGATAAGTTTTATATCATAAGACCCCCCCCCCCCCCTTCTCAAGAATCAAACCCAAAGACCAAAAGACTACCAATAATTTTATTTATAATCAAAGTTATCCATTAATATTTTTGAAACCTTTAATAAAATTTATTTTTAGAATGAATTTAGTCTGTACCCTTATTTAGTCTGGAGTAGAATTTTAAAAAATACAATCATTTGTTTTAAAAAAACTTGTTAATCTACATATATTAATACCTACATATGAAGTTCGGTCAATATGAATTTTAATTTTATTTATCATTATATTAAATTAAATACATTTACAGTTTGTTGGTGTAATTTAGAACATGAACTTCAAAAAGATAGAGAAAAAAGATATTTAAGGAACATCTACTACTAAAAAGCAAGACAACCAACAAATATCAATATGCACAAATCAACATCACAAAGGCAAGCAATTTACTCAACATGGACTACATTCTTATTTCTTACTTTGACTAATCTTGAAAGAATTCTTAGTTAATCAACTAGAAATATTTTAGTAAAATTCACTTCTTAATATTAAATATTAATTTATCGACATGGGCAAGGGGGCACTCTTCCTCCTGGAATATTCAACACTAATGATTTTAAAATAAAATGAATTGAACAATTTTTTAAAGATAATTTGCAGTGTTAAATTTTATAAAGCTAGTATTTTTTTAGAATCCTTGGATACTTAATTAGAATATTAAATTTCATCAGAATTCATAAAGTCATTTTCAAGATATCAATTAAAAAAGTACTGCAAAAAAGTACTAATGTTTGTGGGCCGATAGATAGGTATCAAAAACTAATCAGTGCTTCATTTTGTTAAAGCAATGGTAGATTTTCAATTTCATTTCAATTGGTTGAACTGCGTGTAAAAAAGGGTAACAAACGTACATACATTCATCCTTGGAATTGGATAAAGTAAAAATGGGGAATGGCTTGCGCCTTTTTTTCTAGGGTAGACATACCCTTAAATGATATGGTAAAAGAGTTGTCTATATAGCAGGGGCTCCCATTAGATGACCTGGCTTATGCTGCTGGCAAACAGCGAGCGTGCCGTGACAGGTTTGAACATGATTCTGTTATGCTTCCCCCACCCTCTGCTCGCTATACAAGCCTGTGTGACGATCAGTTTGTTTGTAACATACCATATAAAGGCACCAATCAGTATTTCGCACAACGAAGCAAAAGAGACATGGCGAGTCTTTGCTTGGGTTTTAAAATATAAAAACAATTTCGATGAAAAGTATTTTGGATCCAGTCAAATAATTTATTTAGTGAAAATTATAAGTAAAATTGAAAAAAGTAAGTTTGTTATTGATAGGGAATTTCTCTAGTATTTTTTTTTTTTTTATTTTTTTATAGCTAATTTATCAAATGTATTATAAAATTTTCTAATTAAAAATATTAACAAAAAATTATCTTAAAAAAATAATCGTATGTCGGGTATTTTTTATTTTAATTAAATATATGAAAGAAAATGTTCTTAAATAATTTTCCCTAATAATGCTCAAATTTTTTCGCTTTACAATAAATAATATCTATAAAATTCTTATTAAAAGATTGGTCAAAGTTGTTTGAAAATTTCTAAGTATATGACTAAATTTTTAAATTATATGACAAAAATGTTTATACAATAAATATATACCTTCAGCTGTAGGTAGGACATTTTTTTCTTGCGTGGCAGCCTTTTTCATATTACCGGCATTGAAACCTTCAAGTTCGCTTTTGAAGTCGATTCCAACTTTAGGTAAATCTTTGAGAGATGGACTGACTGGTTGGGCCATTTTTCTAAAACAAAAAAATAAATTTAAAATTATTTAATAAATTGTAAAAATTCGAAACTTAAAATTACTTAGCGATTAAAATATTTTTTATTGCTAACTGCTACTACTAGTATATTCTTCAGTTTAAAAAATGAAGAAAACTTTATAATAAATCAGAGACGATGTCCCTAGTTGATGCAAATATTCCTACACACACATATAAACTTTTATTTATTTGATAAGGACTTGACTTTATTATTAAATATGTTACCGTTTGAGTAATAAAAGTCATAGTTGAATATTAGTTCGCATACAATGAATGATTTCCATGAATGGGAATGGGTTAGCTGAATTAATAATCCAAAAACTTTTAAGGAGGTAGGGGTTGGTTCTAGGTGAACCATTTTTATATAATAATAAAAAAATTAGGTAAAATTGCGAGGTGGGTTTCACATAAAATGAAATAAAACAAAATTGAGTTTAGATTTCGATATATTTCGGATTTTCTCTGACTTCTGACGATGGGCTGACAACCCGAAATATATCGAAATCTAAACACACTTTTGTTTTATTTCATTTTATGTGAAATCCACCTCGCAATTTTACCTAATTTTTTTATTATTAAATAATGCAAAGTTGAGATTTGACTATAAATGAAAAATATGTACCTAATGATCATGTACTAAGAAATTTTTCGGGAGGGGGGGGGGGGAGGGGAATAAAAAATCAATTTTTTATAAAAATAATAAACTTAGATATTCATTAATTTAAAGATATTGGAAGAAAAGTTAGGTTAAGTAAAATTTCATAAGAGATTTTCGTGGTTTTATTATTAAATTTAGTATCAAATAGATTTGGGAGCATACACCCTCCTGGATACGTCCCTGGCATCTATAGAAGACATATAGATAAGAGGGGGGTTCAAGGGGTTCACCCCCCCCATAAATATGTAACAGTTAAATGTTATTTATTTTGATTTTCTTTTCGTACCACATTCTATCACTATATAGCTCTGTCCAAATTAAGTATTTTAGAAAAACATTGCAATTTAGTTTTACCTATGGAGAATGGAAATAAAATACCTGAACAACACTTGCTCAGTCAGCGACCCCCCCCCCCCCCCCCATAAAAATCTATACCTCTATATTATATTTACAATTATTATTATTGTCTTGTAAACACTGGTTTTATCTATTATATGTATAATATTTTGAGTTTATTTCTATTAACTCAAAATCTAAAAGTTTAGCCAAATGGTCCAAATAACACAAGAAGAAATTTATGTAAATTCAAAAAGACCTCACAGAGAAAACTAGGCCATAGCGAATGTTCTAGCCCGTAAATGGACAGTCAATTCTATCAATGACGAAATTCCATTTCTTTCAGTATGACTCATCTGAAATTCTTATCATAAGAAAATTATCTTTTGAATCGTTAATTTGTTTTGCTTTGAAAGAAATGACGATTAGAAATTTATTCAAACAGGAAAAATATTTTCATAAAGATATATAGGCAAGTGGTTAGGTTAATTCCAAAGGTCCACACGCCCTCGAAAATCTAAAGAATATTGGTGATTTTAGATGGAAAATACTTTTATAAATTGATATTTTTTCAGAATCTTGGAAGAGTTTAGAAAATATTAATTTTTTGTAGTATTTACTGATACCTAAAAACAAACTGTAGATATTAAATTAATAAAATAAGATCCCCAAACAATAGAAACCATTATGGACAAAATATTCGAATAAATTAATATATTACCTGTTTGATTTTGGAAATAGATTTAGCAGTGACAATAAATTAAAACAAAATTAATATCTGTACGTATTGAGAAAGTTTATTAATGTATCATGAATCGAAATTGAAACGATAAAAAGTACTACTCTTCTTCGTGAATATAAAAATAATCTTTTGTCATTTATAAAGAATTCAAAGTGAAGGGTCCTCTATCTAATGAAGGGCTTTTGATGCTTGTTCATTTAATTTGTTTTCAAGTGTTGAGTCAATAGCCTAGTCATTTTTAATAAAGCACGTTATATAGAGGGTGAAGGTCAAATACATTTCACATTTCATCTGAAAAGAATTTTCATTAAAATTGAAAATTTATAAGACTTAGTAAAATTTCTAAAAATCCAGTGTTCACGCATGATTTATAATTCAAAAGGCTTACCTAGAATAATTCTATCTAGATATAATTTTATTTGCAACATATTTCTCTTGAATAATTGAGTTGTTTAGTTGATTAATATTCAATGGTGTGCCAAATTTTGTAGATGGGCTCATACCCCGAAATATATTTATAATGTTAAACTTTCAAATATAATATATTTTGTTTTAATTATGAAACTCGCCTCGCATTTATTTAAACAACTATTATAAAATTGAAGAGAATTAATTAATAAATTAATTATTGTGTTCTATTCTATGATATAAATTCCAATGTTGGTTCTTGGAAATTGGGAACTAAAATATTTTTCTAAATACTTTAACACGTTTATTCAACCACGTTTCGCCTCCAATCCAGGCTTCCTCAAGCTCTAAACTCGAGTATAAGTATCGTACCAATAGAAACTATAATACCACCCTTGTATTTATACGTTCAATAAATAATCAACTTTCAAATCACCCAAACCTATCACAAACAGTACATATGTTTTATACTTAAATTTATATATCATATACGTTTGTGATAGATTAATATGATTAGGAAGTTGATAATTGAACGTATGAATACATGGCTAGTATTTTAGTTTGGAACCTGATGAGGGAGCTTCGATTGGAGGCAAAACAATTTTGGATTTTTAAGTGGGAGATAAATTCAATCTAATTTATCGCACGGAGAATTTACCACTGCTCGAAGCCCTTAAAAAACTTAGTAAATTGGATTGTATCTAACTTTCTGAGATTTGGCTCGTGATCCCGGCTTCTTTCCTTCTATTCTGTTCTTTTCAAGGTGGAGGGGCAATCCCATACAGGCCTTTAGGGGATGCACCTTCTGGTGTATCTCCTTCTCACACCAATATCATTAAAAAAAAAACACGTCGCTGAAATAAACCTGTTATAAGTACTCGTATTTAGAAAAAAAAAAATTATTGCCGATTCCCAAAAAACAATATTTCACTAATAAAAAAAGATTAAAGAAATAAAGAAATTAATATGACTTGTTGGAATCCATATAAAAAGACATTAGAGCACTGAGATTAGCTACAAACGTACAATAGTTCTCAATACCTGCATTTTAGAACTACATATAATAACTTTTGAAGCTAGAAATTATAAATTAATCTGACCTATTCAACATATACAATTATAGATATATATTTATATTAAACTAAATGAACTATAATTCCCGCCAAATAGAATGATTTCTGTTCTTAGAGGTGAATAAATGCATTTAAGGGTTGTTGTCCCCGCGAACAAGTGAAGTCTCCTTGAAAAAAGATAAGGCGCCTCAGCCGGTTGTAGGTGAATGACTCACACTGCGGCAACCTCTTAGATAGATTTGTCCTTGGGCTTCTTTATATAAAGAGAGAGGAGTAAAATACTGAAGACACAACACTGTTCAACAAGAATTTCTAAAAATCACTGTTTAATTTGTTCACTGAAAAGATTTATAAATATTTCCTCTACTATGATAAATAAAAAAACATCCAAATTTGAAAGAAGATTATAATACACACGATAATTATATTTATACTTAAAATAATGAATGACTTCTAAGAGAAAGTGATTCGATGACTTTTCTTAAGGGGATAGATACTCTTCAGTTTAGAATATTAAACAAACAACTACAATCAAGTGGCTCTTATATGATGAGTTTGAAGCATTTAAGGACCATCATTTTTATCTTTTGCGGAATATTATTATAGAAAAGTATATTCAAAGAAAAACATTTTTCCAATTTGCAAATCTGAGGTCATCTGAAAAAGAACAGGACAATTCTTTCAATACCAAAAAAATTATTATTAAATAAAACTAGAGAATTATTATTTGGTCGGTTCGCCAGGCGATTGAAGTTTTGGATTAAATTAATCAATTGAAATTATTTGGAAATGAAATGCGGTGAAAAATTATTTTCAAGCATGATCTTTTTCAATAACTTTTAAGGAGTTCGGTGTTGGTTCTAGGTGAAACATTTTAATATAATAATAAAACTTGAGTAAGATACGAGGTAGGTTTCTTTCTGTCTGTGTGGTTTTCGATACCCACGGTAACTCAACCCCATTAACAAAAAAAAAAAAAAAAAAAATTGGAAAAAAAATATTTAAATAAAAAACTAAAATGAAACATGAAAATACAGTAAAAAATTATTTAAAGTATAAGTGTGTTGTGACTGTAAACATAAGCATGCGCGTAGATGAGTTAATGCTTTTATATAGTCATGTACGCAGAGATCAGCGAATAAAATGTAATCGAATATTTTAATTTTCATATTAAATGAAGAATTATCTAATTCGGAACATTTCCAGGCACATATATTAATATGGGACATGGGCTTTAATCAGGGACTGTCCCGGAAAATCCGGGACGAATGGCCGCCCTAGTTATGAAGCCCTGAGTTGTTTTTAAAATTTTTGGATAAAATTAAAAATAAATTGACACGTTCTGGTGTGGCCATCCACTTGACTTTACCATACATTTCTGGTTGAGTTTGGTACAAGGGCCTAGATTTTCATTTTTTGACCCCCCTTCCCCATTTCGGGCGGTTAGTTTTTACATTTTTAGATTACTGTGGGCCCATTGATTATGTATACAAAATTTGGTTGAGTTTGGTACAAGAGCATAGATTTTCACATTCTGACCCCGCCCTCCACCCCATTTTAGGGGATTAGTTTTTGGATTTTTAGGCTTCTGGGGATCCACTGATTATGTATACAAAATTTGGTTGTGTTTGCTCAAATGGCCTAGATTTTTAATTTTTAACCCCCCTTCAATTTTGGGTCGATATACACCAATATCTAATCAGCTCTTAATCTCAATGCACCAAAACTACGTGTGAAATTTTGTTTTGATATTCACACTAGTTTTTGAGCTAGGTCGTCCATAAAAATTTGGTAACCCACAGTCTAACAGACATTTTGACAAAACAATTATTATCTCAAAAAATATAATTTTTTCGATGTTCCCTTATTAGGGCTTTTTTGTAGACCGAGATGCCATGGTTTCGCTCAATTTTTTTAATCAAAATAGTTTCCGCCGTTTTTAGATATTTCGAAAAAAGAAGAAGCAAAAAACCACTTTTTTCATGCACAATTACAATACTTGACCATACCCTGGTATAGTAAAGTAAAAATTGAAATTCATCTGTTTTTCAAAAATAAAACACTCAAATGTTTGTATTAATTAACAACTTTTAAGGGGATAGGTGCTGGTTCAAAAGAAAAGTTTTTTTATTTGTATTAATTATATCATTTATATTGAGTTCAATTTTAAAACAGTCAAATTCTCTGTCAAGATTACAACCAATTGATGGTCTTCACCAGGAATTCGATTGTTTTTAAGGACCTCAACTCCGATCTAATTTTTAAATTAAGAATTTTGATGTATTCCATTTATTAATTATTTTATTTTATGATAATTCCTCAGTGTTACAAAAATTACCCAGGTTTTGTTTTCTAACTAAAAATCAAGTTTCAAGAACCAGTGTTATAATATAAAATTCCTAAAAGGATTATTAAATAAATAAAAAGATGTAGATCGGCAAGTAATAATAACTGTTCAAAATACATTTTCATTTATTCATTAAAATTCAAGAATCTCATTTTTATAAAAACTTTACTCAAATATTATTTTAAATCTTCTATTCCCAAGCCACCTTGAGCATAACTTTAAAGAAAAATCGAGCGTGGGATGTTATTACTCATGAAATGATATAACGGCACCAGCCGAGAGTTACTGCCTAGTTCTAGTATATTGAACCTAAATCCTCAAGAGCTGAGACGTTGAGGAGGGCCCTAACACAAGCTGACATTTATTTATTCGTAGAAAAAAGGCCAGTTAAATGGTCCAGGTCTGATTGGGTTTCTGGTTCTTGTTTTATTTCTACTATAATCTTTCATGAGCTAGCCATGTGCATTCATTTATGATTTCTATTAAAAAGAACCAATCAAATTATTTTATTATCTTTTCAATGGTTTCATGAGTGATTCAGAATATATTGGACATTTTTTATAAAAACTTTTATATCTAATTATTTTAGTGGTGCTGATTACTGTTTGAGTACTAAAAATTGAAAAATAGTGGTAGGTAGTGTTTATGATAAAAAATAAATTTTCTATTTTGTTGCTTCTCATATTAAATTGAATTAAATTTTAAATCAGCTAGCCAAGAGCGAGTCGGACTCGCATACCGAGGTCCGATCTTATATCTTCCAAAATACTTGAGATATCACATTAATTCTTATTTTTCGTAGATAAGAAGGGAATTAAATAAATTTGTAGAATCTTTCAAAATTTTAAATTGAGCCACTTCTGAACACGGACAGATACAATAATCGGGCCGGCCTGGGATAGCCAATCAGATGAAAGTGCCTGTCATCTGATTGGCTATCCCACCCGGCACAAGGTGAATTTTAAGGTTTTACCCTTTGTCAACGTTTAAAAAGAGTTTACCAACCGACATACAACTAACTGGCCCTAAATGAACAAAATATTGTCTTAGAAATAATCAAGTAAATTTTAATTAAAATAATCAACGATTTTTAATGAAGATCTTTTATATATTTACATATTTAATCTATATAAGTATTTTTGTATTAATCTTTTGAAGAGTTGAATTTCCGTCTATTAATCTTCTAAAATGCTTGTTTAAAATATAATGTTATCATGTATTGTTACAATTTTTGTGAAAAACAAAAGCGGATTAACCTTATTAATAACGGTAATCCGGAAATATAACTCTTAACAAACGTGATTCATCAAAAAAATTTAATCTTCATAATTATACTTATTATGCTTTCATAGATTTTTTAACATACAATGGTTATTTCTAAATGTTTATTCAGACTAATATTCAGAGTAATATTAATATTTGTACAAGGGCTGGTGGTTAATAACCATCTTACTAAAACAAAAGATAATTCTTTTTGTAAACTCAAACACTCGGGATTCTGAATATTATCAGCATATATAAATATTATCTTTTTCTGTCATCTACCTTTAAATTAATATTTTTTAAAAATAAATACACAAATATTTTCAAAATTTCATTTTACTTATTACAATATGAATGATTGCGGCTTGTCTCAAGTGAATTTTTACTGAACACACTGTTTATGTTCCTCTTATTTAAGACTCCCTCTGTCCGAAAATATGGTATACCTACATTTGAAAGAAAATCTTAGATTATCTAGAGTTTCGAAAACAACTGACAATACTCATTATATTGTTATTGTTCATATTGATAACTAAATATCCTAACATAGTAAATATTTGACAGACGTTGCTTTTGAGTTAAGTTGTAATTTGAAGACCAATTTTTTTTTTTTTTAAGAAAAATAAAATAGTCACCGGTGTAATTTCAAAATAGAAAATTTTAACTCAAATAACGTGAATTTACAAAGAAGAGATGACAAATCGAAGCAATTGACTAATGAAAAACGTCGGTATCTTACAACAGCTATTAGAGTATATGAAGAACAAAGAAAAATTAGAACACGGTGCTATTAATAAAGTGATTGAATGTGTTCAAGGTGCATTTAATAAACTTAGAGAGAAATACTTTTGATAACGTTTTTATAACATTACAAACGTGTATGAAATCAATTATGTTGAAAGGGGGAAATTCCAATAAAATTCCATGAGGTAAAACTTCGTCGAGAGGGTTGATTAGCTGAAAAGTATACCATATATATTCAGAAACAACATTCAACAAGGCTCAATCTCACTTTAACTAAATTTGGATTACACTAAAATTATTTGTATTTATTGTAGTTATATTATGATAATAAAATGAGTTTTTTTTTTTTAGTTGTATTTGATTTTTTCGCAAATGTATACCATATTTCCGGACAGTGGAAGTATTTATTTTATTTTTTTATTTTTCAATATCTAATATCTATTGCCTTTATTTTCCTCGGTGCGCTTAGGAACTAGTTAAGCCTACTTGCTAATTATTTTTTTGTTATTTTACTTATTTATTATTATTTTTTTATTATCATTTTTGGAAATGACTGAAACGTGGTGAAAAGTCTTTTACAAGTATTAATATTTTTTCCTTCTGTCTAGAATCTGATATTTTCGATATCTTAATAATGAAAAGTCCTAAAAAATGTTTTATTGTGCCAAAATTTGTATTTTCAAATCAAAGAGATTTTCGGTTTTCTAGGTTCAGAACTTTTTAGTTTCGAACTTTATTGCTACTAAGCCTATAACTATTGAGCTCAAATTTACCTGTGTGCTAAATTTAAGCGTTTTAGGTCAAACCGTTCCGTGACAAAAAAGCGGAAAGTTTTCACTTTTTTTTTTCATTTTTCGTATCTTTTATTTCAGGTAGAAATTATAATAAACAAGGGTGTTCACCACTAGGTATGATTTTATTAAAAAAATAGATAGTTGTTTTTGTATATATATTTGAGAATTTCTTGCATGATTCTTTATCAAGATTTTTCGGGGAATTTTATCCGGGCGTTTTATCAGCCAGCTATAACGGGTTTCTTTCCTATTCTTTTTCGGATTCGAGTTGGAGACGTGAACCAAGAAAGAAGACATCTACGACTTCGTCCAGTCAATTAGAGGTAAAAAAACCTTCATAAATATTATATATTGTATATATTTTACATTATTCATATATATAATAAATAATTATCCCTTCATCCCGATATAATCTAATTTAAATTTAACTGAAAACTGACTTGATTTTTTTTTTTTTTTTTTTTATAAAATTGATCTTATCTTTTGGGGACCTGTTCATAAAATACATGAAAAGCCCAAAATCTATATGTTAATTATAAAAGGTAAAATTTTAAGCATAGTTAGAAAATAATCAAATTATATCTCTTTGTGTTAACAAATAAGTTAATTAATTTAGAATGGTAAATCTTTCATTACAATATTTAAAACTAGAAATCAATTTATCAATTGAATTATTAATTTAAAATGTTTAGTTATTATTATATAAGTAGGTATTGATATTATGTTCTAATATAAATGCATATTTGTAGGTCTTCAATCCTCAAGATCTAAATAATTTAATTTATATATATATATCACATTGGTATATATATATATATATATATATATATAGTTGAAAATACCAGCAAACCATAATGAACTTCGAACTTTTTATGAAGGTTTTCAGCAATAATTTTATTCAAAGATTTCTAGGCACCTAATTTGTTTGCTTGCTCTATTTAGAAATGTTTGAAACATGAAGAAATTTTTTTTTATTAATTTTTATTATTTTTTCCGGGCCTCTGTCTTAATTTCGATACCTACGATAACTTAAGAATCAAATGACGTCCTGATGCCAAAATGTTAGTATTTACAAATCAGAGAGTTTATTGATTATGGGATTTTTAGCTTCTGAACTTCTGGTTTAAAAATGCAGAAAATCAGAAAAAAATCGAGTTATCTTATGGAGAGCAATCAAAAATTTGTAACTAACTATTTGAAATTTGGTACACATGCCTGTATAAATAAACTGCATCTCCGTTTAAACTAGAAAATTCAAACAGCTTGCTGATATAAAATTGTCATATCACTAAAATTTGTGTACAGAATATTTACTTTTCTTTCATTTATGTATTATTTAAATTCAGTTTTACTTGAGCTATATATATATGGTAGGCCGGAAGACTGGAATAGTGTTATTTTGAGTTAAATTACAGTAATGTTCCTACTGATTTTATTTGGGGAAGCTTTTCTGGACATCAGACATCTTTTTCTAGAAAATAAACTGCTCTATAAAAATTCTGAGACTGTATCAATCAATGTGGTACTAGCTACTGAAAACTGCTTCAAAAAAGTTCTTCGGTTGCTATGGACTTAAGTAGTTAATTCTAACAAGATCTCAAAGTTGAGATTTGATTGGAATCTATCTTATCTAGCATCTTGTGATTATTTAAGCATTTAATGAACCGTGAAGACGGACTTGAGAAGATCATTGTCCAAAGAGAATGTCAAAACAGAAGATTGTCATCAAGGTGAATCGACCAGTTGAAAGAAGAATAATCAAGGGCGTTAGATCGGAAACAGTTTCATATCATTTCAAAATGGGCTATGATGGCTTTCTTTGAGGCAAAACTATTATAATCAAAGAAAAAATTATACCTACTATAGTTTCTATTATCAATATACAAGGTCCTGAAAATCTTTTTATCATTTTTAATGTTTTATATAAATTTATTGACTAAAACAACAGAATAAGTAATTACATATTTAAGAATAACATTGATGGGCTGAAAATCTTTAGCAATATAGGAACTTTTCTGAATATCACTTGAAAAATTTGATGCTCTAATTTGATTAATGATGTTTCTTTTAATTTCCTACAAAATATCAAGATTTATTTGGATACACTTTACTTTTTGAATAACCCATCTTAGGAGAATAAAGTTCAAAGGAATATTTAGATTCTTTGAATGCAGAAGAAGTAGGCAAATTATGCTTTCATTTATGATGATTGAATCTTTATGATTTAAAGAATATTAATTTTTAATGGCAGTCTTTTAAGACTTTTACAATATTAGTTAATTCCTTCTTTTTAGGTCAAGTGTGAGTCATAAGTTATTATCTAGTACTTTGGAAGGGAAAACGGATTATTTTCAATAGAAGACATTTGTGTTATTCCCTCACTGCAATGCTCATGATGATTAATGGTTTCTTTCTTACGGGATATTAAAAAAATCGACCTCAAACAGTATAAAAGAACTTAAATAGCGTGGAATTTCAAAGTTAATTAAGCTTATAGACTTTTGAATAACGCTAGTTCACTCTAAAGTACTAGCTAGCTCTTGTTTAATTCATGTTAAAAAATTTAGAAATTAGCAGAAATCCCAAGCATTACTAGAGAAATTCTAAATTTAAACAAGTAATTGCATTTCTTTTTTAATTAATTGGGTCTATTAATGTACATTTATTCATTTTTATTAGACTGTCACACACAGGCACTTGTCACGGAGGGAAGGAAAGTTTTTCAGCCGAAATTAACAAGTCATAGCTTGCTTATAGCAATAGAATTAGGAGGAATTGAAGAATCTAGAACTTTATTCTTGATTCCAGCAACTTCCGTGAATCTTATTTCCTTCAAGCAGGCATGTACCTTGTACCCATACATTTTTTAATATTTGATTAAAAGTTATTTTAAAGAATATTTTAAAAGATATTTTATATTAGATTTTCGTAGATAAAATATATATTTAATGTCAACTAGAGAATTTCAGGTGCGGTCCAGGCTTTATGGGACCCCTCCTGGTTATACCCGTCCCCTTAAGTGTAGACCATATACCATATACCTTGGATTCGAATCCGACTCTTATATATTCTTATCTCTTGTTTCCCATTTTCTTTTGAAGACGAAAGAGTTAGTCTCGACTTACATATTTAATCTTACATCCTTATCATAAACATATGCATCACACAGCTTCCCCTATTACCCCCTATTTTAACTGTAATCGTGATACATTTTGTTTATATCGAAGAGCATATAATATTTGATAAAAGGATTAGATTAGTTAGAAAACTAAAAATGCCCAAAGAAAAGAAAGGATTTGAAATTTCATGGACTGGGTCGGAGTATTTGTGGATGCGGGTCTTGAAAGATTAAATGTTATTTGTCGCCAAAAAAGTATAATAAACGATAATAGCAACGAACCTACTAGCGAAACAGAGAAAAACATAGCACACTTGTATATGAATGTGTTTATATTTGAGCAATGATCAGAGCCACAGTTTTAACAAGAGCGACGATAAATAAAGTATTACTAGGTCTTATCAAATATTCAAGTTGACATTTACATTAGTGAAATTTATATCAGAATGGTACCAAAAAATAAAATCTCCATGTTGTTTTTTTTCAAATTCATTTACTTTGATTCTGATTATTCTACTACTGTTTAAATTCTTCATTTCCAAATAACCATATTTGAGTATTGATAGGGTTTATAAAGAATATGCAATCTTTCTTCACTTTTAATAATAAAGTATTTTATAGCACCTGAAAAAGTATTTCTTCTTCAGATTTTTTAATTTTTTTTTTTAATTTTCATTCAATTTAATATCATATGGTAGTTTATCAAAGCTTCAACGTAACATAAAAGGGAGACAGACTCTTATTGTCGCTGCATTTATCATTGTTCTTATCGTTTATCGTAGCTCTAACTTAAGCGCACCCTTATATGAAAGGCAAAATTTGTATTTTAGTTAATGTTCGAGTAAAAGAAAAGATAATACCATTATTTAGTTAGAAGTTTTATTAAAAATCATGAGGACAATGCGAAAGAATATATCTGTGCCAAACTCAGCCATCACATCACCATTTTTCATCTCGAAACTATGATGGAATGTCATGATTTAGATTCTTGTTTGAGATTCTGCACGTCAATAATATGTTTGTACAATTTATTGCTGGAATATTTTATTTTTTCATAAATAAACATACTCTTTGTATTATTTGAAGGTAAACATAAAACATCTGGATTTTTCCATTTCAACATCTAATATATAATAGTCCATATTACCATATGCAATTTTCAATCCAAATTCGCTGCGTCAGTAAAGTTCTTCAAGAAATTCAAAAGGTTGTTAACCCCCTCCCCTTATCGTTTGATAAAATGACGTCACTGGTGTGGAAAAACGAATGTTGGAATAGAAAATGAGTCATATGGCCGGATAAAAAATCCATTATCGACTGGTGCATGAATATCATGATTTTATGTTGATTCAGATGATAGCAAATCTCTCTCAATGGAAAATATTTATCTTTTTATTTTTTTTATAACAAATTGTTATAATACTAATCTAACGAAATGATTGAATTTAACAAAGAAAGATCGTCATTTTGTTTTATGAAGCTCAAACCATTCTTTTAACGCGTCAAATAACAAATAAGTACATGTTTGCTGTAGGAAGCTTACAGTTATTTCTTAATATATATTATGCACATACTTTTAAGTAGGCAGGTACCTAGAATATTTTTCAAGAGAAGGACATTGTTTTTTTCTTTTAACCATTCTATACGACCTCATATTTGTAATAAATTAAAATCTATTAGCGTTTTTTGTTGAACTTTAATGGGTTCTGAAAGATATATGTTAGCGACATCATCGCCTTTATAGCTTTAATATTGTGTTTATTTAGGTTCTTACTGAATGCAGGAAAGTTTACACTTAATGGGCCGAAGAAAATAACAATAAATTAAATGAAGGAAAAAGCGAAAAAATTTTCAAGTCTAGATATGGTGTCGAGTTGGTTATTTTTTATCAACGAACAGTTTAAGCTGGAAAGGTTCAACTTCCCTCGGAGGTGCAGTTTATTAATACAAACGTGTGCCAAATTTCACCTTAGTAGTTCCATAGCTTTCCATATGAAAATTCAAAATAAATTAGTAAGAAGGGTTGAAGCTCTGAAGGGCATCTATATTTTCATATGCTCAATAATAATTGACTATTTATGAATATTCTATATTGTATCCATTATTTAAGGAATTTTAATAATAGTATTAGTATAATTAATAATTTTTTGCTTGCATGTCTAAATGAAGAGAAAAATTATTTTTAAGCATGATTTTTTTCTCTCTATCTGGATTGTGATATACCTATATTATGATAAAACACAAGATAGAAAGACCGTTGAAGCTTCTAGGGAAAAAATGTTTATGATTCCAAAACGAAAAAACAATTAGATTTTGGAGTCTCTAACCTGAGAGTTTTCGCTTAAAATAATGCAGTCAATTAGAAACAAATTTAATTGTTTTTTTGGAGATGATGAATGATTGTATCTAATAGGCTGAAATTTGCTCGCATGTTTGTGTTAATAAACCGAAACTCTCTACCAAGTTTCAGTTTTATAGCTCAAACTGTTTGATGACAAAATGGCACTACAAAAAATTTGTAGAAACGTGAAAAAACTTCCACTTTTCCCACAATTTATAAATGTTTAAATTGTTTAATTAAAAGCATGAAATACAATTGCTAATATATAAATCCATCTTTATTTTATTTTTTCTAATAAATTTATAAGATAACTAAATTACATCGAACAAGCACATTACGCTAGTCGTTCTAATCAATTTTCATTGGCTATTTATTCCACACTTAGGATATTCTGAATTGGTACGTGTTGACTTTAAAAGATAAACGGATTGTAATCCAATCCGGAGAAATTTAATAAACGCACGAAAGTAAATTGAAACATGATTAGATTTCGAAGGGAGCAAAAACACGACAAGAAATTGAAAGAAATACGATCTGGGTATTCATTTATTGATAACCGTCGAATTTTATTTTCTTAAGCTAAAGTTCCTAATCATTTTGAAATACAAATACAATAATTCTGTATATAAAAAATACAAAAATACAAAAATCATAAAATTCACTTTGAAGAAAGTAATAATTGAACAAATGCAATAGTAATTATTTTACTTATCTTCATAAATATCAACAGGGTCGTACTTTTCATGACGAAAACGAGTATGATTGATTAAAATGTCAATAGAAACATACTTATATATTTTTATTTCCATTACTCAACAAATATAATCGCTGAATTTATTAGTACTAATGGACATATTTTTTTTATTGAATTATGGTCATAAAATTTAACCCATATGAAGCTTTTTAAAAAATAAATTGGAGAAAAAAGTGAACATTTTTTTAATGATTTAACCATTTTTAAGGTTCCGATCAAAAATAAAATGGGACCCCCTTTTAGTGCATCTCCGTCTCGTAAATTAAATAAGATACAAACTTGAAATTTACAAGTTTTAGGTATTGATTTTCCCTAAAATCAAAAATTTAATTAAAATTTTAATAGAATGATTATTGGATGGCCAAATTTTTTGTGGAGTCCAAAATAAAAAATATTTTTTATCATGTGGTGTAGAATTAATAAAAAATTTCAATTTACTTTAAAATGACAGTGTGAGAGCTCAAAGTGTTATTTTTAGGTGATTGTTGTACATGTCAGAGTTCAAAAGTTGTTTGACTTAAAGTAATGAAAAAATGCCATAAATTCACTCATTTTCTCCTTATCAACGACAAATAAGAGCGAATTTGATATCCCAAGTATTTTGGAGGTTATAAGGAGGGATGTAGTGCTCAAAAAAGAAGTACCGCAATGCTGAATTTTTGACGCATAGAAGGGACTAGTATCTATTATTTTTTTTCAATGTACCTATGCACAAAATGTAAATTCTTCAATCTTCAAAAAAAAAAAAAAAAAAGGTAAGGTTTCCAAAATTTAGAAAAGTAATGAGCAACAGATCTTAGTTTGCAAAAAAAGTGCTGGAACACGGTTCCAAAGCCACTACAGCTACGGAACCTTCAGAATGCGGTCCTACTTGCAGTTCACCGACTTATTTTTGTCAAGGAACGATTCGCGCTAGAAAGTTGAATCTTTAAACATGGGCGCACACTTGGAAATACAAACATTTGAGAACCAGATCCAAATTTCTACGATATTCTCTTCTTAAGTTATCTTTGTTTAATTTAATTTGAATTTGCATAGTTATTTCTATTTCTAAGTTGAAAAGGTATAGTACAATGTATGGTATAAACACGACTATACATGAAGCGGAAAAACGTATCATGATACATAGTTAATAGACTTATTTACGGGTAATACGTGTAAATTATAGTTAATAAATTAGTATCTTAATATCACCAAAGTATAATAAAAAAATATAAAAAGTGAAGTAACTAAATCCGAAACCTCCCCTAGAGAAATGCTATAATCTTTTTATCCGTAGCAGATTTAGCTAAAACCATAAATCTTGTCAGGTGGGATTTGGGGGAAATAGAGTATAACCCCGTACTAATGGGATTTCATGGAATAGTTCTTGTTGTGTCCAAATGAAATAAATGTCCAGGTCTAGTTAAAGATTTCGTGTTTCAAATTAATATAATATAATAATATAATATGAAAAAAATTCAAAGTTTTATATGTAACTTGAGGATCAAAAATGAAAATGTTTTTAAAAACTGTCTTAGTTACAAAGTAAAAATAAATATATTTTATAAATTTACTCCTATTTTTTTAAATACTTTTCATAAACATAATGTCGCTTAGTACTTAAAAGATTTACCCCTCCTTTCAATGTAAATATAGTTTAACTACCTCTCTATGTTCCTGATATGTGTTCAAAATACTTTGTAAAAAACTAAAAATGTATATTTATTAAAATGAAATTAATTTGAAGGTTTTAACATGTACTGAATTTTCAATAAAATAATTAATATTTTGTTTGGGGCCCCCATTTACCACGAACCCACCCGCAAATGGGAGCTCTGATACAATGTTGGAAAAAGTGAAAACAGGCTGGTACTTTAAATTTTCGTGTTATTTTACTATGAGAGAAAGATATAACAAGGTAAATATATTTGGAACAGATGTGCAGTTCATTATATACCATAAACTTGCCTCTCAAAAAGTAGGGATCATTAGCTACAACTTTTTGATAGCTCCCCATATGTTACAATTGGATTTTTCCTGATTTTCTGCATTTTATTAATCAAACTTGTAAGACTAGAAAGCAAAATGTATAATGAGTAATTTGTTTTTCAAATATAAACATTGTTGAACAAAACGAACTTTCTTCTTGAGATATCATGGTTATTGGAATTCAAACAGACATCTTCATTTTTCAACCGGGAGCTTAAAAGCTCAAAATCTAATTAGTTCTTCATTTTGAAAATATTTAACATTTTAACAGCAGATAGAAATGTAAGATTTTTCGTTCTTTAGTAATCGTGTCCACACTTTTTTTAAATATATAGTTTGATTAATATACATAAATTAAAATCGAAAAACACCTGTTTCTTTGTTTAGCATATACCTTTATCATGAAAACGCTTGAAAATATTATTAAGATCATTCAAAAAATATATATGGTATTAAGTGGATATCGATGAGGCAGTCCAAAAAAAGAAGATAATTTACACTATCTTTTTTATTCATAAAACCGACGTTTCGGAGGCTATTCCCTCCTTCAGGGGTTTTGAAATATATGGTATTTTTTGCATTTTTGAACAAGAAATTCTGACGTTAAGCCCACATGAGGCTTTTTCCCCTACCTGTTATTGGAATCGGAACTCTGTTTGCAATTTGGATTCCTGAAGGGTCGAAATGACTTCACTACTTGCTGTCTTTCTGGCTAGCTTGCTTGATTTAAAAGATAGGACATGTTCTATTTCCCCGGATTGGTCCTGGGAAGCCATCCTCTAGCAGCAAGCAAAAAAAAAATTATTAAAACAAGCTGCCTTTAGAGAGCCCAGATTTAAAATACAAAAATCTTGCCACCAGAACGAACTTCCTACGACTTTCCGTTCATGTGGTGTCGTGGTTATCAGAACCCAGACATAAATCGCACAGGATCAACAGACTGAGAGAAACATTTTAAAAAAATCATGCTTGAAAATTATTTCCCCCACATTCGATACACAATTAGCCCATATAATTTATTGTCAATTTTTGTAAATTCTGATTTAAAAAAAAAAAAAAATGGAAATTTTCTAGTGAATTTAATACTTTGTTATTTTCCGTCTTTCTAGAATTTTTCCTCTAATTGTTTGGACAAATGTAATGAGGGGCAGTGTCTCCGTATGGAGAGAGAGAGAGAGAGAGAGAGAGAGGGCAATTTCGATTTTACTGTTTTGTCTGGGCCTAGCTTAGGCAGTCAGTTATTGATCTGTCGGCTGCAGCAGCCCAGCCACCCCCCAAAAAGTGAAAAGGGAGACTTTCCCTTTCGTTTGCAACCCCAATCGACCAGCCCCCTCGAGCCCTCGCACCCCGCTTGCTTGCCATTCACTACTATTGCATAGTACACACTTTCTATCGTACAACTCTGAAAAGCTTTTTAACTCAAAATATTTATTCATTCATTTCAAAAGCGATCAATTAAAAGTTCGTTAGCCATTTTTAGTTCGAGAAATTAGCTTCAAAGGTAAAATATTGGGTTTAAATAAAAGAAAAAATATGTGATGTCTTCAGCATTTATACATGTATAAATATATATTCCTGCCACCTTTCTTAAACTTATAATTTTATTTCTTAGATATATGTAGATATCGCACCCCTACAGCAGAACTGGGATATTTCGATTATTCGATTTTTTTTAGTAATCCCTTTCAGACAGTAACTATGAATATTTATTCATCATGGATCATTAAAAGCACTTAAATGAGTTCATAGTAATGCTCTAATTTGGTAACAAATACAATATTTTGAGAATATTTTCAAACTTTCTAAAAACATAATTTTTCCGGATGTCTCACTACTGAAGTTAAAATCGTGCAGAAAAACAATTTTAAAATATCTCAAAATCAGTAAAAAAACTATTTTCACAAAAATAAAAAGTAAGTAAGGTGCTCCAATTTCAATATTATAATCAACTCTTAATCGAATTAAAAAGCAATTAAATATAAAAGTTCTTTGATGCTTATTGGTAGAGCACACTATCTGACCTCATATATATTTTGACAAAATAATTAGATAATCTTAAATTATTCTTTTTTCGAAGTTTAAGTAATAGTCTTTTATAATGCATTGTTTGATATCTCTTTTTAGATTTCCTTTCAGAAATGAAATTGAACAATATTACTGTCGATACAATTCTGACTGCCTGTCCATCTATCAGAGCATTCTAGCTCATTTACAAGTTTTGCTTATTAATTTCAATCGAAATCAAATAGTATTAAAATTTTAATAGATTGATTAGTTTGTTCAATTAATAAAAGAAATGGGAAGTGGGACTTTAGAGAAGTGAAAGAGTTGGCAATGGATATAATTGAGTGTATTCGGGATCGAAGATATTTTCTTATAGAGTGATAGGTATCCCTGGAAAGATCTCTTTACGTAAAATTAGTCTACACTTTTTAATATGACGGCGCGAGATAGACCAGAGTTGCCATTTTTAGGTGATTTTTGAACCTATCAATGTTCCTAGGCATGTTAAGTTAAAATTATGAAAAAAATCCAGATGTTCACTCATTTTCTCCTTATCAATGACAAATAAGAATGAATTGGATATCTCAAGTATTTTATAAGATATAAGGTACCAAAACCTCCGTATGCTGTCTGATTCGCACTTGTTCGGTTTATTTTTATTAAAATAATTTGAGATCTTAATATCAAAATAAATAAAAACGAAAAACATCACTTTTCCTGTATAAGTATGTTATAATGTATATACTACGTATGGTAAAATAAAAAGCTAGAATGATAAAAATAATGATACTATATCTTAATTAATACTCCTATAAATTATCAATATTTTGTAATTCATTTATAATACCTACTTATTATATTTATTTTAACATCGATAATTATGATATATATCGGACTTCAAAGAAAATTCGACTGTGATGCAATTAACAGAGACTGTTAATCTTTATTTCCCCTGGCTTTATAAATTTTAAATTTTAAATTAAGTCCCTTAAATCATATTCTCATCATTTCTCAATTATAACCATAATCAAATTAAATACAAATAAAAAAACACGATTACAACATTTCATCATACCTCACATATTATGTAGTAACGTAATAAAAGTAAATTTAAAAGAGGTTGAAAATGTAAATCTTTTAAAATAAGAGACGCTTGTAGCCGAATTAAAATTTTCTTAATTTTAAAAAGAAATTGGTTTCTTATTTCTTTTATCTTAAAGTTTTTATGGTTCTTAAGAAAAATTATTTTCTATTTTTTCCCCATCTCGCCTTTCAATGAAAATTAAATTATTGTAAAAATCAATAATATCTGGGCATTAATATTCTGATACTGCGGACGATTGCTTTAGACAAACTGAGCGACGCGCAGGTTTGTACCGAGCAGAGGATGGGGGAAGCATCACCAGAAACAATCATGTTCAAACCTGTCCAGGCAGGCTCGCTGTTTTCCAGTAGTAGGATCTGTCTAGTCATTTAAAAAGCACACCGCGTATAATGATGGGAGCCCCTGCTAGTTAGACAAATAAGTTACCACATCAGTTAAGGGTAAAAAAAGGCGCAAGCAATTTCCCCATTTTTACTTTATCCAATGCGAAGCAGATAAAGAAAGATTGGATCGGTCTCGCGCAAAGAGCGACTTCAAAAGATCCTCAGGTAAAGACTACAGAACCCATGGTCAAAGTCACAAATTAGTATTCATTTAGGTTGAATTTTAGCACGTGACGATATTGACAAAAATTACATGGGGTCTCGGCCATGCACAATTGCACATATGCTCTATGTTGTCGAAAATGTATTTATGTATAACTCCTACTCTCAGTTACATATAATATTTTATATCTGTATTTTTAAAGAAAACCATTTATAATCCATTTTTGGTTCATTTGAAAATGAATTTCGTGTAATTTCAAATGGGAGCTAAATAATTTATATGTGTATTAAATTTAGGTATATCAAAATTATCGACTCCGACTATAGAATTATAAATTATGTTTATTATCAATTAGTGAAAAATTAAATAAAAGGGAAAGTTGGAGGGTGTAATTTATGTTTTCTTTTCATATATAAAATATTATTAATTTAGATTTGCATTGATAAGTAGTAGCTTTCTCTTGAAAACAGATTTATTGCTTATATAGTTCTATTATTTCTAGAATATTGTAATGCAAGTTTTCAAATACACAATTCCATTCTATTATTCACTTATTACTTTAAAACTGATAAAACAGAATTTAATTACTTATAAAACATATTCTAATAGTTTTAGCTTTTAAAGTAATGGTCATAGGCATATATTTTTCAGGAAGGGTGATGGAAAAACTTTTACCCTTTTTTCTGTCAGTATGTCTGGTGTCTGGAATCAGATTAGCTCAAAAACGGAAAGTAGTAGAAATTTCATACCGATGCCAAAATATTTATTTTTCCAAAACCAAAAACAGATTTCTAGCTTTTCACAACTTCCAGTTCAAAAATGCGGAAAATCAGAAAAAAAAATTGAACTGTCATATGGGAAGCTATCAAACAGTTTCTAAAACTAACGAGCGGAAATTTGGCTAACGTGTTAATTTGTATGAATAAACTAGGTATCTTTGTCAAATTTCCACTTTCTAACTTAAGCCGTTTTGAAAAAAATCACAAAAATCTACCCACACCTTATGAAACGAGCCTGTAATAATAAATAGTTAAATAATAAATGAATAAATCATATCAGATGCCTTATTTTGATCTCTCCTACAGTCTTTTATGGAAGGCCCTTCTACAAAACTATGCTTAACATTTTTTGATTAACATCAAAATTTCGAATTAAAAATATATAATGGAGAGTTCGCAAAAAAATCAATTTATTAGAATTTTATTTTTAATACAGTTCAAGTGAAGTAAAGGATGTGGCGACCGGACGAGCCAAGATAACTTGATTTCCGTTCCATTCACATTTTTTTTAAAGATAAAATCTTCCTTAATGGACATTTTTAGCTTAGTTGTATTTAATTTAGAAATAAAGTCATCTGGATTAAAGGATTTTAGGAGTAAAAAGATTTTTTCTTTTTAATGTAATCGAATGCAAGACACCAAGGATCCCTTATGGGATTGAGTTATATTTTTATTATTTTATGATAAATAACGAAATTTAATTAATGAACAAAAATGTTATTTTATCCTAGTATAATTAAAAACGATTTTATAGCTACAGTTTTAATTTATTTTGTACTTCGGTATAATTCAAAACAAAAACCGTTAAAATCGTTAGCCTTTGTCTGATATTTTTTATTCTAAATCTATTTTCTAATTTAAACAAAAAGTTGGAGGAAAAAGTGAAAACTTTTTAAGACTCTGCATTCACTGTGCAAAATCAATCTATGGCATTCTACGACGACTGACGACCCTTGGAACGATTGAGCTAGAATGCTGAAATTTGGAACAAAGGATGAGCTTATAAACATACATTTTTGCGTCATATTTCAGTTGATTAGCTACAACCCTTCGAGAGCTCTGTATAACGATTCTATTTTCTTCTGATTTTCTGTATTTTTCAACTAGTAGCTATAAAGTTATAAATCTCAAAATCTACTCAGTACTTGTAGTACAGTAGTTTAGAAAATACAAACAAACATTTTGGCATTACAACAAACTTTTTAAGGGCTTCCTTTCTGAGTTATCGTGGATATCGGAATTCACATAGAAACATTTCCATTTTTCGACCAGAAGTTTTAAAGAACTAAATCTAATCAATTCTTCGTTTTGAAAATATGTAGGTATACAAATATTTTAGCAACCGAATCAAAAGTTTTGTTCTTGAGTTTTAGTGGCCTCAAATAAAAATCGAAAATATTTGGAAGAATTCAATATAATGCGGCCGCAATTTTACCCATGTAGATATTTCATTAATCTGTTATTTTTCAAATATTTTGAAAAATTTTCGTTGATACATTTGATTTATTTTACATTCCTGACACTGATTCTCTTGACAAATTAAATATATGATCTTTTCACATAAGTAAATTTCTTTTCAAAATGAAAGAGTGAAAAATATTTAAGACGTGAGTACACTATCAGCAGATTTTAGAGATTTGTTAATTTTTTGATCTATGTACTCTCTTAAAATGAATCAGTGGAATTTCAGCTGATTTCTCCAGCGATCATATACGTCACTGAAAAATCAATCATTTGTATTAATTTCAACAGATTCAACAGTGGTTTTTAATTTTCACTGATTCAAACAGAGGTTGTCTGACGGCTTAGCCACTAATGAATCAGTGAATTTTAAAAATCCACTAATACATTCAGTGACTATCCACTGGTGGTAGGATTGTGACTTTTTTGATAAGTGAATAGTCACTGTTATTCAGTGGATATCCACTGATTCAATTTTAGAGAGTAAAGTGGCAACTTTGCATAGAGATAAAGTTTATATTATAAATACAAACCGGTATGCCAAATTTCAGCCCATTTCTTCAACCCTTCGATGATAGCTCTCCAAATAGGATTTCGATTTTTATCTTATTTTCTGCATTTCGAGCTAGAAATCCTGAAATCTAACAAGTTTTTTATTTTGGAAATATAAAAACTTTAGGATCAGAACGAACTTTCTACCGCCTTCGAACTGCTTTTGAATTATCATGAGTTTTGTAATGAAAATTCATATTTAAAAATGATTTTTCTCCACATTTTTAACATTTTTATACACGATAACAAAAAAAAAATATCGAAAATTCACTTCGGCCCGCTTGATGAAAGTACCGAGAGGGGCTTTATTACTACCTTCTTTTCTATTATCAATTGAATTCAGAGCAGACTTTTAAAAGTGCCTTTATTAAATGGAATAGTGTTCTAGTTAAAGTTTACACCGATTCAAAGTTAATAAACAACCATTCCATTCACATATTTTCTTCTATTTCAGGTTTGCTGATTCTTAAGAGTACAGTTTTATTTTATTTTAATTAATATGTATCGAAGATCTAATGATTGTAAATCGTGACGTCATTTCTCCCTTTCAACCAATTAGATTATTCTTTCTTAATTAAAAGGAAGCAATTTTAAAGGCCTAACGGATCGTCAGCCAAGTGAAAAATTTCTCCTTTTTTTACGATTGTCTCAGCGTGGAGAGAAATTAAACGAATTCGTTAAGTGATTCTATTCACTTGAATAGAATTTTCTTTATTTTTTTCGATTTTCGATGCTAAAAGAGAGTATTTTAGAATTTTCTGAAAATAGATGGAATTTTTCAAAATTTCAACATCACACGGTGATGTTCTATCGTTTCATTATTGATTTTAAATTCTAGAAAAAAAGAAGGGCAATTTTGATCTTGGATCTTAGTAGATATATTTGTTTTATATATTTGAAGGGTTCATTCGCTCAGGATTTTAATTCATGTGCTAATCAGCCCCCCCCCCCCCCCCCCGTTTATATTATATATACCTATATTCATTGGGGTGGTCCTTATGTTGGGTATTTTCGATTTTTTATGCTGCCCGGGACTCATATGGTTCGAAATAAATAAAAAGAAATCCCCCAAGTTTCAAGTCTCTATCTCAATTTTAACCTGTGCCCCACAGCGATGTAAGTTTCCCATCTAAATAACATTGGGTTTTTGGCATTAAACAATCAATTTTTTATTCCGGCCAAAGCATCAGTTCAGAAAAAATTTGAAACTCTTATCCTTATAATAGTATCTACCTATTCCTGAAATTTTTTACAGATTTTTAACTTTTAAAATTTTGGAGCCTAAATTTACTAACGGTAAGATATAGCAGTATTTTATCTAGCTGTAACTCCAAAATTATAATAGCTAAAATTCTGTAAAAATTCTGAAGAATATCAATTATTATAAGAATAAAGTCTACAGAGTTTCAAATTTTTTGAACTATTATTTTGGCCGGAATAAAAAATTGATCGTTCAATGCCAAAAACCACATGTTATTTAGATGGGAAAATTACATCGCTGTGGATCACAGGTCGAAATTGAAATAGAGACTTGAAACTTGGGGGATTTTTTTAATTATTTATTTCGAACCATATCAGCCTCGGGGAGCATAAAAATTGGAAAATACCCAAAATAAGGACCACCTTAATGTACATGGTGTCAGAATTTTAAATCTCAGCTACTTATCTATAGCGGATCAGACATTTACCAAGTAAAAATTCGACTTATTTCGAATTTTCAATTTTAGGTAGATAGCTGAAATTTGTCACAAAAGTGTACCATATAAATAAATGTTCCACATTTGAGCTTACTATTATCTACAATCGTTCAAGGGCTAATAAAACGATTAGATTATTTTCTGAATTTCCGCATTTTTCAACAGGCATAGATCTGAATCTAGAAAACTAAAAACAGTGTATTGAGTTATATTAAATTATCTTTATATATGGATTTTATAAAATCCACAAAATTATTTTATTAAATTTTTACATTGGTTATTAAACATCCTGTGTTTTTTAACCCCCAAGCTTCAATTACTTTTGATCATTCGTTTACGTTTTGTTAGTACAAGACTCTCGTTTCGTAAATTGCTTTTCTTTTATTCCGACCCTTTCTGCCTTTTCATTTAAAGAGGTTTTATCATTAGAATAATTTTTTTCTTCTCATATCCCCCACTAAATTGTGCATTTTAATGACTCTTCTCGAGTCAAGTGAAGTAGAGGGTTGATGAAAAAAATCAAAACCACTTTTTGTGGATTTTATAAAAGATAATTTAATAACTCAATACAATGTTTTTATACTTCGAGATTCAGATTTACCTGTAGAAAAACGAGGAGATTAAGAAAATCGAATCGTTTTATTAGCTCTTGAACGATTCTAGGTAATAAGCTCAAATTTGGCACATATGTTAATTTGTTACTTTTGTATCAAGTTTTAGCTTTCTAGCTAAAAATCAATATCAGAAATAAGTAAAAATTTTACTTGGTAAACTCTTGAAGGATTATATCCAAAGAGCTGAAATTTAGAATTCCGACACCCTGTGCATGGGCAATCGTATATAACATAAACTTAGGAATTAAATATATTAATTGAAAAAATTTAGATTAGCCGAGTTGTTGATTCATAAAGAGAAATCAATAAGGTTTCCCTCTGCTTGATGCCAATAAACATTTCTATACTAATCCGTTAATTGAACCGATGACAAATAACAGATAAAATATTTTTTATTAAAAGATTGATGATGAAGGTTAAAACTATGAAACTATAGTATTAAACAAATAAATTATTTATATATATGTATGTTTATTTGCATCAAGCAGAGGACAATGATTAATTTTTCTTTAAGAAATAAATTTCTACTTTGGGAATTAAACATTTCTGTGTTTTTTTAACCCTCAAGCTTCAACTACTTTTAATCATTCCTTTACGTTTTGTTAGTACTAGAGTCTCGTCCTATTTAAATTGCTTTTTTTTATTCCAACCCTTTCAGCTTCTTCATTTAATGGGGTTTTATCATTGGAATGATCTCTTTCTTCTCATCTCCGTCCACAAGTGCGCATTTTAATTTCTCCTTTCGAATCAAGTGAAGTAGAGTGTTGATGAAAAATTCAAAGCTACTTTTTTTAGAATTTGATTTTTGGTTCTCTTTGAATATCCGAATGCAAATTGGATATTCATTTGTAATGAAGAAGTGTGAAGCGATGCATGGGCTCCTGAGCCTGATGGTATGTCAAGGTCAGTTTCCTGAGAAGGCAGCCAACGCCCTCGAAAACGACACAAGGGCAACCAACATCCCTCTCGGCTACAAGGGTTGCCTTCCCTCCCACTTAAATCGAACATTATTAAATTTTCACAATATTTGTTCCAGCAACCCCTTTGGTATCTTTCTTCATAAGAGGGATATTCTACTTATAAAGGATGGGCTAAGCTTTTTAGGGTTCCGTTCAAATTAAAACAAGACCAAATTAGTGTCGATACAAAGTCTCCTTGCCTGAGTGAGTCTATGACATTGTTTCTCAAACTTTTGGTACGCGACCCCCTTTTGTATTTAAAAATTTCAAAGGACCTCCTGAAGAATGGGTATGTGTAGAAAAACATCCCGAAGTGGGGGGTTTAATTTAAATTCAGAAGGAAATAATTTTTTTGTTTAATTGCATTGATACACTAATAATTTTGATCAATAGCAGATTTATTTTGAGTTCAGCATAGGTAAATAACGTTGTGCAGAAAAAAATGGTGATTTCCTTAAATTTTTCGAAATTTATTTCTACTTATTTATCAATTTGATTATTTTTTTTTCCGATTTTCTAGATTTTTAAATAAATAGTTATAAAGTTAGAAAGGACAAATTCAAATTAGTCGATTAATTTGAAAATATTTACATTTTGGCCTTAGAACTTTGGAACTCACTTCCAGCCACCGTCTTCCCCGCAACTTATAACCTTCAGCTGTTTAAGACCCGCATTCACAGATACCTTCAACTCCTACCCAGCCCATAAAATCCTCTCTTCTTCTTTTCACGATGGAGGGGCCAACCCAGACCTTTAGAGGATGCACCTTTTTGGTGTATCTCCTTCTCACATCAATATCATTAAAAAAAAGAACGAACTTTCTACTTCTTTGTGTTTTTGGGTTATTGTGGGTATCTCGAGGAAAAAAATATATTAAATGTTAGCTGAATGAGGCTCAAACCCTAGTTTGCTTGTTTGGTAATCAAACAATATTTAACAAAACTTTTCGAACGAAAGGTACTATGGCCTTTTAATTAAAACTTGTATTTAATTAATTAATTTTTTAAGGGATATTAAATACAACGAGGTTTCTTGATGTGAAGAATAACTAATAAATTCGGGGAAGTGCAAGATTCAATAAATTACAAATTAGGTCCTGATAAACAGATCAGAATGACATACAGACATTTAGGAAATGACAGAAACAGATAAATTTTGAGTGAGGGTATTAATAAATAATGAAAAATGGAGAGAAGCAGGAATGCCCTACGAAAACATGACATGACGTTTTGGTAAACAGAGGTCTACTTAAGGAGGTATGACACCCTTCTCATAATTCAGATAAATAATTGGAATTTCAGGATATTATTCATAAGCATCTAGATCTCAACTCACCCCAGAATATTTGTAAAAATACAAAGAATAACATTAATCCAAATAAAGCTTGTAGGGTGGCCGATATTTTGAATTCACTTATTTATTTATTTTTAATTTGGTTTAAAAATGTCTAAAACGTGAAGAAAAATCACTTTGATGTATGGTTTTCTTCTGTCAGTTTGTCTGAATCTCTGTAAATACCAGCACCAATTCCTCAAGGACAAAATGTTTTAAAATCTTCTGGTGTCAAATTTTATTTATTATTATTATCAATGATTAGATTTTATTTACTTATTTTCTGTCTAAATGGGCTGTGTCCCTGGGGAAAATAAAGAAAATAATAAAAAATTATTAGATTTTAGCTTCTGGACGTTCAGTAAAAAAAATGTAGAAAATTAGAAAAAAATCGAATTATCAATTGCTATGTTGCTAAATGGGCTAAAGTATAGCTCGTAAACTAAATAAGACAAACTTGAAATTTACAGTTTATATGTACCTAATCCTTTTCTCCAGAATCAATGATTATATTTAAATTTTAATCAGCATTTTATATAAATAAATAAAATCATTAAGGAGAATTAGGTTGATTTTTTTTTTAATTTAATTCACTCTAAAATAACAGTGTGGGGTGGCCCCAAAGTACCATTTTAGCCAATTTTAGTACTTGGTCAATCTTAGAAAATATTTAATTTGAAATTCTGAAAAATACTAAAAATTAATACATTCTCTTCTTATCAATGACAAATATGAACGAATTTGATATCTCAACTATTTTGGAAGATATGGGACTCGGTATGCTAGTCCGATTCGCACTCGACCGACTTATTATATATTATATCTTCTAAAAGAGAAAGAATTCAATCTTTAGGACAAATTCTAAGATTTTAGTAGAAATATTATTAAATTGCGATATCAGAGAGGATTCATCCCCTCAGGGGTCGAACCTGAGAACTAACATGCTTTCTGGGCAGTGAATTAGTTCTCAGGTTCGACTCCTGAGTGGACGAATCCACTCTGATATCGCAATTTAATAATATTTCTACTAAAGTCTTAGAATTTGTCCTAAAGATTGAATTCTTTCTCTTTTAAAATACATCTTGGTTAATCTTAACCCGAGCTGATTTTTTTGAAAAACATTCCAACTATTTTCAAAAAAAGATTGAAAAGTTTTTGTTTTGCCGAGAGTAGCAGAGTTGTTGATTCACAAAGAGAAACAAAGATGCTCAAATCTTTAGTTTTATATTATTTCACATATTCAGTATCCTAGAATATTTACTGAATATATTGAATACACAATTTTTTTCTTCAAAAGAGGTATTTGAGTAGTCTGTTTTGATGAAATTTTATTAAAAAAATCTTAATTAGAAATTTCTACTTCAAATATAAAATAGGTCAAATTAAGGAAAATGGTATATAATTTATCTTCTTTTTTTTAACATCATAAATACGAGGAATAGACACAATCATTACTCTCGCTTGGAAAATGCAGAGTGTTAGTGTTTTGATATACAATTCGATTTGAAAAAACTAGAGAAATTCTTGGGTGAAAAGGAGAGCGTTAACTTCCCGTCCAGTGCGTGAGTAGACAGGAAGTGCTTTCATGGGGGAATTGAAGAGGGTCCGGTGACGGCATTCCAACTACTATACTCATCTCGAGATTAGTAACACTGAACTACTACGCATTTATTTATCTTCATATTAATGGATTAGTTTCTCTCCTCGAGAGAATCCGAGTGAGAAAGATCAAGAATCTTTTGAGGCTAATCGTTTATTATTATTATTTATTATTATTAAATCTTTTCTCAAATGGACCATTAGGAAAATAAATAGAATAATGGCATTTTCATGTTGAAAGCTCATTTCTTTAATAGAATTATTTTTTAATAAAACAATTGGAGGATTGTTTTTAAGAGAAAGACTTGAGTTATAAGGCCGATACTTAACATATAGAGGTATAACTTATAAATACATATAAACTTTTGTACCAAATTTCAGCTCATTAGGTACGTTTAAGGATCAACTTTCAATATAAAATATTTCTATTTTTTAATTTTCTGCATTTTCAACCAGAAACTCTGAAGCTAGAAAGCCAAAAATCTAATAATTTCTCTTTTTTGGGATTACGAACATTTTGGCAGCAGATAGAACTTTATATGTTCATCTGCGCTTGAGTTATCATAGGTACTGAACAGTCAAAAATAATCATGATTAAAAATTATTCTTGATATTTTAAGTATTGCTAGTCACATATAAAATAATTATTAATACATAGACATTCATTCATCTCTCTTTGAATGAATGTCTTTATAAGAATATTATTTAAGTTAAAATATTTTGTTTTACCTAGAGTATCAGAGTTGTTGATTCATAAAGGGAAATCTATGAGCCTGTCCTCTAATTATTGATGCAAATAAACATGTATATCTTTGAGAACGAATTAAAAATTAGATGTTTATATTCACATTCTCCATAAACTAATACGACGTTTACTACCGAAAATGGTCTATCCAGCGGTGATCGAAACTGTATAGTGCTATAGTGTATTAAAAATAATAAAGAATAGTAATTTACTAGTATTTAACATCATTATTTCAAGTTATATATAAGTTCAGATATTATTTTCACTCAATATTTGACAAAAATCACCTACAATTGATTCGCGATTGAATCAAATGTGGGAAACATACGATTTACTAAATTATTATTTATTTGTGATTAGCAACTCTCGAAATTTCAAAACTAAATCAGTCGGTCAATTAAGTTCTGGAAGAATAAAGTATACAATTAAAAATTATTATTCTTCATGTTTTGGATATCTAGTAGTTAGTTTTTAATAAAATAAACTAAAAAGAAATTTAAAATTTTTAAGTGAATTGTGATTCCCGAGCTTAAGCTATAATAAGTAATAGTTTTTTAAATTACCATACACAATTTAAGGAAGTATTGTGTCATAAATGAAATAAATATTAAGATTACTATAGATGTTTTCCAACTCTTCTGAGTAAAAAAAGAACAAAACATTTTTTCAAATAATGCCCGTTCTCGTTTGTGTATTTGTATGTCTTTTGAACAAATTTTGTCTACTCTCTACCTGAAAAAACTAATCAAAATTCTAAAACAAACTAGTAAATTTTCTATTGGTAAATTGAGATTATTGAGATTAAGAGCTCTTTAGATTTTGTGGTTGATTTCATTTTCCAAAAGATATGAAGATTTAAGAATTAAGTGACTTACTTCTTCGTCAATATTTTAAATGAACAACATTCACTATAAGTGTGATATTTCTGTACATATTTATTTTTCTTATTTTTTGATAAAAAAAACTAAATAATTGAAAACATTAGTACTCTCTAAAAATACTATCGAAGATAAACTATGATAGGCGCGGCTTGTTCTACAATATACTATCTCTCAGCTACAGTGAGTGAGCTGTTATAGGTTTCACAAACACACAAGCCTCCGTGTTATTTGCGTTCTACTTTGATAACATAGAATAGACAAACCTAAAGGAAAATATTTGCACACCTCCGTTAAGATTAAAGCCATTGTTTTCTTAGATTTCATTCAATCTGTCTTTTTTGAGTGTATGTTTTATTTCTTGATAAATAATTAGTTATTTTAATTATTTAATCAATAATCATACCAAATAAAAAACAGACTTCTACTTATTTGATTGAAAGAGTAAATTCACAATAGTATCTTTGGATTGAATATTCCGCCTTCTTTTCATTGCAGTAGTCACTCTTGACTAATGGGTGTACATCTTCTTGAATCCTTATCGATAAAAATAAAAATATATTGTCCAACTTCATAATTAATAGAGATTGTGGTGTTGGTGCGAGATGAAACATCTTTAATAAAGATAAAAGTAAATAAATATTTTAACGTGAAACAAGTGACCTAGAAAACCTAACTCATAGTAAATTGATATAAAATATTTATTTATTTGTCCAACTTCATTTTGCTTGGTATGAGAATGTGCATAGTCGTAAGGGGTATAACATTTCTAGAGAAGTTTGGGTCTTAAGAGAAGTTTTTTTTTAATGATGTGATACATTTATGTATTACACCAACAAAATGTTACAAATCCTATAGGTCAAGATTGACTACTGAATCGTGAAAATAACGAAGTGATTCCAGGCGTTGGATCGAACCTCGAGATACTTGTATATCAGGGTCTTGAATGACAGAAGATTGTGAGAGACAAGAAGAGAGTTTTAGTTTCTAAAGTAATAGGGATAAATTGACGATTGTTTTACTAGTAGGTATACAATCTGACAGCGAAAGGGTTTTGAGCATTTGAAAATCGCATGTCTATTATTTGAAGATGGATTGTTGGGATTGATCGTAAGGACAAACATGAGGGTAGTAATATCTAAAATAAAGCTAAAGGGCGGAGTCAGTTCTGCGATAGGGCATATTTCTTTTATATTTTAGTATTAGCTTCTGAATCAGATCCACTGTAGTAAGAGCCCTTTCCAGATTCAAATTTGATCCTTATTAGGATAAAAGTTGGGTGTAAAATCTGAATAGAAAGCCAAGCTTACATGCAGCAGTTGCATCTCTCTTTAGGTCTTTCAATCAATTCCTTGGGGTGTGAGTAACACTACTAGGACATCTGTAAATATCCCAACATCATACAAGATGTTTGCCAGTCTAAGAAGTAACCGCTCTACATGTTGCTTAACTTTAAGAAATTTCTACATTCCAAAGCAAATGACACTATTGTAAACAATAATTTAATAATAATAATGTTGTGATATTCTGCATCTGTTTACATTCTGAAGAAATTGCATAAATATGAATAACCTTATCAGGGGTCAAGGGAAAACAGAAAGTTCATATCACTTTCTATCTATATATATATATATATATACTTACATATATATTTGCTTTTAGTGAAATGTATTTATTTATTTAATTTGTTGAATCACTCAAACTATCAGATTAGTTGATAAATGATGAATTAGATAAAGAATTATAAATAGAAAAACATGATGGGTCTTTTCATTAAGCCTTAGATGAGTCATATGGAACATCTGTGATGTGGACCAAAGAGAGAGAGAATGGATTTCAATTTCCAATCACTTAACTCTTGATGGTAGATCAGGGTTTCGATTATTGTCTGTTCCCTTTCGATTATTCGATCTCATTTTCTTAACAATTTATTCTTAAATAAAAATCTATTAAAAAGCTTTTTAAAAAACACTTTATTTTCGAAATTCACCAAAATGTAAAATTAAGATTTTCCTTCACTACCCTAAAACTTTCCATACTCCTAAAATGGATGGCCGCTTAATTAGAAAGCGCCTATGCTTATATTTTTAATCATGGGAATATGGTACATATTTGGTACTGAATAAAAATCTATTATTTACTTTTTACTGCATTTTGAAATTAAAGCTTTTTTAATATATATATATTTTTTAAACTTTTAGCATTTGAAGCTTAAATTTAATGTAGGGTAATATCAAATATTAGATATAGAAAATCCACTTTTACTTAAACAATATCTTGTAAGACGGGAGATTTTCGTTAAAATGTTTACATTAGATTTTGTAAAGTTTAATTTAATTTTTATTACTCGGTACGGCCGAGAGGTACACTTCGTCTAAATGCAGGGCGAGCCTAGTATTTAATTAACTCAAAAATTTCAATTTTATTTTGTTCATTGTGTTCAAAGAAGTCTGGAATGTGGAGAAAAATCATTTTCAACCATTTTGTCTGGATTTGTGTCTAGATTCTAATACCCTCGATAACTTGAGAAAGAAAAGTCGAAGAAAGTTCGTTCTTGTTTAGCACAAGCTAAAATGCTTATATTTCTAATGCGGAGAACTGATTAGATTTTAAATTTTTTAGTTCCAGATCTTATGGTTAAAAAATACAAAATTATTCAAAAAATATTTTTTGAATAATTTTTAGAGATTTTCAACAGTTTCTATAGAAAAAATAAAATCGAGCAGGTGATTCAGGAAATTCATTATTTTTTTTATTTTAAAACCCTCAAATAAAATTTTATTTAAATCTGATTAAGAAAATTTCATATATAAATGTCTTCTGTGAGCGAACTTAGACAGTTTAGAAAAAAATTACGCTTGATTCTCCATGGGAGATTAGGCTGAAAAAAATATTTTTGAAAAAGTGGACATAAGTAATTCTGTTATAAACGAAATGGTTTCAAAAATTATTATTAATTCCCCAAAACTGCAAACAGAATAAGTACTGAATTTTAACAAGGTTTCATCTTTTCCTCCAATTTCCATTAAAATCACAGGAACCCCACTAGAAAATTGTCCAAATACTCCAAATAGTTTCTTTAAAAGTAAGCAGTCTTCAAAATAATAATCAACGTTCAGGGATACGAGGGTGGCAAGTAAACATAGAGATAAATGGAAGTTATTTCGGTTTGGGCCACCCATGGTTAAATCAGCAAAAAAGTTAAAATTTTCTAGTTTATTCTTGATGTTTCTGTTTCTAAATCTGAAATCTTTGTCAAACTCGAGTCGAATGATAGGCCCTATCATTCTATTAGGGTTGTTGTGATCTTAACAGAATTTACTATTCTCCATAACACATACCTACTTATTATTCGATTGATGGGCTGATTCAACTCAATATATCTATTTTACTTAGAGAAAGTGGTGTAGGTTTTAGGTGAAACATGATATTAATCAATATATCTATCTTTCCTAGAAAACAGTTTCAAAATTAGAAACCCAGACGTGAAAAAAATAGAAAATTCTAACCAAATCTGAAATAATTCTCCAGTTTGTCAACCTGATCTTCAAAGCCTCAACAAGCAGAAGATATAACTAAAGATTAAATGTTAATTGGCCGAATTTAAACAAACCTATTGTATGTAAATTATGTACATATTTTGAAATAATAACGTAAATTTTTTGAATGTTTAAGAGATCCAAAAGATTTATAATCAAAGTTTCAATTGTTAAATTAAAATTTCAATTTAAAGAAATTGTTGAAGAATTTTTTTTGTTATTATTATGATTACTTATTATTTATTCATACTTGCATGGCATTTTTCTGTTTTTCTTTTGTCACTTTTATCTAGTCAAACAAAAGGTATAATTAAAACATAATGACTCATTAATGATAAAATGATAATTTATAATTTAAGCTCTAGAAACTAGACTTGAGTTTTTTGAACTGAAAATTATTTCAATTATCTTAGACAGTCTATTTCATCTGTTAATCCATGACCTTTGAATACGATTATATTTTTCTATTGTTATATTTAAAAGCCTGGTGCATATTGCACGGAATTTTGTCTGCATCATATGCATCACAACTACACAGATATTTGGACAGACAAAAGTTACCACACCTATGAATTTCGAGTACTCAGGCTGAGGGCTTTGAATTGAATCGAAGAGCAAACCATTTGTTTTTGTGACAGCTAGATAGACGTGAATAAACCGGATTAAAAACCTTGCAAATCATCCAAGTTATTCATCAAGCTAAATTAGCAAAAACTCAAAGGACATATAGGATATAAATATTCGTCAGAGTTTTTTTATGTACTCGTAATACTTTTTGATAGGTATTGCTCTTTCTCACCCAACTTCAAATGCAACACGCGCTCTAGAATATCTGGGAATTTACACAGATTAAAACTTATGAAATAAAGGGACATTAATATGTCAAGGTGTAGTAATTAACAGGACTAGCAGGATTTCAGTGAAACTTATTTGTTTGTTAGCATCATGTCTTAAATTTACTAAAAGTTTATTTTTTTTCATAATAGAGAATTCAACGTCCATAAATTTTATTCTGTTCTACATGAGAAATTTATAATTTCTGTCATTTATTAATATAGTTTTTTCACCTAGCTATGTAAATTATTATTAAATAAACTATAACATAAGTTAAACATTAAAAATCATTTAAAAACTGAGAGTGTATTTTTCAGTTTTAAAAATTGATTCTATAAATATGTTTAACTTTCGGTACAGTTTATTAAACAAGAATTTATATAAGCAAATATACTCTTATAATCAATAAATGACAAAAATGACAAACATTTAATACAAGCTGCGCTGCTGTTTGGAACAAAATGAAATTCAACATGGAAGTCGATTTGATGTATACTTTATTGTCTATTGAAATATGCGTATATGATGTTTTATTAAAAAGTATAATGAATTAAAATAATTAATTTATACAATTTAAGAAAACAATTTTATACTATCAAAGCATGCTACATGTATATTTTAGTTATTATTGCCCCTACTATTTGTGGAATAGGCCCCAGATTCATTTAAAAGAACATTAGCAAATTATTTGCATTAATATGCACAGAATAAAAGGAAGCAGGGTTTTGAGGAAAATAATCCTAACTTGAAAATATGTTTTCTAGGGCAGGATGTTTTTTTTTTTCTTCTTTACACATTCATAAAAGAAGAATAATTATAGCACACAATACAGAGGATTGTTCTTGGGAGTTACGCGCTAATTCCCTTCTCAAGAACTCCTTAATCGCACTCTGTGTCAACAACCTAGAAGAGCTCCAGCTGGGTGGAATGAGCTACAAACGGCCAAGGGGAAAACGAACCCGAGGGTGAATTTCCCCCCAGAAAAGGGGCAGACGTCTGGCACCCACCCCCAAGCGATGTTGACAGCCGATACAAGAGAGACAGGGCAGGGAGTAGAAAAAATATGCCCTATTTTTAACCCAAATAGGCAGAAATAAACCAGCCCTTGTCCAAAGTGATTTGTTTAAATAGGTTTTAAAAATATGTTATTTTCATTAAATGGGCCTAAGATATTTATTTACAAAATTTCTTGTTTAATTTATAGGAAAATTCAACTCGAAATTGCTTACAAAAGTAAAATCATTTTCAAAACTCAAAAAGTATTAAAAAATTTTGCTAATGTAATTCGCCAATAAATAATTTGATTTAGAAAGCTGAATGTTGGCACAGAAAGTTAGTTTATCAATAAAAATGTATAATAAATTTATTTTATCAGGTATAACCTTTTGATTATTCGCCATATAAGAATTCAATTTTTTTTTCTGATTCACTATTCACAAGCAGAAATTCCAAAATATAATTATTTCTTCGATTTGAAAATAAAAAAAATTTTGGGACTGGAACGACTACTCTACGATCTTCGTCCGAGTATGAATACGAGACCCTCTTGCATCAATATCATTAACAAAAATTTTTATTTATATACCAGGAATACTCTCAGAAATGGCTATAATCTAAATATAATATATTATATTATTATTAAGCCAACTGCTTTGGAATGACGAGAGCACTGGTTCCCGTATCATTACTGAAATTAAGCAACTTGCAGTTGGATTAGTTTTTAGACTTAAAACAATTTGCTTTTAGGAAATGTCCAGCTATCATTCTCTGTTATATTCCTTGTTAAAATTCTTTAGGGAGGCCTAAATATCAAATTTTATTTCCCTGACATTCACTGTTTTTGAGATATAGTGACCATTGACAGGCATACAATTTTAGGGCTTTTTGACCCCTGGAGTGCACAAAACGTAAAATTTTAGTGAAAATTTCACTAGAATTATAAGACCTTTACTCGTAAATACTATTTAAAAATTGGAAATAGAATTAATCTTTAAGAATGATAAAACTTTAAATAGTTCATTTCTAGAGATGCCGTTCCAATACTTATTCTATCAAAGTTTCAGTAAATCAAGAATCAATCTACTATTTAATCTCTATTTAATTTGATTAACTATTTTGGGGTGATCAATCCTCCTCTGATGCCAAAAATGATAATTACATACATTTTTTCAGGTGGGTGGATAATATTAATTATTTCTAAATTAGTATCTGTCTTGTTAGTAAATTTCTCTTAATTATATATAGGAGGCCTAAATATCAAATTTTTATTTCCCTGACATTCACTGTTTTTGAGATATAGTGACCATTGACAGGCATAAAGTTTTAGGGCTTTTGACCTCTGAGTGCAATAAAATGTAAAATTTTTAGTGAAAATTTCACTAGAATTATAAGACCTTTACTCGTAAATACTATTTAAAAATTGGAAATAGAATTAATCTTTAAGAATGATAAAACTTTAAATAGTTCATTTCTAGAGATGCCGTTCCAATACTTTATTCTATCAAAGTTTCAGTAAATCAAGAATCAATCTACTATTTAATCTCTATTTAATTTGATTAACTATTTTGGGGTGATCAATCCTCCTCTGATGCCAAAAATGATAATTACATACATTTTTTTCAGGTGGGTGGATAATATTAATTATTTCTAAATTAGTATCTGTCTTGTTAGTAAATTTCTCTTAATTATATATGTATGACCACTAGGAATGCAGGTTGTTTATTTATTTATTCATTTTTTAATCATTATTTGTCCTTTTATATTCTAAATAATAATAATAAAATACAAGTTTTTCTTCAACAACTAATAAATAAAATGTGGAATTATTAATTACTAAACTCTACCTAATTCGTCTCATTTAAAATATGAAAAACGGTTAAATATTTAAATTTATATAGAGTAAATAATTAAAAGATTTCTTGACTGTGACTAATAGACAATATTTTAGTTTTTCTAATTAGCAGACAAGTTGAATAGCGAATAAGTAAATAGGAATACATTTAATAAATTTAAAAAGCTTAAATAGTAGGTATATAAAAATAATTATTTTTTAAGAAACATTTTCACTTTGGTAATGTGTGATGTCCTAACTTTGCATTTAATCGTCATTATCAATGTCTTATTTTGGTCGGATATATCAAATTAGCTGATATACAGATATGGGATTTAAAGTTTGTGCAAACACTCTTTCTTTTTAAAATAAGCTGACGTGTTTTGATGTGGCCATCCACTTGACTTTACCATACAACCTGGCCCCCTCACTTATATTTAATAAAATTATTTATAATCATGTAGGGGAGGGGGTTAGTTTTTGCATTTTTAGACTTCTGGGGGCCCACTGATTATGTATACAAAATTTGGTTGAGTTTGTTAAATGGCCAAGATTTTCAATTTTTGACTCCCCTCCCCATTTTGGGCGGTTAGTTTTTAATTAAGTTTATAATTAAAACCTTAATTTTACCGATAAGGGCAGAGTTTGATTTTATTGGATAAATCACTGGTGTCTTCTTCTTAATTCGAAATCCTATATGTCATGTCAGAAGGGTTGAATTGTGTAGGTTTTTTTTGCTAATGTAGTGTTTCTGGCAAGTTAAAATGTAATCCGGTTTCTTGAAAAGATTATTTATTTATTATTTTATAGACTTATTTGACTATGGAAGTATATGCGATTTAATGTGAATAAATCCTGTCAAAAATCACTGGTTCTCATTTGACTACTCTTTAGAAATATGTCTAGTGCGATGGGTGATGGATTTGTAACAGTGTCTAAACTGGTGATCAATTTCCAGTGGCGTAGTTACTTAGACATTCCATTATAAATGATGTGCAATGCCTAAAAAATGATTCTTTGGGGCTTTCAATTCTACCTGCAAAAGAAGCCCTACCCTTCGGGATATATGACTGAACAGGTAGAGGTTCCTCAATTTAACCATGACTAATTTGCTGTTACAGGTGCTGAACCGGATACTGTCTGTATATCTTCAGCTTTGATCGAATTAAGTAAGTCCTAATATTGAAATAGATGATATTATGCATGTTTTATATTTTAAATAGATTGGAATATAATTGAAAATAAATTCTTGCTAATACATTCGTCATAAATATATAGATTTTCTGTTTATTTTTATCTCTTCGTGATGATGACGAATTCGTTAAAGAATGTCCATCCTTCAGGCAACTTGAGAATGAATCTTATTTTTACTTGTGAAATTTATTCAACTAATGCAAAATATGATATTTAAACTAAGTAAATGTAAAACAAGCTTTCGAACAAAAAAATAATAAACTGCTGTGTGCACTTGACGACTTTCGCTTACCTGAGTCTTTTTTAAAATTAAAAATCACTATTTTATTGATAAACTGGGTAATTCTTTCGAATTAGACCACCCACGTGGAAGTAAGAAAATCGCTTGAAATTTGATAAACCAGCTGAAGGAATTTTTCTGGTTAGACCACCCCTGGTGAAATTACAAAGTTCATTAGCCTGACCTCCAAAAACTCTATAAGCAAATCGATTTATTAACTTTTCAAATGAGCAATTATAAGGCTTTTATTTTGCTGTAAATTCGGAAATTCAACATTACTTATATGCAAAATAATATGTAGGGAAAGCTTATTATGTTATTACCATCAAATGACTGTGAAACTAGGTAAGTATATGATAAAGAAACCACAAACCTTTTAATTTTCTAAAAAAATTTAAGCTTACCGAAAAAATTCCCCTCTCAAAATTTAACTAAATTAAAGAACTCTATATTTGGTGAATTCAAGAAAAACAAACCAAAATAAAATTTATATCCATTAGAAAACATATTTTATGAATTTATGTGATATTGTTAGAAAATTTTACCAAAATAGTTAAACCTATTTGTGAAACACCTTTAAACACTTTCCCTCACAGATTTTTATTCTTTTTGTTTGAATGTCATTCTTCAAATTTACTATTAAACGTAAAAAGCGAGATTAAAAAAAAATATGATGAAGTTTAAATCCTAATTGGCAAACAAATTCATCTATTATTATTAGTTTTAGTATTGCAATAATAATTAATCCTACAATAATTAATTTTTCTGTTCGATATTTTTGTAAAGTAATTTTTTCATTAATGTCCATTCTAAATGAGGATAATGAAATTATTATGAAGATCTATTAAATATAGATTTTTTAATGACTTTGTCTTTTGCGAATAAAACAGGCTGAATACCAAGAAGTGGGTGATGACTGATGCTAACGCAATTTCTAATTGAATCATTGCAAGGAAAAATTACCGCTGAGAGAGACAATAATTGAATCACTTAAAATAATTAGTAAAGAACTTAGGGAGATTTTAATTTTAAAAAGATTGAAAAATTAAGTAATTAATGAATCAAACACGAATCTGTCTTTACTATATCTTTTCAACTTCAAATTAAGGCTAATTAATTTCAAAATGGGATTAGTCAATTTCAAAATGTAATTAATTTAGAAGATCTGCTAATATATTCCAAATTAATAAAACTATTTTTATTTAGCAGCAGATACGCAGGAATTATTTATAAATGTAATAAGTTTAGATTTCTCTCTCTATTTCTGGAGATGTTATCAATTGTTTTTGCTTATGAAATGTTCGAATATGCATAAACGCCAACAATAAATACTTTGTTTTTATTCGAACAATTACACTTGTGGCCATTTACTTGATGACTTTTATTAAAAAAAAAATTAGATTCTGGACTGTCGTAAACTGACCTATCCCCTATTCACGGTTTATCGTTGAATTTTATGACACCTTGTATGTATTAATATACAAATAAATGCAATATGTTAATAAAAATTTGTTCTTAAATCTAAATTATTATTTAAAACTCTTGAGTATATAATATGTAGTTATATATTATAATATATGGTATATCTAATATCTATAGTAGTAAGCTTAATTTAAAATACAATTTAATTAAATCCTTAGTGTTCCGCCAAATTTTAAAATCATTAAAAGTGTTCTGCGAGGGGAAAAAGATTGAAAATCACTGCTCTAGAGATTGAAATTTCTTTCCTGCTTTCATACATACAATTTCAAAACACGGTTCAGCAAATAATTTAGACTCCATTTTACCCTTGTATATTGCCGACCTTCTTTCAAGGATGCAATAGATAATCTTAAATAATACATTAGTTGCATTTGTTTTTATGATTTCGGGAACAAAGCCCATTAAGTCAGATCCCATGGGATTTTTTTATTTTATTTAGGCTATGTGTGTGTAATTTGGTGGTGTATGGGCCAGATTAAAGCCGGACAAATTTTTCCAGAGAACCGGGCCTCCTGATTCTTAGACAGAATAAAATGAAAAACTGATACAAAGGATGATATCAAAACGATTTATATTCCTAAGTATCTCTACCCAGATCCTAAAGAGAAAAAAGTCTTATCTGAAAAATAGCTGTTGATTATCTTATAAATTAAAGAGGTTAATTCCAAAAGCACTAATATTATTTTTCTCATTGAATATTAAAATACGTATTTTTGTTACTATTTTCAAATGTAACAAAGCATTTATTTAGACAGATATATTCATTAACCCAAATGAGGGCCTCTAGATAATGCAAGCATTAAACCAGAATAAGTTTTACAAAGAAAGAACAGGTGTTACTGAAAGAGGGGGAACCAACCTACAGTAACGAAGAACAATTTAGAATTGATGGCTATACTATTTCTTGTGTTTCTTAGGTCTATGACCACAATTATATTGATTCCGTGTCTGACCTCAACTTAATAGATTGTAAACCTTATAAGGTAGGGTTGTGAAAATTTTATAAAATGTTCAGTATTAGATGCTCAGCTTCTCTGACATAAATGAAAAATACAAATTTTTGTTCAGAGTTTATTTACATTAGGAAAATATAAAAGGCGGCCAAATGTGAGTTAGACTCGCATAACCAGGGTTCCGTATATAATGTATCTATATGTATATGAAATATACTCTAGCTGAATGCAACAACACTGTGAATTCAATAGGCCGGGAACGGATCTTGCAAAATACTTGAGATATCAAATTCGTTTTTATTTGTCGTCCTTAGAGAGAGAATTAACTAATTTTATAAAAAATTTCTGAATTTTAATTCAAGTATAAATTGAGATGGTACGAACATAATCTATTATATAATAAAAAGGCCAGTTTTGGGCCCTCACACACTGTCATTTTAATGAGAATTAAATTTAAAAATTTTAGCCTTATTCTACTTATTGAGATTTAAAGTACCTCACAGCTCATGGTAAAAAAATTTTTTTGTTGATTCCACAAAAAATTTGACCCTACCCAAAATATTCATCCAATTGAAATTTAAATAAGATTTTTGATTTTGATAATTGATTTCGTATCATCATCAGGAGGAGGAGCATTTATTATTTAGTTTTATTTTATTTATGAGAAATTGAAGAAAAATTGAGAACTTTTTCTTGACTCGGTGGTACACTTTCTACAAAATATAGTGAATAAGCAATTTTTTGACAATAAACAATTTGAGCTAAAAAGGTGAAATCTGGTAAATTTCAGCTCATTAGCTACAGGCATCCGATGGCTCCACATTTAACAATTCGATATTTTTCTACTTTTTTGCATTTTAGAGTTGGAAATCAGTTCTTATTGTAACTAAAAAAAAACTGCAAATATTTTGGCACCAGAACCAACTTTTTAAATCTAATAATTTTTTTTTTTTAAGTAAAGAAATTCAGACACAGACAGGCAGATATAAAATTAAATTTGAAAATGTTTTATATTCACGTTTCTAAAAATGAAAATGCAAAAAAAAACAACAACATATTTAATCAAATTTTTTTTTTTTCAAAAATACAATAAGCTTTTTAATAATAATAAGGAAATCAATGTATGGATACCCAAAAAACAGAAGAAAATTGTCTAAAACTTGGAGAAAAAATAATTTTCTGGCAAAATTTTTTCTGACTATTTGTTTTTGTGTTCATGTTTGTATCTAGATTGCAAACAATTATTTAGAATATTTGAACTTTTTTTTTGTCCCAATTTTAAATCTATGAATTTTTCTCATTTAATGAATTTTGAAATAGAGTAATTATTCGAATGTGATCAAAGAAAGGATTCATAATGTATTTTCTGAAAAGGGATGTGAGTCATTTTCTCTCTTGCCAATTAATAATATTCAGTATAAATATTATTAATAAAAGTAATAATTATTCACTAGACACCCTCACTATCATGCGTTAAATATTTAACAATTAGCCGCCCAAACTCAAATAAGAAATTAAATTTTCAAAAAAAAAAAAAAAAAAAAAATAGAACATTTTTGAGCTTATTCAAGATTTTATCCATTTTTTTTTAACATTATTATTATATGTTATCGTCTCACCTTTAGGAATGAATACAATTTTTACGACCTACTAAAGAATTTCCTAATCAGGTTTGACTTTTATAAACTTGTCAAAGGAATCTTATCTCAGTGACATATAGCTAGCCACCCAATGGAACGTATCTGAATTACTACCCTCAAACATCATTTTGTAAAACGTCTCTAGAGTGTATATCCATTTCGAACTCTTCAAAGATAGAAGAGGGACAAAAAAGAAATAAAATAATCCCATTTTAGGGAACAGACGTACGAGAGAGATAGGCTTTCGACCCTCACCTGGCGTTTCAAGGGAGGGAAACGAGCACAGGTGCTTAGGAAAATATGCCAGCCAAATTAAACTAGAAAGTCGATTCCGGTTTCGAGTTAATTCTACTTGGTACGCCCGGCAAGCTTCGTTTGCCGGGCGTATCCAAGTATTAAATTCTCTCATATTTTTTTATTTTTGCATATTCGTATTTAGAAATCTCTAATACTTCAGATGGAGAAAAATCATGGTTATTTTTCTGACACTATGCCTAAATTCAGATAACCATGTTAACTCAAGAATTAAATGTCGTGAAACGACTGTTCTGGTACCAAAATGTTGTAGTTTCGAAACGAAGAAAAGATTAGATTTTGGCTTTTGTAGTTTCAAAACTTCCAATTGAAAAAAATTCACAAAATAAGAATTGTTAAATATAGGGAGGCCATCAATCGATTACACTATAATTTTGGAACCAAATTTGTATTAATAAACTGTAGCTCCATGACAAGATTTAACTTTCTAAATCAAATCGTTCGTTGGAAAAAATAATTGCCAAAAAAAGAAAACATACCGAACCTTAATTTTTTTTTCAATTTTTTTAAGTAAATAAAAAAATAAAAATAAACTGGCTATGTTCTAGAGCCGAAAATGTTTGTTTCCGAAACAAAAAACTGAGTAGATTTTAGGCTTCTTGTTTCAGAACTTTAGATCCATCAAAGTAAAAAATAAATAAATAAATAATTGTTATATTTAGTACAAACAACCGGCAGTAGTAGTTATTTAGCAAATTATTTTCTATTAATAGTTTTTAAATAAGCGCCTAATGAAACAGTATGGTTGCATAAATTCAAGGCGTTATCCAAGGGAATAATTTGACCCAAATGGGTACATATTGAAGGTTTGAAATTTCCTGTTTTCTCTGGCAACATGCTACATGCCAGTTAGCATACTTCAGACAAGCCTAGACAAGTTATAGGAGAATAAAAATGATTCTCGTTGTCATAAAGAAAGGAATAAATGAAGGTGATTATAGGGAATTTTTGGAATAATCCATTTTTTTGAGACTCCACTAGAACAATTTCACACATTAATTGTCTCGTTTAATTAATAAAAATAAAAAATAAATAAATAACCGAAGTCAATCTACGTGATGTAAAATTTATAGATATTAATAGGTGAAAAATATGAATTCGGTATTTTTTTTTAAATCTATTTATCATTATCACCTAGTTTAAAGTCCTAAGACTGGTTTGAGGCATTTACCTATCCCAGGCCAACTCTTTCCAAAATATATGTACCTATATTTTTTATTTTTATTATAATAAATAAAAATTGCAAATTTTAAATATACGCATGTTTAAAAAGCACTTTTTCTATTAAAATTTGAATTTTTATTCCCCACGATTCAATTACTTCTACAAATTACATACTACGCATGTGACAGTAAAATAAATTATTGAAACGTCGAAATCTTGATAATATAAAATATATTCTAAACTGAAGTCTATTTTTTATTTAAAAAAAAGAGTGTGACAACTATAATCTACAACATATATATAGAAAATATTATAATCTTATCTAAAAAATACCAACGGCCTTGGAATGTTGAAAAGGGCCCAATTTCCTAGATCTCGAAAAAGTCATCGTGTCACTAATTTTTTCGTGGATAATAGTCTAAAAATACTGTAGAGTAATTATATCTGTAAGGTCGAAAATAAAAAAAAAATTATCCTGAGTTATCAATATAAAATTCCATTAAATTACATTCCTTACAGTGAAAATTACATTAGGTCGCCAACAGAATTATATAGCTTGAATAAATTTTTTTAAGCTGGACATATACGTGTACCTATATTTCGAATCTAGGGCTAAGCCAACTTTCCGGAATGCAAGTTTGGCATTTAAGTTCGACTCCCGAGGGGACGATCCCTTCTGACATGTAAAACAAACATATCTACTAAGATTCTTCATTCTCGTCTTTAAATTTCTTCATAATAAAAAAATAATAATGGGCCTTCGAGCTTCCAGTTTAAAAAATTTTGGGAAATTTTCATCTCTTTTCAAAAAATCCAAAACACCACTTGTTTTTATTTATTAAATAATAATTATGATTAAAATATAAAATGGTATTTTGTTGAAAGTAGTAATTTTTGAAAAAAAAAAAATACTCAGCTAAAAGTTTAAATAGAAAACTGTTAATCCTCATCAATTTAATAATATTTATAATAGGTATGGATAGATAGATCTCCCGGTATGCGAATATCACTCTCACTTGGCCGCTTTTTTATGTTTCAGATAAAATATAGTAACGCGTTTAAATTTGGAAAGAATAAAAAGAATGCAGTATGAATGGAAATATTTCAGTCCCCGTCATTAGTGAGGAATAAATTTCAAGAGTGTTATAACACGACGTTTAACTTTTCGTGGCATTATTCGTCCTTACTAACGGTCCCTAAAATACTTCCATCCACGCTGCAATCTTTCTGCTTTTTTCAAACTTAATGACCTCGCCATATTTTGTCAGAAAAATAATAAAATTGCTTAACAACATCGTGTCGCTTTGTTCATTTAAGTGCCCAAACCTGTATATTATTTCTTACAAAAGTTTTTGAACACTCTCAGCTACATTTTTAAGTAACAATAGGACTAGTTTTATTATAAGAAAACCCTAAACCTATCTTTATCTACCATAAAGAGTCACTACATTTGATTAGTTTGTATCTTGGCATGTACATACGATTGACTAACTCTAAGGGGCATCCGAGGCTGTGAAAACTTTTGCAAGAGAGGAAATATTTATTTAAAATGATAAAAGTCTTAATTAATAAACAAACATTCCAAGTTTTATTCTATCTGTTTATCCTGACATATTGTTTTTGTCATGTTGACTAAATGGAGAAACTTCTTACGCCATATTCCTCGAACTTTCAGAGTTCAATGAATTGTTAAATTAGAGAAAAACTTCCTAATTTTTAGTAACGTGAATATTATTTTTTAAACGAAACTTCCGCGTAGTGAATATACATTTTTGAAATCTAGTTACATAATTGTAATTTCTTTCATTTACACAACAAATAATTAACAAATAAAATGAATTTTCAAAATTTAAATTTTAACAGATCTTTATGTTTCGAGGCTCTCTAAAGTTTAATTAAATAGTTTTTTTTTAGAAAATATGTATTTATGTGCATGTTATCAATTTCCCAGCTAAATCGATAAAATTATAAAATCTTGAATTTAGAGGTTTTTACTTAAAAGCAAGAAGGTAGCTAAACATATTTTTAAAAATATTATTATTATTTTAAAGTAGGTACACTATTCCAGAACTTTTTCAGGAAGGCTCTGACGAGTTTGCTAAAATATTTTGAGTAGACACAGAACTTAAAATAATTTTTAACATTATTTATGGCCGCAAATGATCATAGCAGTCGACGCTCTGATAAACAGAATAATAATAATAAACACGCTATTTATCATAATTAATTATTTTCTAGATCTTGTCACATTTTGGCTAATCTCAAATTATTTTATCAAAAATGTTGAGAAATTTTGAAAAAACTAGTATCAAGTAGTCTTTAAAGATGGTGTTTAATAATGGACCAATATCGATTTCATATCAAATTATCTATAATACAATAATTTCACGAAAAAAAACGATATATTGTCAATACATTCCGTAATTAACATTTGTTTTTTGTTGGGGACGTTAAACAATTTCCAAAAACATATAACTCAATAAATTAAATTCTGCCTACTGGCTTGTCCTATGCCATTAAGGGTAGTTGTGTTGTGTGAATCGATATAGAAGATACAGCTCACAGTATACTAGTTAACCTTCTATAATCAATTCCACTGAGATGCAAGCAACATGAGTGTGAATGGATCGGTTATCAATATGCCAAGAACACAAATTATCTTCAATGGTCTCCAATCTAAAAACTAAAGTTTCTTAACTTTAGTAATCATAAGAGAACTGGTCTTCAAGATACTAGTAAAAGACTTTAAAAAATTAAGTATATTATATTTACTGGCTTGTCCTATACCTTTAAGAATGGTTCCGGCTTTAGTGGAGATAGAGTGTCACAACATCTAGCGTTCTACAATCGATTACAGTGTGATGCAAGCAACTGACGACTGAGATTGGAAAAATTGTAAATATGCCAAGAACACGCACTTTTTTAGGTGGTCTTCCATTTAAGAACTAACTTTATAAGTAATCTTACGAGACCGGTGTTTTCAACATCCTAATCCCTTATAAATTGTATAGGTATTTAATAGAACTTGAAAACTCGTTTTTTATTTCGTTTTGGCTATTTTTTTTCTTTTTTATAAGAATTTCTCCATGAGGTCACATTTTATTAATATATGAATTTTCTTTGAACGGATACTTGCTTAGACTTACTATGCAAAATCGAACAAGTTTTTATGAGTCTGTGTGTTTGTATTCGCTCGCTCGGTCAGAGAGACTCTTTCGAAAGATTACGGACATGGCGAAGACCATCTGTCTTCGATTGTACTCATCACAAGTGGATTTTTTGATTTGCTTGAATTATTTTTTATATATTCGTTCTCGTCTAATGTTAAGTCGAACGTGGGAAGGGAGTTTGAGCAGGTAGACCCACGCAGACGGGGTCAAAAGCCCCTGGGTACCAACAGACGGCAACATCACCAGATTAACATTCCCATTTGAAAATAGACACAAGTATTGATCGGGTATTAAATTATAATGTACAATGAAATTCCTCTATCAAAATTATATTTGATTAATTTTCAAAAATTAAGTAATTAATCTAACATTAAAATTCAAATAATAATTATTTTAATCTTAATAATTTTTTTTGGAAAGACTAAAAAAATTATAATATATGGCTAAAAATATGCGTTTGTATAATTTTAATAAATTTTAAAAATTTCTTTAATTATATTATTAATAAATTTTGAAGTATTTCTAGCTTAAGAAGTCATATAATTCAACTCATAAATTTAAAAAATATATTAAAATTGAGGGGGGAAGAGGGGAGGGGGGGGGGTTAAAAAATGAAGAATAAAAGTAATTTTTAAGTTAAAGAAAATTTTTAAGTGAAAAAGATATACATCTTCACAATGATTTAATAAAATAATTAATTTCGATGCATAGCCCCAGAATTGAAATCATTATGGTTAAAAATTCAATTTGAAAATAACTAATATAAGATATATTATTATAATAACTATATACATATTTTCACTTTTGGATATTAAAATTGGGTTGTCCAATAAATAATTAGTTAAATATACTTTGAAATTTTATGAGAAAAAAATGTTTAAATTGAGATGCGGTCTTAGGATAGCAGAATAAATAATTATTTTGAATCCAAAGCCGAATAATTAAAATTATAGAGAAAATTTTTCAATTTAAAACCTTATTTTGGGGAAATATTATAATAAAATCATATATATTTTTTATCCTATATCAAAATAGATTAGTTCATAAAATATTTTTTTTTTTTTCATTTTAAGGAAACTTTTATATGAAAAAATCCGGCTTTAGTATATCAGAAAAAAAAATTGATGCTAACAGGAAGAATAAAAAAGAAAAAGGTAGATTTAAATTTTAATAAATTATTATAAGAAATACATACTTATAATAAAATCAATTATTCGAATCCTAATTTTTTGAAAATAATTTTAAATAGATAAATTCAACAGAAAATATTTTTTCTGAATATTTATCAAAAATAAAAATAAATAATATTATTCAATAGAATATAGAAATTTAAAAATTTGGGGAATTTATATGAATGAGAATTATTTTCTTTTTTTTTTAATTTATTATGATGTGATTTGGGTGATTCATTATCGAGTACACAGTCTAGAGATAGGATTGACTCAAGACTCGCCTGTATTATACTTTTCACTTCACTAAATATCCCACATCCCATTTTTTTCATTATCTGAGGAAAATTTCCTTATGTGATTTTTTTTTATAATAAATTAAAAAAAAATGTGTTGTGTGAATTATTCGAGTACTTACGAGATTGGTTGTTTTTGACTTAGAAGGAAGTAAATGAAGCTAGGGTGTTGGTTGGTGTTTGGCTGGCACACGTACTACGGTAGTTGTTCGTTTAGTGTTAGGGATCTAAACACTGGAACGATACGCGACGGTCTGAGCATGAAGCCAGTTGCAAGGCGGCGGCTCTCTGTTGGAGGGGAAACACCGAGGGGGCGTCTACTGCCTGTTGGTGGGGGAAATCTTCTAGTATGAATTATTTATTTCACTTTATTTGATAATTTAATCATCATAATAATAATGCTATGGATACTCAAAATGAATGGTAAAGATAGACGAAACATCAAATAACAAATGAAGGAGCAAACTTCTCTCTAGATTTTGGACCAAATATAGAAATAGAATGTTGGTTTCAAGCTTTGATGGTTCTGCTAATGTTAAGCTGTACACTCACCCAAGACAATCACTGATTAACAAAAAGAAAAAGAGTCAGTTCTTTCGGAATGTAGAACATTCTCTTTAATAAAGAGAAATCAATGAGGTTGTCCTCTTCTTGATGCAAATAAACATACCTATACATATATATAAGCATTTCCCAAACTTTTTTGACCGCGGCCCGGTACGAGGTTTTAAAATTTTTAGTGACCCACCTTATGAAAAAAATCTCTGTAGCAGATTGTAGGAGGTGGTAGATTTCGAAGGGGCTCTACCCTCCTTTAGACTACTCCTATCAAAAATTTTTCAGACACAAGTTGTAGAGGTTAATTAGTAGAATATTAGCCATTTGCAATCAAACTGGTATCATTCATATTAACGTTGTTATGGATTTTTTAGGATTTCAATCCCCCCACCATTTCCACCCTCTTGGGACTGAAATCCCCAAAAACTAATCAGTTCTTGTTTACATAAAGTCTAACGCAATAAGTAGATATATTTCTTCGAAATCTACCTAAAAAAACATTTATTTACGAAACAAATTTTATTTAAAAAAAAATCAAGTTATTTGTTTGTTTATTTCATACCCAAAAATTGCAAAAAATTTTGTGCTTTTACAATTTTTTTTCGAGCCCCGGCAAAATTTTTCTATGACCCGGTGCCGGGTCGCGACCCACACTTTGGGAAACACCAATGGGGTAACTAGATTTTTTAGGCCCATAAGCAAATTCTAATTACAGTTCCCCTATTTTTTTTTTTTTTTTTTTTTTTTTTTTAATTCTTATATTTATAGATATTCAGGATTTTCCATGACATGAAATGATCCATTGTTTCAAAAAATCGCAGTTTTTCCTTCATAAAATGAAAACCACTCATCATAGAAACTTGATTCCTATTTCATTATCTAGGAAATTTTGATGACTTGTTTATTTGGACCACTTTTTGATAAAACTCTTAGATTTATAGATATCCTACTTTTCAAGAGGCTGTTTTGTGACAGACGCTAGTACCGGTTCTATATACTTAACTAAAATAGATGAAATTGTTATCATTTTACGCGTAATTTAAAGAACTTTAATTTATCTAATAAATATCTTGCCCTTTTAGAGTTATTCAAGAAAAACTGAAAAAACTGAAATTTTCGCATTTTGAGGCGCGTAGAAAAATTTCCACAACACTGACTTGGGGGAAAACTTAGGGTAGTAATATTGGAGTACCACTAAAGGTATTTCAGCAATAAAATCTTTACCGGGAATTATTTCCTGTTAAAATCGTAATTTGCCTGGACTAGGAAAATTATTTTTTAACTTAAGAGCAGAGAATGAAATAGATTTATTAAATAAAACAAATATATATTTAAGGATTTTAAAATACATTTAAATACGAGTATTAAACGTTTAAAAGAAAACTGATTATAAATAAAAAACAAAACATATTTGAATATAAACAAAAATATAAAAAGTTATTTAAATGATTTTTCGTTTAGATTTTGCAGCCGCAAATTTGTCAATTAGAGTCTTCGTGTTTAATTGACTTGCTTCTTTATTCTCAATACCAATCAATGCTAAATATATATAAAATTGAATTTCTTTTAAAATTTTTTATAATTTTTAATTTGCTGAATTTTCTTTCTGTTGTAGCAACAGTCATTGGCAAAGTAAAAAATATAATAAACAATGTATATGCAATGTATTGGCAAAGTAAAAAATATAATAAACAATGTATATACTTCAGATAAATCACTTTCCAAGCAACTAAATTTTTCATTTATATTTGCAAAGTTCCTTAGTGACATACTATATATTCATTTAAATCGCTTTTCAACAAAGTACTATAGTTAGGTTTGTAAATTTATTGTATAGAAAATATATCTGTTAGTAATTTTGGGTATTTTTTTGTAACTTGTCACATTTAGAACTTATTTCTTTTGTTGACAATTTTAACAATTCTTTGGGTTCTAAAATACCAAAATAGTTCACAACATTATCCATACCTTCAAATCTTCTTTTTATTTGATTTATGACAATATCAATCACAAAATTACAAACTTGAATTTTAAAAATATATTTTCTTGTTTCGAATCTATGATTTGTGTCTAGATCATCATAATGTTTTTTTTTATTTTTGGTTGTCTTTATTCCTCAAAATTAGGTCTTATTCCCCAGGATTCGTTCTGCTCAACTAGACGTCTTCACAATATTCGTCACCCTAGACATTGTGGGACCGAAAAATAACCAAATCGGGAAAATGCTGTTAGTCTCAATGTTGAAGTATGTCTTTGAAGCAATCAATTATTTTTCAATGAATCCTCCCTCTGTCAGAATACTAAATGATTCAGGTTACAGCCACATAAAGATAGTAGAAATAGTAATTCCAGTAATAGTAAATAAAATAAAATATTATTGGACTCTTTAGATTTTCTTGAATTTCAACAATATGTGTGGTTTGTGGGGGTGGCTATTTGTTGGTTAATTTCAGTTTAGCTGAAACCAATCGAAGACCGTTTGACCTTGCGGAAGGAGAATCCGAATTAGTCTCAGGATTTAATTTTGAGTACAGAGGAGGGAGGTTTGCTTTAATTTTTTTTTTTTATTTACTTCTCACAGCTTCCATCATGTGTGATTTTCCAGACAAAAATAATAATAATAATAATAATAATTTCGAAAAACAAAGAAAATGGACAAAAATTCGAAGAATGAGGAATAATATAAATTTTTTATTCGATTATCAAAAAATTTCAAAGTTTTCCGAAGGGTGTCTTCATTTTCAGACTATACTTAATAATTCATATGAAACCAGGGATCTCTTGCATACCACTGTGATTGAGAAGTGTTTGTATTAATTTTTATAAGAATAATACCTGAACGAAATATATTAATTTATTTATAATTCTTCTCAGTTAATTTAATGTTTAAAAAATATATATACATACATTATATGTTTTGAAGAATTAAAAACTCGTAAAATTCGGACATAAATCTTTTTTAAAGACTTTCTTAAAAAAATAAATATAAATAAATAAAAAATTTTAAAGCGAGTTATATTTTTATATTCTAAGACGTAAAAGGTAGAAAATTATATCCGAGAGACTGGCTAGACAGAATCTTGTTTTCAAACTCCAAGATAACTTCCTGTAATAGTATCATGTTCCTTATGAGTATACATACCTCTCTATATTGGTAAATTTGTATCTACGTATGTGTCTATAAAGAAAAAATGTCACAAGTTTTTCGTAAATAATTCTTAATGGCTTATTATTTATTTACTTACCTGAAGATAGAAAGATAGCCGTATTTTTCGTCATTTATTTCTATCACTAAATCTTCTTTTATTATTCTTTAATTCAATATACAATTTCTAATTTTGATTTAGTGATTAATAAAAGTTTAATCATTATTTGTAAATTAACTAAAATGAAAATATTTTACGCAATGCAAAGAATAATTGTTAATTTACCTGAATAATCTATAAAGTTAAATATAATCAAGAAAAACGTGTCTTATCTGTCAATAGCACTTTGAAAGTACGATAAACACATAAACAGCCTATTCATTTGTTTTGTTTAATCAACTTTTTCAAATTAAAATATAATTGAAGAAAAAAGAGAAAACGTTTTCAAGGCTCGGAATGCTGTTCACGAATTTTATTGATTTTCGGAGAACGGTTTAAACTAGAAATTCGAATATAAAATATTATAAGTTAGTAATGTCGATAAATAGCAGAGTTAATAATGATTTATAAATAAAACACAAGAGATTGTCAACTACTGAATCGTGGTGTTAGGGATGATTTTTATTAAATATCAGAAGGGTTGATTTTATCCCCACGGGAATTTACCCTGGCACCAAAAAGATATCCGGATCATTTAGCATTTTGGCACTCTGATTTAATTTCGGTGCGGGTGAAATCAACCCTTCTAATATATAATAAATATCATCTCTAACACCTCGAATTCAGTAAATGACACTCTCTTGTTTTCTTTAGACATTTGAAACTTGGCATAGAGGCACATTTTTATTAATATGGGTGCCATATTTCAGCTGCCATCACAAATATATTTTAATTTTCTGCTTTTTTGCAACGAAACTTCTACAGTTAGAAAGGTCAACCAGTTCTTCGTTTTTGAAATATAAAGATGTAGCCACCATATTACAGATCTGATGCTTTAGTGATTGAATTATTTGTCATCAGAATATTGGCACCAGAATGAATTTTCTCCATTCCTGAATTATCGTGAGAACCTGAATACGGATTTACAAACAGACAAAAACACTTTTTAGCCGTCTCAAGACCATAATCAAAACTTAAAAATTATACCGAGTAATATTTGTATTTTACCTTAAATTGTGTTTTTGAATAGTTTATAGCTAATAGTTTATAATATAAACTATTCAAAAGCACAATTATTTTTGAGATATGTACCAATATTATAAATATCTCAAAAACAACATATTTTAATAAAACAACAAAACAAAAAACACACAACGCTAAAATAAGCAAGAAACCTTAAAAAAGTATTATTTATAGATATATTAATTATTTTTTCAAAATTAAACATTTGGTCAATTTTGAGTTTGGGTTCGATCTCCGAGGGGGCAACAGTTTTTCATATAAACAAACTTATCCAATAAGTCTTGGTTAACTTTCAAAAATTTTCACTAGTTTTATCTTAAAATATCATATTTAATGATCAAACATTTTTTGTATGATTTCTGTTAATTTTTTAATCAATACATTTTACGCCATTTCTGAATTATTTTAAACAAACCAAGCCCAAACACCATTTGTTTTTACGTCTTATGCGTTAATCGAATTATTACCATGTTTTTGTAATTATTAAAGCCTTGTTTTCAATTTTAATTTTTTTTTAACACTTTTGGGGAAATCATTAAAGAACTAAAGCACGTGGATGGAATACTATTAAAAATTTAACATTATGACCACTCAATATAGATATTCACAGAGACAATATTGTTAAATTGAATTTTCGGAGTGAGGTAGATATTTTACCAAAATTTGTATATTCATTCGTTCTGTATACAAACAAAGCACAAGAGCCTAGGGCTCATATCCGATACCAAAATTTATTCAGAATACAGCCCTTGTTTACCTACTGTTTGTTCCTTGTTAGTAGGCTCTTAATGTATTCTGTTATAAAGATGTTAATTCATACAAAAAATATTCCTACTTGATTTAAGGAAACATGTCGAAATAGAGATTATCTAAATAAAATATTTAATCATACGAGTTATGTTGGTAAAACAATTTCAATTTTCAATGGTGATTAAAAATCCTATAGAATTATCAATTAAAATTAATTATTGCCTTCAATCAATTTTATTGCAAACTACTATGTACTTTACTCAGTAATTAACAAAAATCTGAAGTGTATCATTTGATAGAGCAAGCAAAAACTTCCCATCAAGAATACCATATTATTTGAAATTGCTTCTTTTGAGATATTTAAGTTTGAGATCGATAATTTGTGACATTTTTTATAAACTTTTACTAAAACATCTTTTTTGTCAGATAAAAGTTAACATTTTTTTAAACCCTTTTCTCGATTTTTTCTATTTCTCTATCTTTCAGATGGCCAAAGCGTTTGCCACGTGTCTAACAACGGGTGGCTAATGATCATTATTTAGCAGGTGAGAGGATACAAAAATTATATACGTATAGGAATCATTTAGACAATTTGCTTATGAAATATATATTTGTTCCTAAGTGGGAGATGTTTAGTCCAGTTAAGAATATCCCAGCTTCTGTAAAGTCATCCAATTAAATTATTGTGGTAATACAATATAACTATCTACTCGATTGACACGAGAAATAAACTTTTTTAAGCTCAAGACTTTTAAATTGTTCTATTTAGTAGAAAATAATCTCTTAAATCTGATTATAACGTAAGTATAATTGTAAAACATTTGTTATATTTTTGTATTGGATAATAAAGGTCATTATTTAATTTAATTAAGTCCACGAAATAATTTGTAGCATAAACGCCTAAAGTGTATGCAACATCTCGCTTCTAGATACGCAAAGCCTAACCTTTGGGCGTCTACAAATTCTATTAATTAATTAATATATCATCAAATAAAAATAAAATATTTGTTCAAAAATATTTTACTTTTACTAAACTCAAATAATAAATACATTTATTGTTCGAATGAAGTAATTAGTTAATCATTAAAAAAATGGTGACATCAAATCTATTCATGAATACAATATTTTTAATTTATGGTAGTACCACTAAATGCACTTCTTACGTATTATAAGACATTATTGTAGAATTGAAGAAAATTGCTTAAGTATGATCTAAAAAAAGGCAATGAAAAAATGTTGTTGTTTTTTGGGTCGCGACATCAACATATTTCTCAAATTTGGGTCGCGGCTTAAAAAGGTTATGAACCACTGTATTAGAGCTCTAATAGCATAGTGAGCGTGAGTGCAAGTGAGAGAGAATGAACTATCACCCCCCTGTGTCTCTATGGATTAGGGAATTAAATTATATTTTCCTATATTATATTATTTTATTCGCTATTGGCTGTGACGTAACAGTTTCTGATACAAGTCTGAATTTGTCGGGGCGCCCTAAGTGCTAATTAGTTAAGCGGGAAGCACCCTAGCGTACTAGTGGCCAAATTAATTATCCATGTATAGTGAATTAATTCGCGATACGATTTACCTTTTCTCTATTAATTAACAGGTATGTAGTATATATTTATTATATTAGAAATATATCGGCATCGAAATATTTGAATGTGATTTTAGGAAATAATAATCTCTCGTCTGCTAAGTCCATTTGACTGAGAACCCTCTCTCATAAGTTATTATTATTATCATTTCCGTCCATAATTTGTATTAATTTGAAAGTTTATAATAGGAAAATAAGGACAAGATTTTATGTGTGACTTTTATTTATCAGACTTTGCCGACTTCTTCAGGGGTTCAATATATAAGTTATTTTACACTATTTCAATCTATTTTAAACTTGATTGAAATGATGGAAATCATTTAGATCTGTAGAAGGTTAATGGGGAAGAAATTTATTAAGGTGGGTGGTCAAGAAACATAGCAACTTGAAAAGTTTGTTTGTTTCTATGTTTAATGTCGTACCAGCAGAATTTAATCATTATTTATATGCAATTTTTTGCAATTTTATTCAAATATGCAAAAATATGCATTAAAAAATTTAACCTATGGAATCCTAGATGCATGATTCGAATAAATCATTGATCTCCTGAGTCGTATGTAGCGGCATACAAAATTTGCAATTGCATAGGAATCAGGTCTCTAATTATTATAACGAAACCATGTTTGTCTAATTTTTAAGTTTTTAGCTGTTTTCTCTCTTTTTATAATATTCCCTCATTGACCTATCAATAAATTGGATGCATTTTTTTATTCTGAACATCTTTTGTATTTACATTTTTGTTCAAAAATTAATAAGAAAAAATCTATAGCCAAATGAAAGTTTTATCATTGAATTTCCTATACCTAGGTATAAAAAATAAACTGACACCAGGTATATCTATCTATTTAATGTTAATAGAAATAAAATTATATATTATAAATATAAGAAAGGTACAAAATGTATGGTATATTACTCAAGGCGGAATTTTTTTAATTATAAGAATATAAGATTGAACTTCTAATACCTATTTGCTAATGAACAGGATGGTTTTATTTGAAAAATCGTTACAAGTCATAAATTATTTATATTATTCAAGATTTTAAGAAATCTTTGTTTTTCCCAGTCACTATTCTTCTTCCCTTTTGAATAGATTCGTTGTTTGTTTTGCTAGCTTGAATCGGATTTGATCTCAATAGTCTCTAATTGATCTGATGATTCATTATTTTTATTGAGCAGCGTTGCACAAGTGGTGGGTGACGTCCAATGAATCGAATTTCAGCGAATCAATTCACTTTTCACAAAAGAACTCTTCATATTTGCATTCAAACAATATGTAACAATTCCCGCAATAAAAATAAACAAATAAATAGATTTTCAAAACAAAAATGAATAATTCAAAAATTATATAAAATACATTTGACAGCCTTTTCTTGTACCTGCAATATCATCTAACATTAATGGGTTTTATGACTTGCAATTCCAGTGGGTACTGAGGGTTGAAACGTACTATTTCGCCCTTTAAGCCACCTTAATCAATACCAAAAGGATCTAAGTAACATGACTAGTATTAGAACGCTTGTATATGCTAACAGCATACCAAATATGGGCCCATATTACTTCTTCAAACTTAACGGGTTAGTTTTCAAAATAGATATATCGACTACTGAGTTCAACTTCTCGACATTGGATATGAATTAACAAATGAACTCAAAACTAGATACTTCACCTAATCTAACTAACCCTTAGGGTATATGTATAACATCGGATTGGGCAAACATGTTGCAACTTGTTGGCGCTTCAAACACCAAAAGCTAACAGTAGGAGTTAATTATTTATTATTATTATTTGTTGCGTTTGGACCCTTAGGATCACGACGCAAAGGTTGATGTTTCTTTCTGGTTGGACCTTCCACACCTCTATCTTTTTCCGGATCGTGTTATCGAGTTCCATGGTCAGGTAATTTTTTTCTGGCCGGATGAGTGTGTTGATGTTAAAGGTGCCCAGGTATGTATGGATTTTTGGTGTTATTCTTCCATTGTTTCTTCCTTGACTTCGTAATGGTCCGGATCCCCCAGAATCTGAATGCCCGGTTGCCACTCGAGGGTGGGTGGATTGGTTACCACCTGGGGTAATGTTGTTTTTGCCTCTCACGATTCATGGTTGCTTGTTACGAAATTTTGTCCTGCGCATGCTCGAGGTTTTGTAAAACCAAAGATTGTCAGTTTCTGGAGCCGAGGGGCCGGTTATTTATTATTTTCAAATAAATTCACTTTGCTTCTTGCTGGGATCGAACTGATGAAGTCTAGGTTGATGTTCTCCTAATCGGATTAGAAAAGTTGGTGATTTAACCGATTGCGCTACCGACCCCTCAAGTTAATTATTTATAGTTATTTATTAATTAAATACTTTCTTAATAATATGCATTCATTTATAAATCAATTTATAATGTAATTAATCTTATAGCCAATTTGCGAAATTTCACCATTAAAATTTAAGCTCACTAAAGAAAAATTAAATTTAAGAAATAAAAAATTAAAAACTTCAATTTCACATTATTTTTAAATTTTGTATCTCTATATTTTTGAGATATCAAATTTGTTCTTAGCTGAAAATGAGATAATGGATCAATATGTAGAATTTTTTCATAATCAAAGTTCACTGGTTCAAAAATCGTTTAAAAATTGATACTTTGAAGCACTTCTATACCTTCATTTTAAAAGCATATTAAAAAAAAAAAAAAAAAAATCAGAGGGGGGGTCAGATAGGCTAGGCGGTAGCGTGTCATCCTGCTAACCAAGTGGACCCGGGTTCGAATCCGACTCGAGGCATCCGGCTAAAATCTGACCCCCGGGGTAGAGACAAATTTAAAATAAAATAAATAGTATCGTAAATGGCTTATGGCTAGAAAGGCCGAAAAGCCAAAAAAAATCAGCTTAATTCTATCTAATGAAATTTTATAGGGATACCTCACACCCCATGATAAAAAATTATTTTCGCCCCCATAAAAATCCGTCCCTCCCAAAAATAATTTTCTCATTAAATTTTTGATTTCGGGAAAAATAATTACAAATAACTTATTTAGTTTACGAGCTTCAATGGTCTGACATACCGATGGACAGACTGACATTTAGACAGACAGTACAATAGAGGTCTGAGAAAAATAATTTTCAAGTATAATATTATTTCTATTTGTCTGTTTGTTTATCTAGAATTTGAATATCCATAAAACCTTCTGAACAGAAGTTCGTATAAAGTTCGTTGTGACTTCAAAATGTTTGAATTTCCATTTCAAATAACTGATTAGAAGATTTCTGGTATTCTAGCTTCAGAACCTCCAGATCAAAAATGCAAAAATCAGAAAAAAATCGAAATTTTACTTGGGAAGGTGCTAGCTAATGAACTAAAATTTACTAGAAAAGGTTGTATTAATTTGTTGCGCTTAAATTCGAAAGGTAAAAATTAAAATACTCTATTTTTAATATTTAGCAGAGATTTATAAATTGTAGTCAATAATTTCAAACTATAGTGTTTGTCAAAAGTAGTCTTAATTCAAAAACTGAACTCTGGGATGTGTTAGAACCCCATGAACCTCCAAGTCGACACATTTTTGCCACTATCATTAAACATAATTGAAAACATTTAGTTTGCCGAGGGTAGTAGTGTTGTTAATTCTCAAGGCGAATACAATGAGGTTGTCATCTGCTTGATTATAAGTCTTTTAACCATCTCTGTCCTATGTACATTCACCCATTCAAGAACTAACGAAATAACGTTGTTTAACTCCTAATTTGCTAAGGCTCTTTGTAAGAATATTATTGGGTTCATTCATTGGGAAAATAAAATTAATTAAATTTTCTTTGAATGAATTATCTGCTTTCAAGAATCAAACAGTAGAGGCCTCTATTCAAAACGATGTCTCCCTAATTTTGTTGTCAGTTGTTTGTTTAGTAAAGCTTTAAGTGGCTCTTGAGTCCAGGGCACTTCTTAACTTAAATATAAGTAGATGAGATCCGATTTTAGATATAACGCATTTGATCTATATTCACTTTCATACATAATATAATAACTCTTTAAAGAAACCTCAACAGTCTTGTTTACAAGGACTTCTACAATAGAAATCTTGAAAATAAACTAAATTTAAGTCTCAAAATGCTATATTTATATTTTCTATAGCCTATATTCTTTTACTATGCCAAACGGAGTATGACAAGTATTGTAACAATAAGTTTATTTGTTAAATATCAAAATATTTATAAATTTTAGCCATAATCAGTGCAGCTGACAGATTAAGTCTTCCCATACGGCCTGTTTACTAAATTTCCCCAAAGATGATTGATTCATATTCGTGTTTAGAAATGTCTGAAAAATGAAAATTATCTTGAAGAATGAATTTGTTCTGTTTAAATACCTATGAGTATGCATTTCAATACTCACAATAAGCGTAACAGAAAGTTCATTGTTTGTATTTCCAAAATGAAGAACTGATTAGATTTTGAGTTCCCGTTGTAAAATGAAGAAATTTGAAAATAGAATCAAAACGTTATATGAGCTTCTCTAAAATGGTGGTATTTATTAAGCTGAAATTTTAAAGAAAAATTATATTGATAAGTTGGGCTTTACTGCCAAGTTTCAGCTTTCTAGATCAAAAGTCTTCTTAAGTGGGAGATAAATTTAACCGAATTTATCGAGCGGAGAATTTACCACTGCTCGAAGCCCCTAAAACCTTAGTAAATTGGATATTGAATTGTATCTAAGTTTCTGAGATTGGCTCGTGATCCCGGCTTCTTTTCCTTCTACTCTGTTCTTTTCACGATGGAGGGGCCAGCCCATACAGGCCTTTAGGGGATCCACCTTCTGGTGTATCTCCTTCTCACATCAATATCATTAAAAAAAAAAAAACCGTACGTTATCGACAAAATTGTCAAATCACAAAAATCTCCAGAGAGGTCTTAAAAAACTTAACAAATTTTTCTCCCTTTTATAATTAAAAAAATAACATAAGCACAACATTTCCATATGATCTTTTATCAAATCAGGAGAAAAAACAGCTCAACTCAAATGCCCGACTTTATTTTATTATTTTATGATGGATTTCAATTTCAAAATGTGCCTTTAATAAAAATTACTTAAAAAAAACTTGCTCTTGAATACCATCTGTTAATCATTTGAAAATAAATCTATTTCATTTAATCATATAACATGATCAACAGAATCTGAGCAACGTTTGATTATATAATTATTTTAATTTAATTTATATTTTTGTCCCAGTTGTATTGAGAAAAAAACAAGCATTTTTCTCCACTCGAATTAATATATTGTGAAAAATATAGTCTAATTCTAAATATGAATGCACTGTTGTACTTCACTAAATTAAATTCAACAGAAATGTTTCATCTCGATGATTCAAACTTTTTGAAGTTCTTAAATTTATTGTTTCAAGTTTGACTTTTTATAAAACTTAGGGAACGCGGAGTGGGTTTATAGTGAAACATTTTTAAAATTATAGTAGGTTTATATAAAGTCTTTGTCTTTTAGATGATGTACTCTAACAACCCGATATATAGGTATTGAGAATTAAAAAAAAAAAAATTATTTTATTTTTCCTCATTGTGAAACACCACCAACTCCAACCTACTATAATTTTAAACATTCTATATTTAAAATGTACCTACAAATAGCTCAGAATATGATTGATACAAAAATACATCACTTTTTTGTTTAATAATTTATATAAGATATTGAAAAAGTATCAAATAAGGAGTCAAAACGTCGCATAATTATGATAATTATTTTATTTTGATTTTTCTCAAGTTCACATATTTGGAATTTAAAAAAATGGGTCATCATCATATTGGATTAATTCTAATTTTTCGATAATGTTTTAAAAACCAAATTTTTAGCCATTTTGAATTAGATCAAACAAAAGTTTTGTTAAAATAATGGAATTGAAATTATTATTTTATTTTTTCTTAATTAAACTTATAATTCTTTTAATTGTAAAATAAATTTATCTTTATAAAACGATAAACATTTCGAAAAACCAATATTTTATTAATTTTTTTATTCATTTCTTTTTAATTCCAAAATAATGTACAGAGTTCGATATGAATTGATCATTCCCTGAATTTGATACTTTCTTTAGCTCGGATCTCTTGTCTTTAGTGATAGCAAATGTATATTGGGAATATTATCGCAAATGGATTTTTTTTAATAAATACAAATTGTAGAGAAAATAAAAATTCATAGAAAGTGATTTTTAGCTTTTCATATGAATTTTTTGACTCGAACGAGTGGAGGATGATAAGATTGGCCAGCTAACGGGTATTAATTTTATTCTTAAAGTAAACCTTTGACTGGAAGGACGTGGATTGGGAACCACGAGCTATATATACTTGCTTCAGGTGAGTTCAGCAATAGCTTGCCTCATTAGTATAAGTATTAAATTTATTTATTATTAAGTTTAGTATACAAAAATCTATCCTATTCAACGTAACATTTGTATAGAATCCTAATAAGATTCGAACATATAATTAATATTTTGAAATTATTTTATTTATTCTAGTATATGGTAAAAAACCCTCCGAGTTTGGCTAAATTAAACTTGTATTAATTTTGAGGATGGATTGAGATTTCGCTCTTGTGCAATTTATAAAGCATATTTTCTATTTGCATTAAAAAATCTTAATATGATACTAATTGAATCAATATTTTATTGTTTTTTTAGAAGATTCTCATCGTGTGGTTTTGGGTTTTCTCAAAAGCAGTTCGCTGAAGATACGTTCCGAAGACCAGAGGCAAAGGTTAGTACCTAGAAGTTTTTCTACCTTGATTTTTTTTAATATTATTAATAATAGTAATAATAATAATTTCTTTGTTTTTATATATCTTTAATAAAATAATGTAAATTATTCTATAAAATAATCTCATTTTGAAATTCTACATAGGTACTATTAATTCAATTGAATCTTCCTGCATGATAATATTATTAGAAAAGTATTTATTTTTTAAAAAGCTTCGGGGTTTGTTCTTAATTTAAACAAACAAAATATGCAATTGCATAGGAATCCGGTCTCTACTAATAATTATAATGAAATATTTTTAAGGGATGATTGCATTAAACTAAAATAACTTTCTATACGTGCTGCTCTAAGCGCAATTGTTCTACTTCTTTTTCAAATCTTCGTAGCTCCAATAATAATCAAGTTAGTAATAGTGAGTAATGAAATCACCGGGTATAGACTTTTGATTATAACAAAAAATTAATTTTTATAGAAAATTAAGAGATGTGGTCAATTATTAAATCCGACATGTTATAGATAATTTGTATTTTGTCAGATGTATTGAACCTTTCGGGAAGTGAGCCCGAATGCCAAAAATGCAATCCGGCCACTTGGGTTGCCCTCTGACGCAGTGGTTCTTACTCTTTTATTAGTCGCGGCCCCATTAAAATCCGAAAGTATATACGCTGTCCCCTTAAAATCCTAAAATATTTTAAGTACCCTCCCCCCACCATTAGGTAACATACTCGTAATTATTCGTACAAAAATTGTAGACCTAGACTTACATGGTTTTATTCAATTTGTAATTTTGTCTATATGTTTGGGTCAAATTTATTTATGCGCTCAACGTTTTCATTTAGTTTGACCATGTTTAAAAATATTGAGATGTCATTAAATTCATCTGTCACTTACAATATCAACGCCAAATCGAACGGTTTGAAAAATTTTAATTTTTGATTTCCTTCATTTTTGGACATTTTTCAGTACCCATCAAAAAACTCTTCCTGGTAAATTTTGAAATTTTTTGATCACCGGTTTAAAAGAAATCGAATTTCGGTTTTTCGCTCATTACTTCTTCAAAAATGGTCAGATTCAAATTTTATTTTTGTTGAAATTTTTGTTTTTTTTTTACATACCTACTTCTTAGAAAAAAATACAAAAAATGTGTATAAAAAGTGTTTTCATATGCAATTTTTGAGTTTGAAAATTTTAATCTTGTTTTTGAAACTGTATGTACTCTTCGATTTTTTTGATAATTTTTTATTTTAAACTTCTATTCATTCTACAAATTTTAAGACCGTGTTGATAGTGGTCCTATGATAATTACTATTTTTTTCGATTTTTTTTTTATTTATTTTTTTTATTTGTAAAGATATAAAAACAAAAAAATATAATATTTTCGCTGCCCCCCTACATACTTTCCGGGACCCCCAGGCGGCCGCGTACTCCCTGTTAAGAATCGCTGCTCTGAGGTACAACCATATCTGATATATACCACGCGCTTGAAAATTTTCACACACAGGTATAATCTTGATTAATTTTTATTCTACTATTATCGGTGTTTGTCATTTATATTGAAAATAATTTAATATTTATTTTAAATGAATTATTATTTATTAATTTTTTTCAAAAAAAAAATCAATATTTTTCAATATTTTTCAATATATGTACATCTCAAATCACTTATATCACACGAAAGTGAAAAAAAAATGTTTCAAACTAGTGTAAGTCCCAAGTTGAACAACTTTCATTAAGTTAGAAAGTGCTTTCTTCCTGCCCCTTGACCTACACCTTATTTAGAAGGACTCCGCGAACATGTCCAGATGATAGTCTTCCTTTTAGATATTTTATAGATAGGAAATCAGGGGCGATAATTATATGATTAAAAATGTTTTGATATATTACTCTTTATCAAATGCATATATTATCTTGTTGCCTAATTTGTTTTTCATAACGTCTATTTCGTCCAAAGAAAGAGATTGTTTATTTAGTTCACATAGTAATAAAGACTATAAAAAAGAGATAATTTACTCTTTTTACTTATTGTTTGTAAAAATATAGAGAATTTAGTAAAAAAAATCAACCCTTGTACTAAACTCAACCAAATTTTGTATATAAATTCAGTGGTCCCCCAGAAGACTAAAAATGCAAAAACTAACCCCCCCCCTACATGATTATAAGAGAGGGGGCCAGGTTTTATGGTAAAGTCAAGTGGATGGCCACATCAGAACGTGTAAATTTATTTTTTTTCATAAAATTAATAATATCAATAGATAAGTTATTAATATTTTTAAAATGGATCTCAGATAAGAACAAACTATACATCAAACATTTAAAAATATATGTTCACTGTTTTCAATCTTTCCATATATGTTTCGTTTTCAAATACATAATGAAAAGGACATTTTCTGAATTAAGATGTCGGAAGTGTGGCCGTTGGACGTGTTGTTGTTATTTTGTTTGAATCGAATTTCCTGCCGGGATTGAATCATCCCGAATACGAACAAAAAGTATCGAGGACATGGAAAGCTTGTCTGTCTGTCTGTGTGGAGTCATCTTCCCCTTTCTTTCACCCTCCACATCGACCATGGTGAGTCATCGTGTTCCCCACAGAAAGAAGGGGAACGAGCCATCGCCCCTCGCAACAGCCACCGGGACTCGGGACTCACCAATTATACACACCCGAGGAAATTTTCATGCCCCGAACTCGATATTAGCCTTTGCAAATGCATCGGAAGAGAATGAGCATTTCATTGGAATAGAAATAAAATGGCAATAATTGAGCCATTTAACCAGTGCAGATTAGAAACAAATAATTGTTAAACATAGTCTCATTATCAGACTCTTTTGTCTATTTTAGTCTCTCTTCATTAGGGTTTCGTCTAGATGTCTAGAAGTAAAACGGGACTCTATTAGTGTCTATCCGTCTTCTGAGCATTATAGCTCGTAAACTAAATAAGATGAAAACTTGAAATTTAGAAGTTATATTATCTATTCATTTTTTGCGAAATCAAACAATTTTTAATCGAATAAATATGGGTCGAATTTTATCTGGCCCCTCTTTATTATGGTTCCGTTTAAAACCAAAACGGGACTTTATTAGTGTCATTACAATGTCTAGTTGTCTATCTATGAGGATTGTAGTTGGTAAGCTAAATAAGATGCAAACTTGAAATTTAAAAGTTTTAAATCACATTAGGTATATATTCATTTTTCCCCAAATCAAAAAATTATTAATCGAATAAATATTTTCTGGGGGGTAGATTTTTGTCTGCCCCCTCTTTATTATGGCTCTGTTTAAAGCAAAACGGTACTCTATTAGTGTCATTACAATGTCTAACTGTCTATCTCTGAGGATTATATCGTAGTTCGTAAGCTAAATATAAAAAGCAAACTTGATCAATCATTTAAAAGTATCCTATATATATTTTTCCCAAAATCAAAAATTGTAATAAAATTTTAATCGAATAAATATTTTCTGGTGGATCGAATTTTGTCTGGCCTCTCTTTATTATGGTTTCAATTAAAAGCAAAACGGTACACTATTAGTGTCATTACAATGTCTACCTGTCCATCTCTGAGGGTTATAACTCGTAATCTAAATAAGATGAAAACGTGAAATTTAACTTTTATTATATATTTATTTTTCACCAAAATCAAAAATCATATTCAAATTTTAATCGAATGATTATTTTCGAGAGGGTTGAATTTTTTGTGAGGTCGAAAATAAGAAATTTTTTATCTTAGGGTGTGAGGTATCCCTGTAAAGATCTCCTTAAAAAGATTTAGGCTAAATTCTTTTAAATTTAATTCACTTTAAAACATAGTTGTGGAAGAGTCTCAAAGTGGCGATTTTTAGGTGATTTTTATACCAATGGTTGTTCAAAAGTGGTTGACTTAAAATTATGAAAAAATACCACATATTCAATCATTTTCTTCTTACAGATTGACCAAACCTCCCTTGTTAAATAGATGGAAGCCATTTATAGACGAATGAAGCTGGTAAATGAGATTGTACAAACCTCATTTAGAAGAATTATTACTCTGTCTGTTTGTCTGTCTTGGTAAAATTTTATAATAGAATTTTCCCCATAGGCGTAGTTAGGAGAGGGGCAAGGGGGGGGGGGGGGGACAAAACTTATTGCCCTCCTAAGAAAAATCGAAACTCCATTATTACGAGGCATCACTTATGTATTTCTCATTAAATTATATCGCTACTTCCAAAATTTGTCAATTCTACTAAAAATTTTGTTGATCTCTAATCGCATTACCAAAATTGAAACCTGTGGTGGCAAATCAGCTGGCCGGCTGCCCCCTTCATCCTTCACTCAACTACGCCAATGATTTTGCCCCATTTCTACATAGTTGATTCTCTTGAAATTTTTCTTCTTTTATCTCTGAAAAAGAAAAAAAAATACTTAACAAATTTGTGTGGAAACATTATTTTGTCCATATCTGTATTATTAGTACATATGTACATATAATGAATTGAAAGGAAAGTGCTAAAATTTGACACATGTTTGAGGATAAACTTTGACACTTGTTTGAGAATAAAATTTGACACAAGTTTGAGAAAAAAGCCCAGAACAAATATACTTTCATTCTTGATTCTTATGGACATTTTCTGAAAGCAAATCAGAGCTCGTATTTTTCCGTGCTCCGGTTCATTAAATTACCGGAGATAATCATGTTTCGGCTCTTGAAACTAAGAACTTTAGCTATGATTTATTATTGGCGAAAATCACGAAAAGTGGTGGAATCAATTCGCAGTATTTTGAATGATTAATTACACGTAATGGGTTAGAGAATACACCCCTGCACACATCTGGTAACAGAAAGTTATCGGGGATGAAATTTCCACCCCCCCCCCCTTCCATGAGAGCAATGCATTTTTGCCGAGATTAGCAGAGTTGTTGATTCATAAAGAGAAATAAATGAGATTGTCCCCTACATAATACAAGTAAACTTATACATAGTATATTACAGAATCATTTGTTATAATGTAAATTTGCTATAACTTGCTGCCGTAACTAGCTTTTTTAGGGCCCTGTGCAAACAAATTTTTAGGGCCCCTATATTTTTTGGGAAAAAGTAATTATAGTTCAAATAGATATCATATAAAAAATTTATTGTAGACAAAAATATATTACATTATTTATATTATAAGAATATTTAATTTTCATTTAATTGTACTCTTCTAGCTTTCATTTGAGCAAAGTAAATAATTATATTGTCATAATTAATATCCTTTGCGATGTTATACTCTATAGATATTATGGCAAGATTGGATAATCTATCTTGTCTAATAGTAGACCTTAAATAGTTTTTAATTAATTTTAACTTGCTAAAACTTCTCTCACACCAAGCAATTGATACTGGGAGTGTGAGGAATAATCGTAATCTCGAATAAAATTTTTGTAAAACAAATTTGTAAAGAAAATTCAATTAACAACTTCGTTTCAGGGCCCCCTAGATCTCTGGGCTCTGTTCAGGTGCACCTGTTGCACCTGCTTAGTTACGGCGCTGCATTTACTCGTACTCATACTTTCCCGTTCACCCTGATTTTCGCCAATATCAAACTTTAAACATTTTTTATAAATAAATTAGATCTATCTATTTTTTGCCAATTTAATTATTATTTTTATTATTTTGGTCAGAAATATTTTTCGATTTGGTGTTGCGGTTCGAGAAATTTTCCATTTCCACCAAAGAAATGATAATTGATAAAATGGCATTTCGAAGAGCATCCCCTGCTGGGAAAAAGGGCATTTCTTGTTTTCTTCACATTTACGACTTATAGTTTGGAGTTTAGTAATTTATATTTACACATGTGCATAGGTATGTCACTAAAGCTAGAGGTAAAGTTAAATTAGTTAAAAACTTTAATAAGCATTTTGGCAAATAAAAACCTGAGCCAACTGTAAAATACATATTTGTTTTTAAATAAAAAAACTTTGGGAAGTTTTTTAATTAAGGAAACAAATGTCGCGATGAAAAAAAATCCAATTACTATTCCCTTGCATTTTTACTTTTACATTTATATTCATAGAATATAATGTGGAATTATTGTTTAGCATGTGTTTTATTTATCCAATCTCATTTTTTTCAAAAACATATTTTTAAAAAGGATATTAATAATTAATTACCTGAAAGTTCAAAACCAGTGATCTCCAAACTTTTTTGACCGCGTACCCTTATGATGAAAATAATCATAAACTGTACCCCCCCCCCCCCCGGCCCCGGGGGGGGGTGTCAAAAATGATTTTTTTTCAGGAAATGCACAAAAAATGCAGAAAATCAAGTTTTTTTTATTTTAAATTAAACAATATAGGTATATACATTATACATGCAATTTATAAATTACAAGAGGTCATAAAGTATTTTGAAGAGAAATAGAATCCCTCTAGAATTTTCTGCGTACTCCCAATTCGGAGATCACTGCTATAAACAAACATTCAGGGCCAGTTTTGAGATCCCATTTCTGAATTCCTTTCTGAATATACATAATTTCCCTTTTTAAACCTTTTCTTTCATATCATCCTTTCGAGGAAAGCTCGCATTAATCCAATGTCTAAAAATGTCAGCTATAGACATTTATTTTTATTATGGACATGAATGATAGTTCTGCCTAATATTTATAGTCTTTAACATTAATCCCTCTGTGACGACTGGCTAAATGGGCATCAAGTTCCCGAGCCCAAGGGGTAGAAAAAAAAAAAAAAACATTAATCCATTAAGGCCCAGAAAACTTAAACGTTGGAATTTTTTGGTGGTATTTTCAGGAACGACTTATTTTATGCTAAAAATCATGCATGCAAAAAAACAAAAAAATTCGTCAGGTAGTTTTCGCCCTGCGAGGCGTGAGGTAAACCACACGCTGGGCACTTAGTCAACATTTTCATCTTCATCATCACTTATATTCAATCGTGGCCTCTTGGCATGTATTCGCGGGGGCGGGTTTCGGGAGTGAGCGTCTCTTTTTTGGCGTCTCTCTTTTTTGGTTCATCTTTTCCCCCCTGCTGGCTCTCTCACTTTCCTTTCGCTGGAGCTTTCTTTTTCGCACACACTTGTTTTTATTTTTCTCTTCTTTGTTTTATGTTAATTATTCTTTTTTACTGCTCATATGAGGCAAACTGCCTCAGAGCATTGTGTAAAGTTAAATTGTAAGAATTATGAATGAATAAATAAAAAAAAAAAAACATTTGCCTTCGCGTCAGTCTAAGCTATTTTGTTCCATAGAATTCACATTTCTTTGCTACAAAAGTTAATTTTTCATAATTATTTCATTTAAAGAAGTGGGAAATATATTGTTTTTTGTATAAAAGTGTAAATGAAACTAAAATGTCAATCCAAAAATATTTAATAAATGAGGAAATATTGGATATTATCGAGAATTGCCACTGAATACCTTCGTGCGGTTGAAATCAAATTTTCATATAGCAAATAATGACAGGTTGGAATTAGTTGATAAATTTGCAAAAGTGAGACCATTATTCAAAATGCTAAACGAACGAAACATATGCATTTGGTGACTGCCACATTGAAAAGAGACAAGAGATTTCGAGGGAAGATTGCTTTGAATAAATATGAATCGGATTGACATTTTAGAAGTATGAAAGGGCCATTTTCATGGTTTGATTCAATATCTTATATTTATTTATATTATAAATGCTATTATTTTATAAAATAGGATTGTTTTTAAAATTAGCGATAAATGTATTAGGAGATAATCAACTATTGAAACAGTCCTAATGTCCTTGTATTGAATTGATAATATTCATTCGTATTTGGATATTAAAGATGATAATCGCGATGTGTTGTGTACGCATTCAAAGAAGGAAGCTGAAGCACCTGTTTTGATAATAAATAAATAACAGTTGTCACGTATTTAGTTTTCAACATAAAAATGTCAACGTCGACATTGTGTGTTGGCAAAGATAGGCTTCTAATCTCAAATGAATGAATGTTTTGTTCATGACAGCTTGATTTGATTTTTTGACGGTCAATCGATTAATTTTTGACTTTTTTTTTAGCTAATTCACTTTCATTTAATAAATATGTAAAGAGCTATTCTTGAAACTCAATTATTATTTTTATCAATAGATGATGAAATGTTTTACATGGAAGGGTGGTTTTTTGATTAAAATGCTTAAAATTCCTAGTTCCTTTCTCCCTCTCGGGAAGACATTCATCAAGCAGACAGTTTCTGCATTAGGACCTACCCCTTTAGTCATACTAAAAATTCCGGAAGAAATATTTTTTTCAGTGTACAGTCGTATATCGTTATAACGTACTTCCCAGGGACCTACAAAATTATTTCGTTATAATGAAAAAAACAATATTTATATATTCAACTGTGATTCTTTTAACATTGATTTTAAATTCATTTTGTTCATTTCACAAAATGAAAAATTTACAAATTAAATAAATAGATATTTAAAAAACGATTAAAACTATTTTGATAGAAGAAAGTAAACAAAATCAAGTTGTCAACCTACAAAAAAGGGATATTTAATAAACAATTTTAAACAGCTTTTACTTTATAGTAGAAATAATTTTTATTAGTTTAAAGAACTACCAGGGTAGAGATAAGAGTAAATAAATATTATATTTAATATTGATTTACTATGAGTTAAGGATACTAGGTCACTTATTTCACATTAAAATTAAAAAATTAAAAGGTATAATTTTTTTTTCTTTTTCAATATATATATTTCGGGCTATCAACCCATCTTCAGGAAGTACAATCATGTGGATTCCACTTCCGCATTTGCTAATCATCTATATTCTTTAGATCACTTACCTTCACCTACTAATCCCACCCCTATTCATTTCGAAAGAAAAGGATTAAGATTGGATCTTCTTGAATCCACGGAAATAAAATATGCCTTGTCGAACGATGAAAATATTATCAATAATCAACTGGATGTAAAACAAAATATAATAATTGACCTATTAATATCTAAGTCAAAAATTTATTCCCAACCTAGAGACACAAGTCAATGAACTTAATAACTTTTCTTTTATCTAAAAATACCTATGTCAACAAACGCCAACCTTATATTCTCACTTAACAATAGCTTAAGAGAAAGTGTCCTTTTAAAATAATTTAAAACTTCTTTCCCTCTGTTCAATAAACATATATATAACCTGTTATTCAATAAGTTGAATTAGTTACTTTCTGTACTTCCTGAAGATGGGTTGATAGCCCGAAATATATATATTGAAATAGAAAAAAAAATTTATATCTTTTAATTTTTTAATTTTAATGTGAAACAAGTGACCTAGTATCCTTAACTCATAGTAAATCAATATTAAATATAATATTTATTTACTCTTATCTCTATTAAAGATGTTTCACCTTGCACCAACACCACAATCTCTACTAATTAATTACCAGGGTAGCAGGGACAACCTATCTCTCTATAATGAGTGTGAGAAATTTTAGAATTTCCAAATTTTTTCTTAATTAATTTTCAAACTAAATTTTTAATATATTATATTAATCAAATAATTGCAGACATGCAAAGGCAACACACCTTATTAGGTAGAGTTCTAAGCTTACGAGACTAACAGTACTATTTATTATAATGAGATAAAAAAATAATAAAAAAGTAAAAAATGAAAATACTTGAATAAAAAAAAAAAAAAAAAACTCGTTTTCTACACACTATACTCTGTAAAAAAATTCTTATAAATTTAATTAATTCATATTTTAACCAACTAAAGCTATATTCAAGATTTACACTACATTTTGATTATTAGATTTAGATTATTTGAATCTTTAATTTTGAGGCATTATATTTATTAGCCCAGAAGAAAACTTACATGTTCTTCGTTTGTTTTCAATTTCACTTTTAAATTCACAATAACTATCAAATAAAATTTATGCGATTTTTCAGATTTTAATCCTTGCATTCCCACCAAGTACCTACATTTTAGGCATACCTATACTTATATTCAAAAAAATAAATAAATAAATAAAATTAAATATCATGAAGTGTAAAGTATTCTCTCTTTAAAAAAAATCATGCTTGATTTTTTAAAAATTTATATATGTACTTTAAAATAATAATGTGAGATGACACCAAATCGGCCATTTTATAGCTTTCGACGTTCAGAAGTGTTTTACTTATGTTTTAGAACATGTTCTACAAATTCCCTCCTTCTCTTTTTATCAAAGTCAAACAAGGACAAATTTTATATTATTTATTTGGCCGGGCAGGAGGGGGCCTCCTCTTACAACAGAAAAGAATTTTACAAATCAGGTGTCTATACAATATTGGTGGTAATATTTACATTTTCTCTCCCTTCTCTATTTACAGTTGTCGCATTGTTAAAATTTTATACATATCTGTAGTAGTAGTAATGTGGAAGATTTAATGCACGGAACCCTCGGAATGTGAGTTGGCCGGCTCATTTTATACATATTGATGAATCAGAAGTAGATTTAATAATTATAAAAGATTCGAGTTTAACATTTCATGGCGAAATATTGTTCTTGAGTGATAATTCTAACTAAATTTATGTTCGGTCGAAAACAACGAGAAATTATTATGTATGGTAAGCCTAAAGAATCTACCAAATATCAGGTTTTCCCAAAAAATTAGTAATATGAGTTGTCTCTGACTGAAGATCTACTATTACTTGATGAGAATGACATCAGAATTAAAATCAGAAATGTTGTTAAACACAGGTGAATATTTTAACTAATTTTCTAATTTCGATATTGTTTAACTTGAAAACATCTTCTAATTCCACGAATGTTTTGGAGAGCATCCTAATTAGCTTCATAACATTGTACATTGTATGTATTTTGTCCATCAAGGTTTTAACCTTTGACGCTGAATTAAAATAATTTTACATGCAATTCCCCTTTTATCCGAACGTACTAAAATATTAATGTGCAAATCCTGTACATTATGTGTTGAATGTAAGCCAAGTACATTTTAGGCATATGTCCGTTTTCCGTTGGCACCTGCATCACGCAGATGGAAGAGCCTACCTAGCCTTGAATCGGACAATGTGCTCCGAGTTAAACAAAGGTGACTTGTATACCTTTCTCTTTCGCTCTCGAAGATATTGGAAAAGCCTTCCTCCCCACCACTTCAATGACTCATAACATATTCGTCAAACACTATATATAGCTCCTATATTGGTAGTAATACTGAAATAAGACACATATATAGTACCTACTATTCAATCAGTCTATCGATTGATTGTATTCTTATAAAAAGAAATTCCGGATCAAAATATTATATTACTCATTATACACGGGCCCAGATTTTTATTTTTGACCCCCCCCCCCTCCCCATTTTAGGGGTTAGTTTTACATTTTTAGATTTCTGGGGTCCCACTGATTATGTATAAAATTTGGTTGAGTTTGCTCAAATGGCCTAGATTTTAATTTTTTAACCCCCCCCCCCCCCCCCCCTTAATTTTCGGTCGATATGCACCAAAATCTAATCAGCTCTTAATCTCACTGGACGAAAACTACGGTAAATTTGGTTTCGATATTCCCACTAGTTTTAAATTAAAAATTTGTTAACGCACAGACTAACAGACAGAATATCTAACAGACAGACAAACAGACATTCTGACAAAACAATTATTATCTCAAAAAAATATAATTTTTCGATGTGCACTTATTAGAGCTTTTTGTAGACCGAAATGCCATGGTTTCAACAATTTTTTTAATCAAATACTTCCTACCGTTTTAGAGATATTTCCGAAAAAAAGAAGGAAAATCTCAATGGACCAAAATTACGTGTGAAATTTGGTTTCGATATTCCCACTAGTTTTTAAGCTAGCTCGTCCACAAAAATTTGGTAACGCACAGACTAACAGACAGACAAACAGACATTCTGACAAAACAATTATTACCTCAAGAAATATAATTTTTTCGATGTTCATTTATTAGAGCTTTTTTGTAGACCGAAATGCCATGGTATCGCTCAAATTTTTAATCAAAATACTTCCTACCGTTTTTGAGATATTTCGAAAAAAAGAAGGAAAAAAACACTTTTTTCATGCACGATTACAATACTTGACCATACCCAGTATGGTAAAGTAAAAGCTTAACGAATATTAAAATTCATCAGTCTTTTGTTAACCTCCTGATGATGGGCTCGTATTTGAAAATATGTATAGAGAAAAATAAAAAAATCTCCCAAAAATATAATTAAAAAGAAAATTTTTAATTTTAATTTTTTTTACTTATTTTTTTAAACACCACTATAACCCGTTAAAAAACTCTGTGTTAAATATGTTTTGCTATATTAGCTTTGCTTTTTCCCTAAATGTTGGTAATGACAAAATTATTTTTCATTTAATACCGGTTTGTCTATCTCAGTTTAAATTTAGCGCCAGAGTTGAAATACCAGTCAGATTGCTATTTTGAACTCTAATTAAATATCAATTAATTGACTGGAGGTGAACAAATCAGCCCTTAACGAGGAATTTACTATATAAAATTAAAAAAGTCAATGTTTCCCAACATTTTTAGCCCACGAACCCCAAAACGTGAAAAAATTGCGCCTTTGCGCACCCTCAATAAAGATAATAATAATAGTATTTAATTATTTCAAGACTCCCTTCGTATGACACCATAACCCCCAGATTGAGAAACGTGTTAAGTTTTAAAATTGATATAAATTTTATTTAAGATTTGAACATCTTATTTTTGAAAGAGTTGGAATGTTTTTCAAAAATGAGCTCGGGTTCAGATTAACGAAATCAATTTTAAACTAGAAAAATTTAATTTTAAGGACAGAATCTAAGATTTTAATAGAAATATTATTAAATTGCGATATCAGAGGGGATTCATCCCCCCAGGGAGTCGAACCTGAGGAGCCAACTTGCTTTCCGGGCAGTTAGCTCACACCCTCGAGACAAAAAAGGGGATGAATCCCTCTGATATCACACAATTTAATAATATTTCTGGCTAAAATGCGAATCTATCCTAAAAATTAAATTCTTTCTAGTTAAAAATTGATTTTGGCTCTAAACCCGAAAATGCATTTTTGAAAAACGATTATCACAAAAATAAGATGCTCAAATCTTTTTATATTAAAATAGCAGGACTTGTATGAAAAACTTTTTCATTTTAGGTAAATTTTTTTTTAATTTCGGTATATATTAATGAATTGAAAATTTCTACCCAGCACATCAAATATTGCGATTCAGAGGGAGTTTTTGTCTCGGGGGTTATGAGCTAACTGCCGGAAAGCAAGTTGGTTCTCAGGTTCTACTCCTGGGGATGAATCCCTCTGATATCGCAATTTAATAATATTTCTTTATTAAAATCTTAGATTCTGTCCTAAAAATTAAATTCTTTCTAATAAAATTTTATGTATCTTCAAATTAAGTTGCAGCAGCTTCTCCCTATTTTTTTAAAGGTTACAATATTTACATGTATATACAATTATAATTTTTTATCAAAATTTAAAATTTTAATATTCATATAAATTGTATGGACTATTAATAGTTTTATAATTAAATCTTGTATCTCAGACTCATGACAATCAGGATTAAAATAAGGAAGGATTAATTTCATTGATCCCCCTTATCTCAATACAAATCTGCGTTCGCTCCTCTAAGAGATAATCGGTTACTAAAATACTGAAGCCGAGGGGCAAATCGCGATTGGAATTAGATGTACACCTAATTGCAATTATTTAGATACTTTGAATTGCTAGATAATCTATTGTAATCTATTCTTCTTCCTTGGAAACGAAAGTGGAAGTAGGTGTACACGATTTTAGGTCGCGGTTTCACCCCTCGACTGAAACATATCAAAGCTAAAAAATTTCATTTTTGTAATTTGCATTAAAAAGGAAAACGTGGTTTAGGGGGCGTCCATAAATTACGTAACACAGTAAGGGAGGCATCTCAGATTTGTAACAAAATGTGACAGGGGAGACCGGGGATCTTAAAAATGGTGATATCATAAAAGTCAAATTAAAAAATTAAAAAAATTAAATTAAATATTAAGTTCATTTAGTTGAGTTTAATTTATAAAAAAAAATTATACAATTACTGAATTATAGGGTATAATAGTGATAGTGTGACGTCACAATAGAGGAGGCAATGAAAATGTGACAGAATGTGACACAGGGGGGAGAGGGGTCTAAAAATCTTGAAATTCGTGTGACATAATTTATGGACGTCTTAGGATAAAATTGAAAATAAAATGGATCGATTCAAGGATTCTACACATCAGCAGACTATTGAACAAAGTACTGGGCTGCCAAGATGAACTCCATTAATATCTATGTTTTAAGGAGCTCAAAAAAGTAAAGCCGGCGGGTCGTGAAGCGCTAACTACTACTGACTGAATAGCAGCGTTAGTCACGAACTCTAGCATCTGAGCCTTTCATGCACTTGTTACTCGAGTTTGACTTTTTTTGTAGTTTTAATTCAAGGATAAGATGTGGGATTGATATAGAAAAAAATGAGCTTGACAAAACATGTAGGATCAGTAGGAGCTAGAAGAAGCAACTAGCGGATCACATTATTGTTCGTCAAAATAATTTTTATAAAAAAAATAAAACCGACTTCAAAAAAATTAAGTAAACAAATAAAATAATAATAACTTAAAAATAAAATAAAATACACTAAAAGGTATAAAACAATTATCTTATTTATTTACAACTAAACGACAAAATATTAACATGAAATCACTTTTTGAAGTCGGTGCCAAACAAACTATCGCCTTTAAGCGAGCGTACCCGCAAACGTACTAAGTAAGATCCGTCAAGGTGCGATTCATGAATTGTATATGTTTGGCACCGACTTCAAAAGTGATTTCATGTTAATTTTCGTCGTTTAGTTGTAACTAAATAAGATAATTATTTTATACCTTTTAGTGTATTTTATTTATTTTAAAGTTAATATTTTATTTGTTGCATTTTAATTTTTTTTGAAGTCTTATTTTTATTTTCTCTTTTTAGTGATATTAATAGTGACTTAATATACCTTCCTTGCATGCATCTCGTAAGCGTCGGACGAATGAATCAGAAAATGATAATAAAATTCAATTCATAAATATAGAAATTCTCTCGAAACGTTTGCGGGTTTTAAATGAATGTTTCAAAATTTTTATTTATAAAAGATTTTATTTATTATAATTTCGATTATTTGGTCATAAGAATTGGAGATTTACACGTTATTTCGTCATTGATCATATCTTCAGAACTTTACCAATTTAATATGGTACCACCATAAGGTACCCTCTTTCCAATAAAAAAAGAATCATTTAAAATCGGTTCATAAACAAAGAAATTATGCCTGAACAAACCTATCAAAAAGGTCCAATACCAATGAAAAAAAAACGGGATCAATCGGAAGCTAGATGAACCCAATGCAAAAAAAAATCATCAAAATCGGTTCACAATTGACAGAGATATGAGGTAACATATACACAAAAAAAAAAAAAAAATTCAGTCGAATAGAGAACCTCCCTCCTTTTTTGAAGTCGGTTAAAAATGGACAATCAACAAACAGCACAAGTAAAAACAAAAATGAACATGAATAAAACACACAAAAGACTAATTATTTTATTATTGGCTTAATATCGACTTTATTTTTCGGTTCCAGTCTTCAACCTTCTTCAGGATAAATAAATAAATAAATTATAAAAAAAATCACGAGAAATTGTCAACTCCTTGAGGATGATGATTCTTAGAATTCAGTTTAAAAGTAGTCTTAAAAACGGCAGTAGCGATATTTTTTAAATTGGTGTACTTATTAAGTGTCATGAGTTATTAGTCGGTATAAATTTTTAATCTGAATGAAATAAAGGAAGGGGGTGTAAATTAGGACTGTAGTGATGGTTCAAATAAGCTAAAATGTGAAAGTCGTATGGTGAACCCACCAGTTGATTTATTTATCTAATTTATTTAGTATATTTGAAATAGAGAAAATCTAAATTATTATTGGAATGTTTTTTTTTTTTTTGGGAATCTTAATAAAAATTTATTTAGGTCAAGCTTGGGAGTGAATTATTCCAGGAATCCGATTCGTTATCTCTTTATCGAAATTATCGAAAGGAGGTGCGCAGACATAAATGTTCTCCTGCTCCGTTGTTGATTACAGAAGCAAGACAAGTTTTTTCAATTTTTTCATTTACGAGATTTTTATTCTTAGTTAAACCTTTTACTAAATACCCCAATTGATTTTCTTCTAGACCCTCCCTACAATCCATACAATCTGCTCGTGCCCAGATCATGGCAAGGCTATTTTTTAATAAAAAATTATTTTTATTTAATTTTTCAAGAGCTAGTGACACATTTTGACTACAGTTTGATCCAACTATAAATAATGCGTAATAGTACCGTCTATGATAGTTGTACAGGGAATGGCCAGTCTGGCTGGCTGTAGCAGGTGGACCGGGTACTGCATGGTGTGGAATTTGGTAAAAAATACATACGTGTTAAAAAATATTTTTGACCCATAATGAAATTATAAAAATTATAATTTACTTAGTCAATTATAAACATAATATATTCACTCCAGACCATTTGAGTGGTGGGACGTGGAACCAGACCACCCAAAGTGTTTTTTTGCATGTTGTAAAAATACACTTTGGGTAGTCTATTCACGTCCACTCAAATGAGGCACCAGATGAATATAATATGACTTTATTTGACTATAAATTATAATTTTTATAATTTCATTATGTCAGAAATATTTTTAGCGCACACCACCTCCTGTGCATGCCTGGTCCACCTAGACCAGCCAGACTGGCGTCCCCTAACGCAGCTATCGTAGGCCGACACGGGTCAAATCCGTAGTCAAAATGTGTCACCAACTGCTGGACTATAGTAGCCAAGTAAACATAATATACACTTTACGCTTGATCTGAGTGTAACAAAACCTCCTGGTTTTTATTGGGAGTTGCCTCTTCCTAAGTAATTTCTTTGACTTCTTACTAAAAAAAAAATTGGAACTAATTTATATATTTATTTCATTCATAGGATGCAAACCCCCTCCTCCAATGCAATTTCTCATCAGTTCATAAAAATTTATTCAGGAATTACATTAAAATACTAATCAGAATTATAAACAATAGAATTTTAAATAAAATAGAATCCGAATCGATTCTAAAATAAAAAGAAAATTATTTTTAATAACTTTTTTGTAAACAATCATCAACTAATAAACATATCAATTAAACAATAAAATGTCAATTTCAAAGCTTAGATTGTCACATTGGACACATTTGAATTCAAGTTTATCATATTTTAACTGAATTTTGAATAAAAAATTTCAATTAAATTACACATTGCCATTTACTTGGTGTAATTCTTAAAGCCATTTATTTAATGATTTCTTATCAAGGGATGCTTGTCCGAGATAATTTAAAAGGCCTATTTTCCGAGCCTAGACGTGTAAATTAGGATTGTCGCGATGATTTCAAATAAGTGAAAATGTGAAAGTCGTGTGGTGAACACACCAGTTGATTTAGAATGCGTTGTTTCATTCTATGCATACTTTTGTTCAAAGAATGTAAAATATTTTATGAATAATAAATAATCGAATACCAAATTATATCTCTTGAACTTTCTAAAACTAGATAAATATTTTTTCTCTATCAGAACGTCAAAAAGAGAAAGTTATTAGACAATAATAGTTCAATGTTTTATCAAAGACAAAGATTTTTTAGAAAAATACAGACGATCCATCAAGATAAGTAATATTACTTTCGAGACCCGGGTGCACAGACACCTATGTCTCCACCCTTTCGCTTGATCACTTTCTTCTTCTTCTCAGTAATGGAAGGGTCTTTCGAGATCTATAATAAGGGTTCATCTTCTTGGTGTGCTCCTTGCATTCGATAGTAATGGCTAATATATGTAAGAAAATCACAAGAGGGTGTCACCTATTAGATTTAAGATGGGATGAAATATTTTTAATTATATGCCAAAAGGGTTGTCCCCTCCCCCCCTCCTCGGAAATCTAACCCGAGGAGGTAAAAACAACCCTTCTGCAATATAATTAAAAATAATCAATTTTATCTCAGATCTAATAGATGACACCCCTCATGTGATTTTCTTAGAAAATTATTTAAATCTATTTCTATTGGCAACTTGAACTCTCTCATAGAACCTCTATATATGGACCTTGAAGGATACAGAAATAAACTGCAACGGATCGTTCTAAACTTTATCCAAATTCATTTGAAATATTAATATGTTTATTCCTTTATTATTAATCAGATATCACTCACAATTTCCAGTTCATGTTGACTTTAATTCAAAAATAATGATCGATTCTCATTTAACAGTCGAGGAATAACCATTCTACATTCGATTTTTGACATTTCGGTTATTATTGGTAACCATTGGTGAAGACATGGAGGAATCGACTTAAAATCAAAAATAGCGATCGATTCTCATCTAATACTTGAGGAATAACAATTCTACATTAGATTTTTGACGTTTCGTTTATTATTGGTAACCATTGCTGAAGACATGGAGGAATTGGCTTAAAATCAAAAATAACGATCAATTCTTATCTAATACTAGAGAAATAACCTTATTGCATTCCATTTTTGATGTTTTGATTATTAATGGCAACCTCTACTGAAAACGTGGAAAAATCGACTTAAAATCAAAAAGACTAAATTCTTTTTTGGTAAACAACTCAAGCTTGCAAAGAAAATTCAATCAAGTAGTAATGTAGTAATGATTTTTAACTACTCCTAACTAAGCTAAACTATTAATCCATATCACTAGCAGGAACTCAGGTTAAAAATTACTCTCCTCCCAGATATTAAATCACGCATAAGAATAAACATTTGCTCATTGTGCTTTAAAATGTCTGAAACGCGGGGAAAAATTTTTCAACTAAGATTTTTTTTTAACTTTGTGTGTCTGAATTTCGATACCCACGTTAGCTCAATAAAGGAAAGTCAAAAAGTTCGTATATATCAATAGTACTGATTAGATTTTGGAATATATGCTTCCAAATGCAGAAAATAATAATTATTTTTTGAATTATTCTATTGAGATTTTAAGAGGATGTTATAGTATAGACCAGCCATACTCAAACTTTTTTTTCTACGGGCCACATATATATTTTTGCTAAGTTACGCGGGCCGCAACATTATACACCATGTGGGAAAATGGTTTTCACAGATTCCCCCCCCCCCCCATGTAATAAATAAAACACAAAACATAAATAGATCCAAACGTTTATTTAAAAATTAGTGTGATACTTGATATTGACACAAATTCTTTACTATTTTAGACAAATCAGGTTTATAATTACTAGATGCTACCCTCAATACGTCATCAAGGTGAGAATCTGTAAGTCGATTTCTATATACGTTTTTTGCGTATTTCATTTTGGAATAGGATGATTCACAGAGATAAGTTGATGCGAACAACGTGAGAAGCAGGTGGGCACATTTTTCTAGAGTCTTGTATTTTTCTGGTACTAATTTCCAAAATTCGGTGTACTCCTTTCCCTCTCTCTTTTCTTTGAAAAAAACTTCCAGATTCGTATCGTTCTTAAACTCGATAAATTCATCGAATAGCCTTGCATAATCAAATCCCAATGCAGCTAGTTGTGTTTTGCTGTTTGTACGTGCCAGGGATTTTCTACAAGCAACAAACAATTCTTGATGCAACGTAAATCCTGAAACCTGCTCTTAAATTCCTTGGATAAGGCAGCTAAATAATTAGACAATATCGTATAGTTTTCTGGAGAAATAGATATACCATCTTGTTTAGCTTTTGTTACGGTTGGGAAGTTATGCGATACTTGATTCTGTATTTCTTCGCAATATATTTTCAATTTCTCTTCAAAAGCAAATACAAAGAACAAAGAATATCAGATTTGTACGTCACGTAGCCTAGTAGACATAATATTTACAAATATGTATTCATTTGATACGATTACGTGGAATTTTAATCTAATTTCAGATTTAGTCGGAATTCAGAACCAAACCTAATTTATAATGAACGTCAAAATTGTATGCTGCCATCTAGCAGAAAGAAGTAAAATAGCTCAAAATTAGTTCCAAATTTCGTACCACTTTTTATCCAACTTTGAGGGCGGTTTTTTGAAAACACAGTCTTAAATGACCAGATTTTTATAAAGCACCTTCCTGATAATAAGTGCGTTTCGGGCCGCACTCAAAAGCTAAGCGGACCGCAGGTTGAGTATGGCTGGTATAGACATAAATGAACAATTTCTATTTAAGTTTATTAATAATTATTAGGGCAGTTCTAGTGTACCGAGTCTTGAAAATATTTTCACTTTTATATTATTTAGTGTGCGGGTGAGGGATTCTTTCATTATAATCTGATCCATGAAAATAAATACAAAGAGCTCAGATAGACTCATTTCTCTTTCTTTAGAGAAAAGGTGTATTTCAAGGATGCGAAAATCACGTTCGAACCTGACTAATACAACTTCTAACCTGTTTCAGACCATTAGAGATTAATTTCTTAATTTCTATTATTCTAGAAATGACCTTTTGCACTCGGACCAAAACGATGCTCCGTATATATAGAGAGAGAATATTCAAATGGACTTCATTAAAATTCAGACAAAAATCTAGAGAAGAAATTATTTGTTGCGGCTCTAACTAGCAAGCGTGCCGAGTCTTTGAAAAAGTTTTTACTTTTTCTTCTATTTCTTTGTATTTTTAATCGCGTCAAGAAATCCACTAAAATTTGGTTCACAATGAACTTTTCTGAGGAAACACTTAATTTTTTCCAAATAACCGGCACAAAATGACAAATTGACCGGGATATTTGAACCATACCTTCAAACTGTTACAGTCCCGGTCAAACCGAGACGTATGGTAAGCCTACCTAAAGTCTTTTTGAACTTAATCTTTTGCTGAAGGCTTTTCAAAATAATATTCACTTTTAATCAGTGAGGTAAAAATATCTTCAAGAACGTAAGGAATAAATTTCAAGCCAGAAAATTTTTGCTCGATATATGATACAGTCGGCTCTCGATAATTCGAGATCCAAGGGACTACAAGAAAAATTCGAATTATCAAGAGGAAAGAAAAATAAATCGAATTTTTAAGAGTTTTTATTGTATTTTTGAAAATATGTATGAGCTTACATAAATTTTATATATAGCTTCAAGTCAAAAAGTAAAAATAATGAAAACGACAAAAAAGAACAAAAAAATTACATATGTATTAACATTTCAATAAATAATAACATACCTAATTAAAAAAATGAGGAGTAAACATTGCTAGGAAAAATTCGAATTATAAAGAGGAGAAGTGGCCTAGTTAAAATTATAGAACGTTCTCCCCCCTCTTGTTATGAAAAGATTTCGAGATATCGAGCTTATCAAAATACACAGCATTTTTTCGATTTACCATAGTTAACAGCTGAAGAGTTCGAATTATCGAGAGTCAACTGTATATAAATTTTATTCCTAATAAACTGTTTTTTCTAATAAAAATTAAAGGTTTCTGAAAATAAGATTGAAGTAATTTTTGGAGATGGACTGATAAGTGAATTGAGTGGATATTGATGAGACATTCCAAAATTAAAAAAAAAAAAAGATAATTTAAACTATCTTTTTATTCATAAACCGACGTTTCGAAGGCTTATTCCCTCCTTCTAAAAAAATGTCGATATATGGAACTTCGATAAATGGGAGTTCGACTATAATTGAAAGCTTTGCCGTTTAAAAGTAAATTTATTCTTTCGAAATTTTAAGAGTACTAAGGAGATTTTTCAATGATATAAGAAGACCATTTATTGCATTTTTAAGACGGCTATTGAACTATTGAATAAAACGAATGAGTTCTAGGAATAATGATGGAATGAGTTTCAAGATTCATTGAGAGAACTAGGCAAACCTTGAGCCTGAACTTTTTGGAATTCCTAGTCAAGTGGCTTGTTTCTTAATTTAAATTCAGATATGATAAATGATATATTAATTAGTTTAGATATCGTTATATAGCGATCATCTCTATTAAAGAACAGTGAAGGTATTTAGTCTATCGGGTGTCGGATAATCGGATGATTATCGAACCACAGATAATTCTTAACGAGGGAGAGATGCCCCCATTTTTGGTCATGCGTGTTCTTTGCATCACTTGGCGATGTTTCTTCCGATTTGGAGCGAATATTCCTGTCTGTGACGTAGGGGGGAAAAGACTGGATTCTCCAAATACGGCTGGATCTGGAAAGCCGTCTTTTCAGGCTAGAGCGGGGAGAATCGACCTTCAGGCCTTCAGTGAAGGTTTCACTCCCTCACCCTCGTCGAATAGATCCAACAGCTGATCACAACCAAGCTAATGGTGCTCGCTTTCTTTATTTATGAGACTAATCGAATTTGTACCGAACGATTCGGATGACTCCATACAGGATGCTGTTACGTTTGCCATTCCATTCATGGATTCATTCATTTACTTGTCTTGTTTAGAAGAGATTTAAATATAGTTTTTATATCTTTATGTTCTAAAGCAGTTTTTAAACGTTTTCGGTACTATATCATTACTTAAATCATTTTAAAGGAGCTATAAATATTTTTATTTTATCATACAGAGTAGTATCAAATGTTGTAATCGTATATGTGAAAAGTGTTTTTTTACTTTGTTTCAAAAACTTTTGTTTCAAAAACTTCTAGAACTTAAAAAAAAAGAATTAAGCAATATCATGGCGTTTCAATCTATTATATTCATGGGCGTAGTTAAGCAAAATCATGACGTTTCGGTCTACAAGAGAGCTTTAATATACATGCGCGTAGTTAGGGGAGGGGCAAGGCAATTATTATGAGGAATCACTTATGTTCTCATTAAATTATTTCGTTACTTCCAAAATTTGCCAATTCTACTAAAAAGTTAGTTGATCTCTAATTGGATTCCCGAAATCAGCTGGCCGACTGCCTCCCTAGGAAAACTCCTTATAGATATAGACGCCAATGTTTTTATAGTGAATATCCTATAAATAAACCTATAAATATTTTTATTTGATAATACTGAGTAGGATCAAGTATTGTAATCATGCATTTAAAAAGAGTATTTTCGCTTCGTTTTGTCGAAATGTCTCAGAAAAGGCTAGAACTATATTGATAAAAGAAATTAAGTGAAATTATACCGTTTCGATCTACAAGAGACCTTTATGTAGTCAACACCAAAAAATTATTTTAAGTGATATTAATTATTTTGTCGACATTTCTGTGATTTATTGAAAATTATTGACTTAATTAGTTATCAAATTTTATGTAGGCTTTAGCTCAAAAATCAAAAAGAAGCTTCGCCTGCCTGCCCTAATATTGAATTCAATTAAAAATTTTATTTTTATTTTATTTACTCATTGTGTTTAAAAATGTCTGAAGCGTGGGGAAAAACCATTTTCAACAATCATTTTTTTTCTGTTTGTGTGTCCATTTGGATTATGATACTCTAGATAACTCAAGAATGGAAGGGCCTAGAAAGTTCGTTCTGGTGCCAAAATGTTTGTATTTACAATGCGGAGAGGTTTTATGCTCTCTAACTTGTCGAACTTCCGATTGTAGCATTCAAAGTTTTGAAAAAGATTTAATTTTTTCATCAAATTCCATTTTTAGTTTTTTTTTTTTTTTTTTTACATTATTAAAATTAAGAGTTAATTAAGTTTTCGTTGAAACCATATTATTAAAAGGTTGTTACAAAATTTAAATTTTCAGAAACTGAAATTTACTATGAAAGATTTCTAATTTTAAAAAAGATTTGAATATTTCTTTAGGAGATGGAAATAGGGTGGTTTTAAAAAATAAAATTATTCCGTTATGCCCTAGACACTTTCCTCAATTTATACCAAATTTCTCTTTAAGACCTCACTAGAATGACTATTTATGAGAAATTGATAGAAATCCAAAATGGAGAAGAGGAAGGGGTCCAAAAATTTAAAATGATAAAATCTCCAATTTCAGAAAAAATCAATTTATATTTTATTTAAGGTCATGTGGACGGCCACGAAGCACGATTACCTTCTACGTGTCTATTTATTGTACGATAGATAGAAATCAGTTAAATAAAATCATGTTGATGGTCACGTCACCATATTTTTTCTAAAATTAAGAGTTCAGGAGAATTTTCGAATAAACAGTGTACAGTCTTCTTGATGCAAATAAATAGTGAAGGACTAATCAGATTCCACTGCATTTTTGAAAATTTCACGATGAGTGGTAGCCATTGCTGAAGACATGCAGACATCAGATTGAAATTCAAAAATTGTCATTGCTGAAGGCATGAGCATTCGTGTTAAAATTTACAATACATAGTCACTTATTTAATAGAGGAGGACTAAGCATTCTGAATTGCATTTTTGAAGATACACCCTTCAATTAAGACAGAGAAATCGACTTAAAATCTAAACTTAGCCATTGATCCAAGACTAATAGAGGATACTGCATTATAGGATGCAAGATAAAGCTTTAACATCTTCTTGAATCATTAAAATTAAATGAATTAGATATATGAATATATTTTTTTAAATATTTTCTTATATAAATCCAAGTTAGTTGATTGGTGGGGTAGGGAGGGGGAACCACTTCCGGCGTCTGGGGAAGCAGCCGCGTCCGGCCAAAGACCCTTCAATGCTTACTGGCCGTTTTCGCTAGACAGTCACAACCTGCGCAATCTAATTAAACAATATGCGGTCCTTAATTAACCATCCACTTGATATTCAACTAAAGAATTTTGTGAATTTGAATAATTTATTTCAGGAAAATTATTTAAAATATCCTTACTCAACCCAAGTAATGATTATTTTGACAAGAAGATATATGGCGGTTAAAATTCGCGTGTTAATAAAACAAATGAGATATTTACTATCTAACATTTCAACATTTCAACTTTTATAATAATATATTTGAAAGAAAAAGTGAAGCGGTTTGCTTTAAATGTTGATAATTTGGCAATTTTTTGTCAGTAAACGGTTTAAGATAGATTTTTCGAACCTTAGTATCTCAATTATCATTAATTTTAATATTATGTTTTATTGTTTAAAATTTTAAGCCTTTTATTGTGAACAAAATGGTACGTTATTTTTGAAAATCAGTTGGGAAACATCCGAGCTCTGTTCAAATATAGATGGCATAATTTTACTCCAGAATACACCTCTTTCACTTAAGAATGACTAACCATAACAATGAATATCATAATATCATCATAGACCGGTTGTTTATCAACCGATTTTCAAAAATAAGGTATCATTTTGTTCACAATAAAAGGCTTAATATTTTAGAAAATAAAACTTATTTTCATAAAAGTTGCAATTATTAAGATATAAAGAATTGAAAAATTGACATGCCCACCATTTCGAAATCAGTGAACGTCAATCCGATTTCGAGATATACATTTTTTATAAAAAATAAATAAATAATATAGAAATAGAAAATCTGCATTTTTCATAGGTACGACTTGTTTTGCTCACTTCTAGAGAATCCATTGAATCATAAAATCCGAAAATGAATGATCAAGTTCATTTCATTGTTACATAGTATCTATAAAATAAAACCCTTTGATTTTCGTAGCCTCTACATCACTGGTTCGAAAAAATTTATAAATGTGCATCACTATATATCACGTTAATAAATAATGATGAGTAATATATTCAGGAGTGCCCACATGGGGGTGGGGGGTGGGGGGGTTGAAAATGCATGTTTATTTGCATTAAAATTATTGTAAAGTTGTATGCCTCATGTACTGATCCACATTAAATTTTATGTACACAAGATATGTTTAACAAAAATGTACAATAATATTATAATTGGAATAATTCTCGTGTAATGAATAAAAAAAAATAATAATTAAAAATGAGGTTATTAAATAAAAATACTTTTATTCTTCTCTCCGCTGGATGGTTTTAATCTTGCAATTGAAATTTATTATTCAATTTTTGCTTTGCTCTACGGATGTTATTCCAGTCAACATCCAGGATCAATTAATGATAGATTCATGATTATTTATCACTTCAGAATGATGTCAGTAGTTCATAGCAGTCAAAAGAGTTTTTCACATTCCCCGAGGGATACCACACCAGCTGACACCATACTTTCCAAGTGAGATTTTTTTAGCATAGCACTATTGTGGCTACACATCCCTCATATGGAATACAAAACAATCATTTCAAGAAGATGGCTTTGACAGATTGAAAAATCCATTTGTCTTTTTGATACAAAATGACTGAAGAAAGTGGATAAGAGTTTTAACAGTACATCCTGGATTTCTAGCTTATAGGCTTTTTTAACCGACTTTGAAAAAGAGGAGGTTATCAATTCAACGGAATGTCTGTTTTTTTGTGTGTGTGTGTGTTTGAACATTTATATTAATATCATCAACAACAATTCACAAGAAGATTGGGGTTTACGAAAAAAATCATCATTTCGAAGTAGAATTTTTATTCTATTTATTTTTTTATATTTTTAAGCTCATTTTTTAACCAAACATTGAAATTTTTGAAAATATATCGAAAAATTATCAACATAAAAATAGAAATTATTGTTATTATTATTTTTTCATCGTATTTGGAGATGTCTAAAACCCATAGAAAATTTATTTTTGTCTCTGTCTATCAGAATTCACGATAAGGGAAGGTCGTGATGAGTTCGATATCTTGTGCCAAAATATTGTTTTTTCCCAAATGAAAAACTCATCACATTTTATAGTCTTATAAACTTAACAGGTTTCAGTTCAAAAATGAGAAGAATCACAAAAAAAAAATAATAGGATGCCCAAAATGGGGGGTTCAAAAATTAAATAAATCTCTCTAAGTCCTAGACACTCGATCGATCTGGGCATCCTGGCTAAATTTCGCGTACCATGTCAATCTGTCTGTCTACCATATATATTTGTAATTTTCAAGTTATATAAAAACAATACAAAAGTGTAGTATTCTTTTTTCCGAAATCAAATATTGTAGAAAAATTTTAATCGAATGATGATTATTTTGGGGATATTTTGTCAAGTCGAAAATAAAAAAATATTTTTTATTCTCTGGAGAGAGATATCTATAATAATCTCATTAAATAGAATAAGGCTGATTATTTTTTTTATTAAAATTTAATTTTGCTTATAGTAGTAGAATTATAGTATTAGTATTATAGTATTATAGTAGTAGATTTTCTTAAATAAATCACAATAGTGTTTTCTACTTAATCCGATCTGTTATAGTTAAGTTTTATTACATGTTAAAAGGGGTTGATATTTTCCTTCTAATATGCAAGATAAATTGATCCATATTAACTCAGATTTAGTAGAAAACGCCTTATGAATTTTCTACTGAATTTTTTTATTAATTTATTTTTTATTTTGTTAAACATTTTTATTTGACCAACTTAATTTAAATATTTTTACTTATTTATCCAGACTATTTATCAGAGACCTGTATTTTTTTTAACTGTATAAATGTATCGGAAGATTATTCATAAGTTAAATATTAATATCATCTTTCAAGAAAATGATAAATGAATTTTTCCATCAGCGGACCTAAATCCTTGAATGTTATTCCGGGAATAAGTAGAAAATTAATATTGATATTAGTGTGATTAAGATTATACGAATCTAGGCTAAAAAGTCGTTTCTTTATTTATGATCGAATCCAAAAGGCTGACTCTCTTTCTTAATAGGCTCAGTGTGAGACCATTATGAGGAAAAATTCGCTCGTTTTCTAGAGTAATTCTTTTAATCACCTGTCTTATCGCTGATAATCTATCTCTTCTTTTCTTAGATGTGTTTTGTCTCATTATTGAAGTGTCGAGGTCCTTTCTGGAAAAGACTTCCGTAAGGAAATAGTGTATTGAAGACCTAGTTTTTTTTATTTCCTTTACACAACAAATAGAAATATTATTTTTGTGAATAATTTAAAGTTGAGCTTATTAATGAGCTCTCAAAGTTCTTCTCAAACAAAAAAAACAAAACAAAATAGTTGTAAAACGGGACCCAATTCGTGTCGATACAATGCCTGTCTGTTTATAAGATCATTGTAGTTCTTTAATTACATAAGATACAAACTTGGAATTCACAAGTTAAATGTATTCATTCATCATTTTATCCAAAATGAGAAACCCTATTAAAATATTAATTCTCTACCTTGATGTTAAAAGGACCAATAGAAAATTTCTCAAGCTCTGGGAAACAGCAAAAAATTAAATTACACTTTCATTATTGGCTTCTTCTTACAGAAATACCTTAAAAACTATTAGCATAAAGACATTGGTACTTTATAAAGTAAAACATTTATATCTATATTCTATTGAATATAAATATGAAATTAAAAAGGTGATCGATCAGCTCATTTATAGTAAGTTTACAACCATTTAAGAGCTCTCCATATAAAGAATTGAATTTTTATGATTTTCTCCATTTTTCAATTGGAAGTTCTGAGAATAGACCTAAAATCTAATCAATTGGAAATAAAAAACATTTCTTTGCGCTTCCGTTCTTGAGTTATTGAAAGTATCGTACACTATACAGGCAGCAAGAAAAATAATCATTTTTGAATATTATTTTTCTTCACGTTTCAGACATTTCTAAACAGGAATAAACAAAAAACTCAACAAACCGGCAACCCAGCAGGTTTAGCCCGCTGAGCGTACTGTCTCAATAATTAGAATGACCCCATGTTTTTATTTTTAGTCATGTGTCCATGAAAAAATAAGCCTGACGTGTTCTGATGTGGCCATCCACTTGACTTTACCATACAACCTGGCCCCTCACTTATATTTAATAAAATTATTTATATTCATGTAAGGGGGGGGGGGGGGTGCGGGGGTTAGTTTTTGCATTTTTAGACTCGGGAGCCCACTGATTATGTATACAAAATTTGGTTGAGTTTGGTAAATGGTAAGATTTTCATTTTTTTATTCCCCCCCCCCCATTTTGGGCGGTTAGTTTTGGCATTTTTAGACTTCTGGGGGTCCACTGATTATGTATACAAAATTTGGTTGTGTTTGCTCAAATGGCCTAGATTTTTAATTTTTAACCCCCCTCCACCTCCCTTAATTTTGAGTCGAAATGTACCAAAATCTAATCAGCTCTCAATCTCAATGGACCAAAACTACCTGTGAAATTTGGTTTCGATATTCAAACTAGTTTTTGAGCTAGCTCGTCCACAAAAATTTGATAACGCACAGACTAACGGACAGACGGACACACTAACAGACATTTTGAAAAAACAGTTATGTTCACTTATTAGGGCTTTTTTGTAGATCAAAATGCCATGGTTTCGCTCAATTTTTTTAATCAAAATAGTTTCAGCCGTTTTTGAGATATTTCGAAAAAAAGAAGCAAAAAAACACTTTTTTCATGCACGATTACAATACTTGACCATACAGGGTATGCCCTATTTTTTTTTTTTTTTTTTTTTTAATGCAATCGAATGCAAGAAGGGGTGCACCAGTAAAGGTGTAGCCCCTATGGATCTCGAAAGACCCTTGCATTACCGAAGAGAAGGGAAAGTTGATTAAGTGAGAGGGTGTAGACGTAGGTGTCTATGCACCCTGGTTTTGAAGGTTTGAAGATCATAGGTGCTGGGAAAGATAGAGGCTGGGAGAGAGTTCCAGTTCCTTGAAGTCATGGGGATATATGTATTCGCGAATGAAGTGGTCCGGCACTTTTCCAATTTGACCGCAAAAGAGTGTTGGGAGTCGGCAAAACGTGTGCTGCGTGCAAAGTATGCTTTGGGGGGAATTATTGATTTTATCTCATCAGAGCACCTTATATGGTAAAGTAAAAATTGTTTAGTGAAACAAAAATATTTTCTAATTTTTAGTGGATTTTGATATTTAAGCGTGAAGAAAAAAATAATTAAAATTATTTTAAATCAGAAAGATGGAAAAATTAATTGATCAATATTTTCCATTTTCACGATTTAAAATAATTATTATAAATACTTATGTATCTATAAAAATTCAAAAAAAAAAAATTAATCAATTATCTATAACCATGTTTATTATTATTAGATTAACTCTTTATGAATTAATTACCAGACCACCCAAGACTTAAACGAGTATTTCTTCTTGCTAAAGTTAAAAAATTAATTTTTACGCTAAACTTAGCAGTTTTGATCTTAGAAAAAACTTAATTTACATTACATTATAAAGACCGCCCAAGTTATACATGTACATTCTACAATAATAAGAAGAAATGATTTCATAAGTCTCGTATATTTAAAATATTATCCCTCTACCAATCAATCATTGAGTTTCCAAATAAACGGAATTTTTCATTTCTTTATCATTTAAAAATAAACTGATAATTCCTAATATTATTTAAATATTACAGGAACCTTGAAACATTTAGATTACTTATACATGAACTTCCAATAGAAATATTTATTTAGAATAGAAATAGGTGAATGTAAAAAAAAGTACTTTCACATAAAATATTTAAAATATTTGACAATACAATATTCTATTATATATTCTGAACCTTTTTTACGAATTCTCATATTGTCAAACAACTACAGCAGTGACCAGGGGATGCTGTCCAAAAAAGTACCCTTCATTTTTTTATTTTAATCTTCGCTTTATTTTTTTTTTTTTTTTTTTTTTGTAAACCTCATCGAATACGCATCATTTTTGTTATTTTTCAAATTGAACATTAGATTTTTTAAATATATATTTTCGGATGCTTTGTGAGAGTGAGGGTAGGAGTCAGAAATTAAATCTTGTGACTCCACACTCCCTGAAATAGAAATCGACCATCTTCCACAATGAATCAGCCTGTCCTATAATAAAATCTTAAATTTCTCATAATTCTATTGATATAAGCAAGCTATGACTTGTCTGTAGCACTCTTAGTAATTTCCGATCTTATATATTTAGAGTCCAAAAATCCTCGAATCATCTTTATTTATTTCTTTTTTGTATTATTACCTACTATTGTATTGCGAGAACAATTTTTATTTGACTAAAACTCTCTGGACTTGTCTTTGACATGCTTGAACAGGAAGATATATCTACCAGGCAGGGACTTCAAGCTTTCTATCGGCGCCCTTTTCGGAAAAATCATTTATTTTAATTGCCCCTTGAAACTATGCAACAATTTCATTTCATTTCGAGAACCAATAAATTTTTCAAAACAAAAAATGTTTTTTATAGAAATATTTGAAATAACGGATAATAATTAAAGTCGATATTTATGAAAATATTCTACATGTTTGGAATTTTAGGGATGCGCCGCATCCACAGCATCCATGGACTGCAGGCCACTGAACTGCATCAATATATGGAAATATCTATGAATATATTTTCGTGAGTTGAAATCTAATTTGAGTTCAGCTTTTCCGACAATCCTCAATAACATCTGGATTTACACATTGTAAAAAAAAATTGGGCAAAGATCTTAGTCAGTATAGAGCCCAAACGTTATGGTTTAGGTACGACGTGAATGGCGTGGAAATATTTAAAAATTTCAAAGACTAAGGAGAATATCAAAAACAATTCATTTACTTTTACCCAAAAAAAAATTTAAACACAAAAATACAAGAATGCACAATTATTCTAAAAATTCAATTTTTAGTTAAAAGTGCTCACGCCTTTGTTATTAGTCAGGGGTGCCCATAGGAAGGCGGGGGGGTTAAGACAGAGCGCGTTATTGAAATTTCTGGAGGGGGGAGGGGGTTAGAAAATGTTACATTATAGCATTATATACTAAACATACAAGCGGTCAGGTCTTATAACTTCAACAAAAACTAATAAAAAGCTATAATAATAAAACTTGAGCAAGATGCGAGGTAGGTTTCACAAGTTTCACCTAGAACCAACACCTAACCCCTTAAAAGCTAGCTCTTGGGGTGAATCATGAAGCTAGGTGGGGTGCACCCCTATATTATTCGAGTGTATATGACATTTTTTCAACATCTTAAGAAACATTTCTTTTCTAATTTAAAAAATTAGAAATTTGAAACTAAATCTTGTTTTTGAAAAAGTTTTTTAATAAATTTTTGTTATTGCCTATTGGCTCTCAAAACTATTTGTTAAAATGAATTGTTTCACTTTGAAAAGACAGAGGATTTTATGTTTCTGGAATCTACATTGGCTACAGGAGAGTCAATGCAATTGATGGATTTCATATTTCTAAGGCTATAAAAGACATGGTTTACTTCGTTGATTGAATCGGGAAAGGAAACATACGATACTTTCTTGTAATTAATCGCAAACGTAAGTGTAATGGTAGACTAACCACACAGTAGACAAAATATAAAAAATAATGACTAACAAACATTAATTTAATGAAAATAATAATTAGAAGTGAATGTGCATATACTATATAGTGATAAGATTAATTAAAATCTATGAAGTTTAGATCTAAAAAGATTAAAATAAAATCTACAATGATTAATTTATATTAAACCAACTGCGAACCCCGCCTTCGGAGGGCATCTTGCTGGCCAGGAGGCTAATATTTTATAAATTTTTTTTTCATTTAAAAAACATTTGTCACTAAAGTAGATTTTTATGTTTAAAGTAAGTATATGGAGGATGCAAAATACAAAATTTTTCAAAATTCGAAACAGTTATTTCTATATATAGACCTCGTGATTTCAAGGAACTGGAACGATCTTCCGGCCTCCGTCTTTATCGACAGTTCAAACCTTCAAGTCCCGGGTGCACAGACATCTACGCCTCCACCCTTTCCCTTTCTCCTTCTCTTCGGTAATAACAGGGTATTTCAGGATCCATGGGGGTTGATGGATCTTAGTGCGCCCTTCTTGCATTCGATCGCATAAAAAAAAAAATGAAATATTTCTAAGATATCGAAATGTTTTTATTTTCAATTTTATGTAGTCCTATTATTTGGGATCTAAAGGAGCTTAAAGATCTACCACATTTTGAAGAGGTATAAAAAATGAAAAAACTGAATATATTTTTGAAAAGAACATAATTTTTTTTTTAAATGTGTTTTAAACATTCGTCAATTGGGAAATTATGTTTAAAATATTAAAACAGGCGGGAATAAAATTCAGAGAGAGAAGACTAATCTACAATCTATATCAAAACCAGACGGCAATTATAAATATTGGTGATGAACAAAGAGAAGCCAAAATAAAAAAAGGTGTAAGACAAGGATGTGTGCTGTCACCCATGATTTTCAACTTATACATAGAAGAAGCGATTAAAGAATTCAAAGACAAAATTGATACAGGTATAGAAATCCAAGGTCAAAAGATCGCTATGTTAAGATTTGCCGATGACATTGCCCTTCTAGGAAGCAATAAAAAAGAATTAGAGGACGCCTTGAATGGAATCAACCAAATCCTAATAGAAGAAATCAAAATGAAAATAAACAAGAATAAAACCAAGTTCCTAGTATGTACAAAAAAAGAACAAACGAGACAGGAATGCATCAAAATTAACCAAGAAAACCTAGAAGGAGTTAAGGAATTCCGCTACCTAGGAAGTAAAATAACATGGGATGGGAGGAGCGAAAACGAAATTAAATCAAGAATTGCCCAAGCAAAAATGGGGTTTATTTCAAAACAAAAACTACTATGCTCCTCCTCAATCAGCTTAGCAAACAGGAAGTTGCTATTGAAGACATATGTATGGAGCATAGCCATGTACGGGTGTGAAACCTGGACAATTAGAGAAGCGGAGAGAAAGAGATTAGAGGCTTTCGAAATGTGGTGCTACAGAAGAATGACGAATATCAAATGGATGGATAAAATTACAAATGAAGAAGTTCTTGGAAGAATCGGAGAAAGAAGAACCTTGTGGAAGAGTCTGAAGAAGAGAAGAGGTCAGATGATGGGGCACACACTGAGACATGGGGGACTGCTTAGGGATATCTTGGAGGGGGAGGTGGGAAAGAAAAGGGGAAGGGGAAGAACCAGATTAGAATATTTCAACCAAATAATTGGGGATATGGGATGCCAGACATTTAGAGAGGTTAAACAGCTGGCGGGGGACAGAGTCGAGTGGAGACGGATTGTTGCATCAAACCAGTCTTAGGACTGTATACTCAATGATGATGATGATTTAAACATTCTATCTACGAAAGGGGGGGGCGCCCGCCAAAAATGAAAATACTGGCACTTTCGACCAAACTCAACCAAATTTTGTATGCATATTCCGTGGACCCCCAGAAAGCTAGCAATGCAAAAACTAACCACCCAAAATGGAGGGAGGGTCAAAAATGAAAATCCTAGCCCCTTCGATTAAACTATGTACACAAAATTTGGTTGAGTTTGGTCGAAAGGGCTAGAATTTTCATTTTTGACCCCCCCCCTTTTTTTTTTGTCTGAAAATGTTTAAAACACATTAAAAAAAAAAATATTTTATGTTATTTTCAAAAATATATTCAGTTTTTTTCTAGTTAAATTTTTTCATTTTTTTATACTTCTTCAAAATGTGTTAGATCTTTATGACCACCCTGTATATATATATTTTTAAGTTTAATCATTTTTGCGTTGATTTAAAATTGGAGTAAAAAGTCAAAATGCGAATTTCAGTGATTTGTTATTTTTTGTGAGAATAGCTTGAAGGCAAGATGAAACATGATACAAAGAAGCAGTTATTAATACAAACTTGAAGACTGAATTCCACCTGATTAGGTTTTAACCGTTCAAGAGCTTCCTTTTAACGAATACATTTTCTGATTTTTTGCATTTTTCTTCTGAAAGTTGTGATGCTAGAATGGCGAAAATCTAAACTTTTTATCATTTTAGAAATACAAACATCAGAGTACAAAAACCCTTTATCAACTATCTCATGTGTTTTTGGTTTATCGTGGAACAGATTGACAGAAAAAATCACACTCCTAAATGATTTATCTACATGTTTTAGACATCTAGATAAAATGAAAAGCTTGATATAAAATCAGAAGTTTTCTCAAACCAGTCTTTGGATTGATGACCTTTTGATGATTCATCATACCCATTTCAATGAATCACTGATTGGCTCTCGTCTGCGAATTTCATCATTCCAATTATATTTTATCAAAACGGCCCTTCAAACTTTGTCCATAAGATATATCTCTGCATTTCGAACGAAATATTCATTTCATCAAATGTAATTGTAATCTTCAATTGATTTCTCAGCTGGTGCCAGAAATTACGATTTATCTTCTCTTTAATCCACTTTTCACTCCTCAAAAGAAGAAGAAGAATATCTGCCCATCGATTTACGATTTCACCCGTGGCTGTTGATCATTTATCCTCTCCAGTGACAGTTTAAAAGAGAGACCTCAGATGCAGGGAGGAGTCTTCGAGTTTCCTTAAAAGGAAACTATTCGACAAGTTTCAGAGACTAGGCTACACTTACCCCCTCCACATCTCTCTTTCTGAACTAAGAATAAAAATAAAATGTTTATAAATATATTCATATATAAATTAAACAATTTCTCTTGTAATTTATTTCGATTTTCCAATAAATATTAGCAGTCTTTATTGATGATGAAAGGAATTATGCTTAAAATGGAAACTGGGAGGCTTTCCAAAGGCATTTTATTACATTCGGACGATCAAGGAAGAGAAATTTTATAATCTTAACAATATGCCTGGGATTGTATTTTTTTGGTTGATAAAAATCAACTGCATCATCAGTATTTAAAATTCATTTCAATTAATAAGTGAAACCAACATCGAAAATTTCTTTAATTTATTTTATTGAATGGGATATAATAAAATCATTGTTATATAACAATTATAAATATGTATATATACAGGGATGCCCACCCCCCTAGCTTCATGACTCTCCCCCAGTTTAATGAAAAGTAACCCCCCGCCCCCATTTTATTCAGTTCTAAAGAAATCGAAGAGCTTTTTATTACCTTTTGTTGAAGTTATAAGACTTGACCGATTTATTTTTTAGCATATAATACTAAAAAGCAACAATTTTCAATCCCCCTCCCCAGAAATTTCAATGACGCACTCTGCTTCTTAACCCCTCCTGTGGGCACCTCTGATATATATAATTTATTTATTAGAGACTATAGTTTCGATGGTTTCACCTTCATCATCAACCTTCATCATCATCATCTTTTTAATTATAAATATGTTATTTCTCATGGGTTCAAATACCTGATAGGATGGAGGTAAGTTGGTTTTAGAATATTTTTAATTAACAAGATTGATGAGATTCTAAACTATAGTCTCTAACAAATAAATTGTAAATATATTCATGTTTATATTTGTTATTTATAATGTTTATTTGCACCAAGAAGAGAGGACAACCTCATTAATTTCTTTTTCTTTTTGAGACTTTGATTGCTAGGTTGAATAATCTGGAGTTTTTTTAATTCAAACGATTCAATAAGGGGTCACCCGGAAGGTGTAACATCAGTAGTTTCTTCATCTCTTATTCTATTAAATAATAATTCACTGGTTGGCAGAATTTATCAGTTGATTGGATTATTATAATAAAATTAATAACAGGTGTTAAATAGATATATTTTCATCAATAAGCCATTATAGATTCTTGTATTCTAGCCAAGAAGTGAGTGTTCTGGGAATGAGATGAAGATGAAGATTACTGTGAACTTGGGCAGTGGCTCTCATCTTGTTGGGCGCGCCCCACTGGGGGCCGGAGAATCTGAAGGTAATTAGGTATGAAAGTAATATACAAAATTAGAAAATACGATATATTGTTACGAAGACAATAAAAAATATATCAACAATCATATGAGCCGTTTATTTTGAAAGTGGTGTAAGTCCATTATTTGTTATTTTGAGATACCTATTTGTATTTATATTTTTATAAATACATATATTTATATATATTTTGATGTATTTATTTGGATGAATTCATGAGGATATTGTACTTCTTTGGCGGTGATATTATAAATATGAAAAAAAGACATATCTATGTCTAACTAAATCTGTCATTAACTCATTTTTTACAAAATTGGACTTAAACCACTTTCAAAATAAACGGCTCATATAACAGATGAACAAAAAATTAATTAATATTGCAAAATCGATCTTAACAAATTTAAGATGCTGCTACAAGGACTACAAGGACAATTATAACTCTCTTGAGACTCTGTGTTTACCTGGAAATCACCTGTATGGCTTATTTTAGAAGTGGAGCAGCTAAAATCGGTATAGAGTATAGGATGGGGGGGGGGGTTATACGCAAATCAAATAGGTTGAGTGTCACTAACTTAAAAATTGAAGGTTCTAGCAAATCTTGGAGTATAGACCGCGGAAATTAATTAATCCCATTATTTTCGTCTTATTAAGGACAATTTAAATTTAAAATTTTTATCTAAAACTTGTTTGTTATTACTTATAAACTAATCAGTAAATAAAATTGATATTTTTAAAATATCATAATAATAATGTTAAAACATTTGGGATCGCGAAAATATCCTAAATGATTTGGGACCACGAGAGAAATTTCTATAACCTTTCGTTTTTGATATATCGTGGGTATCGAAATCCAGACAGACACACAGCAGAAAGAAAAAATAATGACTGGAAATTATTTTTATTCACGTTTCAGATATTTTTAAACACAACGAGCACACAAATATCAAGTAAATGAATATCAGGGCCGCCCGGTAGGCAAGCTTCAGCCGAGAGTAATTATATTAGTTTTTATTTAAGTTATACATTATCAATCCAGTCAGATGACCGTTTTATGATTTTACTATAATAAAGTATATAACATTCAGGAAATGCAAATGTCTAACAGTATCCGCAATTCACTGGGGTCACTTTAAAGTTTCTCATTGGGACAAGTCAGTTGGCTTGGTCCTTTTCAATCTTCTCAGCTGTCCGACGGTGCTGAGTAGTCAAACAGCTTAGGGATTATAGTGATTTGCCAGTCGCAATTTATGATTCCTGGCTGCTTTAGTTATTTCCTCTTGTACAATAGTAATGTGGAGATCCTTCCTGATGTCTCCGTTCCTGATGTACCAGCGGGCATCGACGATATCTCGCAGAGTATTGTTTTGAAAAGCTTGAATCATCCTGATATTTGATTCTTTGCTACAGCCCCAGAGCTGTATACCATAGATCCAGACTAGTCTTATGATTTGTCTATACACAATAATTTTGTTATATATGGACAGTTTGGATCTACGTCCTATCATCCAGTATAACTTTCTTTTAATTATTTTAGTGAAGTAGGAAATTTTGAAAAAAAAAATTAAAAAAATCAATCTGATCATTAAAATACATTTTACAATATTTAAACAGAATATATCTAAATTAGTTTTTTGCAAAATTTTAATTAAAAAGAAGCCACCGTAAATTTTCGATTAATTTAGCGTTTCAACGACACGCTTAGTTTAATTTCTCTCTCTCTCTCTTTTTCAATTAGGAATTTAATAGGTTTTGTTACTTTGTTAATTTCTAACTGTGGTTTGGCGATAAAAATGGATAAGGCCGGCTCCAGGCCGGTGCAAGAAGCAGCAGGAACAGGAGGGCCATTGCCTCCGAGCACACGTCCTCTCTTTGATTCTATATTAGGAAGCCGAGTCCATCAGAAATCCTTTCTTTAGATATATCGCTCAGAGAACTTTTTTCTTATTTTTAATCGTTATTTTATTTGTCAGATGAAGAATTCACTCTCTCTTATTTATCAATTCGCTCTACATGTGTGATTGTAAAAGTACAAAAAATTTCTAAAGTATCTCTGTTTTTTAAATTAATTTAAAATGATTCTTTTACATTCTGAATTATTCTTTTATAATTAAAAAATAAATAAATTGAAAAAATTGGCTTGCATTCCTTTAGTCGACCTTCATTAAATAAAATAAAAAAAAATCATTTTATTTTTTCATTGTTTTACACAAAATGTAATTTTCGATTGAAGGAAAAATTGAATTCTTTTTTGATACGTACGCTTCGTACGATCCCTTCATATTTAGTTATTTTTAAAGGTCCTGTATGAAAGAAAAAGTGGAAACCTATTAGTGTCGATACAATGTTAATCCAAGTACTCAGTCTGTTAGTATTTCAGAGCATTGTAGGTCGTAAAATAAATTAGATATAAGCTTGAAATTTATAAATTATATTTATTTATTATTTTCTCCAAATGAAAAATAGCATTAAAATTTTGAGCAACTGATTATTTTGGTAAAAGTTAATTTTTTTATGTATTATCAATAAAAAAAAAAATATTTTTTTTTTATTATTGGGTGGGAAATATTCCTGTAAATATATTAAGTAGAATTGCAAAGTTGGCTGAATTTTTTTTTTTAATTTAATTCATTTTAAAATGACGGGTATGGGGGCCTCAAATTAATTATTTTTAGCTGATTTTTTTTATATATTGACCCAAGAAGGTGCTTAACTTAAAATTTATTCCTAGAAATTTCAAATTTAAATTTGACTGATTGCTATACTAGGAATGCGATATAAGCTACATGGCTGAATATATAGTATAGGCTCCCCCTACTTTCCCCCCACCGCATACATTTCAAAAAAAAAATTTCAAAAATTGTTACTTGTAAAACTATTTTTCCAATATATAATCAGTTTTCTTTGACTCCTGATGATGGGCTAACCCCCGAAATATATCGAATTCAAAACTCAATTTTGTTTTATTTCTTTTTTGTGAAACCTACCTCGCATCTTGCTCAAGTTTTATTATTATATTAAAATGTTTCACCTAGAACCAACACCTAACTCCTTAAAATTTATATAGTATAGGCTATTCAGGTGGCATTTTCTAACAGAAAGTATTTCGACAAAAGTTTAATTTTTAAAATAAATAGTTTGAAGAGCCCCCTGTGGACCAGGAATAGAATGGGTCCCCTGCTTGTCCTAAAAGCCGACTAAAAGGGGTTGAGCGTGAGGCTAATAAACCCACCCCATAAAAACTTCAAAGTTATTACAGCAACATTTAAGGAAATATTGTAGAAATGGACATGCGGAATGTCGCAAATGGCCATCCTGGGTACAAAGACGGAGCTATTTAGAGAACGATGCTGAACCAAGCTATAGACCACTAGAGTCTAAATAACCCAGCCAAAAAGAAGAAGCTTCCCTAAAAATTTTGAAGTAAGCTAAAATATTTTAGTGCGGGGAGTCGCAGATTATTTTGATTGTTGAGTGATTAAAAATAATAATAAATCAAACATTGCGTCTTCTTCTGCTTGATATAAATATGTCGGCTTGATAAAATATGTCATATGTGGCCATTTCATGACTTTACCATACACCTGCCCCCCCCCCCCCCCCCCGGGTATTTTATGAAGGTTATTTTGGCATTTAGAGTTTTCTAATGCCTTAAAGGTTAACAGTGCAAAATTTAGTTCAATTCGTACAAAACGTTCAAATTTTTAATCCCTCCTCCATTTTTGGTCTGATTTTAACCAAAATCTAATTAGTTTTTAATCAATATAAAATATCTAAACATGTAATTTCTTTTTAATACTTCACGAGGGGGTGGGGGGTTATTAAGGGGCAAGGGGGGGTGGATGTAACTTATGTACTAGGGAAATTGGGCTTTATTGTTACGTTATTGTTAAATTAATCTGCTTCGCTATTTGTTGATGGGGCGGGTGTGTCCCTCAGTGACTGATCCAAGTGGCACGTCCCTGAAATGGAGAATGAAATTTGAGGTGATGCGTGAAGGATGTAGGGAAATGGGCTTCCTGGTACTAATGCTATAAATAATGTTATACAGACCAGCAATTAATAGAGAGACTGAGATATTTATTTTTGTATCGTTATAAATAAGAAAGGCGAGATAGAGAAGTGTTTCCTTTGTAGTTTCCCAGTTGCAGTGGAGAGGCGTGTTATTTTGCTTGTAGATATCCCGATGGGGAAGAACGGCTGGTGAATGTAATATATATATATATTAGGTTTGAGGACCGTATCCGAAGGTGTGCTTCTCTGGTGCTCAATGTATATAATTGTATATATATATATTAGCGGTGTGCGCTTCGTACGCCAGTACCTTTTCCTCAAGAAGAACGTGTATCAAATAAAATGAAGTAACCGCCTTGTGCAACCTAGGCGCTCGATGAAGAAGGAACTTGTATATATGTAGAATTAGCAGTTTATGTGCTCACTCTCTCTCTGCACTCGTGTCAAAACTGTGGAACTTGAATATAACAGTATTTGTGTAGGTTTATTCAGAGTCACTTCGATAGCAGTAGATATGCACACTCTCTCTCATGACATGTCAGTCAATGACTGTCGAACTTGCTCAAGTCAATGCTCTTCTATATTTGTTAATCGTTGGTCATTTACTATGCTTTCCCAGAATTTATAAGTTTCCCTTGTTTGATGATAAATTGATTGCCTCAATTAGACTTAATGATGAATAAAAATAAGAATTTAATTGATTAATTAAAAATAAATTATGGTTCAATCCACAGGACCATTGCACCTCCGACGTTATGGCAAAGAAAAATGATTAATTATATTGAGATATTATAGAGATATTGATAGATACTTATTTATTTTTCTTTCGGTACTTATTTATGGGGTATTTATTGGGGACAAAAATGCTCGACTATTTATTTATGTATCGGGGTTGCGGACAGACGGACTCCAGACTCACCAGAACGCACGGTAACTCGAAAACGCATCGCCGAGACCTCACTCAATTCACCAGGGTATATTAATCGTCCCAGATTCAGGGTGGGAACAATCACACGACTAACATGTTTATTTAGAGTAATTTAGGCGTTAAGTGAAATATTGATTCATTTGCATCCACTTACCTCGAGACACACTTGATTTCGAGCGTCTCTGTTATGTGAGTGGAGCCGATTGTTAGTTCGTTGTGCGCATTATTGGTCTCAGGTTCCATGCCAGCAGTTGGTGTAGACGACGCTGCCTCCGGAAATCCCGTTTCCGCACTAGCAGATGGACATCCCTCCGCAACGACTCCCGTCTGTCGGAGCTAGTTAATGAGTGGCCTGCGATCTGCGAGTTTCCCAATATCACCGTCTTCCATCCTCCTGGCATTTTGGGTAGCTCAGAAAAAAATAAATAGCAATATCAACGCAAATGATTAATAAATATTATGTATTTTAATTTACAATCGGTAGGTAGGAATGTATTGGCCTTTGGTTATTTACATATTTTTAATTCAGGCAAATATAAATATAGAATAATTTTTTTTGTAAATTGTTTTCAATATAATAATTTTTTTTTTTTTCAACAAAGGAACCTGCGCAAATCTCTGGGTAAACGTAATTTTCAAATATTTTCAAATTATGTGTACTAGGAAATGATTGTGAGATGAAGTGAAATTTTTTTTTGAAGATGAATAGGGATTGTCACCTGGATCAGTAGAATGACTTCTTTTGCGGCCTACTCAATCCCAGCTTACGAACACATGAGGGTGGGGGTCTCAGAAAATTGGGGAGTCAGTGCTTTATGTACAGAGGAATCCCAGCACCTCCACCACACGAGGGGGTGGGGGGTTGTCAAAGACAAGGGGGTGGATGTAACTTACTGCAGGGAATCCCAACACCTCCACCACACGAGGGGGTGGGGGTTATTAAGGGGCAAGGGGTGGAGTGTAACTTATGTACGAGGGAATCCCAGCAAACACCACACAGAGTGGGGAGTTGTCAAGGGCAAGGGGGCTGGATGCTGCTGCTGTGCTGAAATTGGGCTTTATTGTTGTATTGTTAAATTAATCTGCTTCACTATTGTGCGATGGGGCGGGTGCTAGCCGCTCGAGCAGCTGATCCAAGTGGCACGTCCCTGAAATGGAGAATGAAATTTGAGGTGATGCGCTTGAAGGATGTAGGAAATGGGCTTCCTGGTACTAATGCTATAAATAATGTTATACCAGACCAGCAATTAATAGAAGCTGAGATATTTATTTTTTGTATCGTTACTCATCAGAAAAGGCGAGATAGAGAAGTGTTTCTTCATGAACTTTTCCCAGTTGCGATGGAGAGGCGTGTTCTTTGCTTGTAGATATCCCGATGGGGAAGAACGGCTGGTGAATGTAATATATACATATATATTAGGTTTGAGGACCGCTAATCGAGGTGTGCTTCTCTACCGTTGCTCAATGTATATAATTGTATATATATATTAACGTTAGTAACTATGCATAGTACCTTTTCCCTCAAGAAGAACGTGTATCAAATAAAGTAAATGCTCGCAATGCAACTAGGCACTCGATGAAGAAGGAACTTGTATATGCGGGAATTAGCAGTTTATGTGCTCGCTCTCTCTCTGCACTCGTGTCAAAACTGTGGAACTTAGGAACCTGGCAATGTGGCTGTGAGAGGCCTCAAATTAATTATTTTTAGCTGATTTTTTTATATATTGACCCATGAAGGTGCTTAACTTAAATTTATTTTTAGAAATTTCAAATTTAAATTTGACTGATTGCTATATTAGAATGCGATATAAGCTACATGGCTGCTCCCCCCATTTTCCCCCCTACCACATGTAGATTTCAAATTTTTTTTAAAAATTGTTACTTGTAAAACTATTTTTCCAATGTATAATCAGTTTTCTTGGGTCACCCCCGAAATATATCGAATTCAAAACTCAATTTTGTTTTATTTCTTTTGTGAAACCTACTCAGCATCTTGCTCAAGTTTTATTATTATATTAAAATGTTTCACCTAGAACCAACACCTAACTCCTTAAAATTTATATAGTATAGGCTATTCAGGTGGCATTTTCTAACAGAAAGTATTTCGACAAAAGTTTAATTTTAAAATAAATAGTTTGAAGATCCCCCTGTGGACCAGGAATAGAATGGGTCCTCTGCTTGTCCTAAAAGCCGATCAGTAAAGGAGTGTGAGGCTAATAAACCCACTCTATAAAAACTTCAAAGTTATTACAGCAACATTTAAGGAAATATTGTAGAAATGGACATGCGGAATGTCGCAAAATGGCCATCCTGGGTACAAAGACGGAGCTTATTTAGAGAACGATGTTGAAACCAGGCTATAGACCAGCTCTAGGAGTCTAAATAACCCAGCCAAAAAGAAGAAGCTTCCTAAAAATTTTGAAGTGGGGCTAAAATATTTTAGTGCGGGGAGTCGCAGATTATTTTGATTGTTGAGTGATTAAAATAATAATAAATCAAACATTGCGTCTTCTTCTGCTTGATATAAATATGTCGGCTTGATAAAATATGTCATATGTGGCCATTTCATGACTTTACCATACACCTTCATAGTTCCCCCCCCCCCAAGTATTTTATGAAGGTTATTTTGGCATTTAGAGTTTCTAATGCCTTAAAGGTTAACAGTGCAAAATTTAGTTCAATTGTACAAAACGTTCAAATTTTTAATCCTCTCTCCTCCATTTTTGGTCTGTTTTTAACCAAAATTCAATTAGTTTTTAATCAATATAAAATATCTAAACATGTAATTTCTTTTAATACTTTGATTAGTCAAAATTTGATAACTCGCTAACTAACGTCCTAACACATTGACAGACATTTTGAAGAAATAATTGAGATCTTTTAAAAATAGGTACATTGACCGATGACTGCTTTACAAGGTTTTATTAGGAACCAAAACCTCTTGAATTCGGTCATTTTTTCTAATAAAACAGCTTTTGTTGTTTATGATATAGGTAGGTATTTCCAAATTACATAGCAAATAGTAACACTTTTTCAAATACTTCATCATACCTCCTATCATAAAGTAAAAAATAAATTAATTTATTAATTTAATTAAAGTAAAATTTGAAAATTTAAGAAACTTTTTTTTAAAATTTAAATAAATTAGGTGCGTTTCACAAAAATAAAAAGACAAGATTCTATTTAGCATGAATCTATAGTCTATATATATTTAGGGTATTTACCTATCTTCAGGAGTTCACAGAGGAAAACTCCTGAAGGTGGACTCCATACCCTGAAATATATATAGACTATAGATTCATGCTAAAACAAGAATCTTGTCTTTTATTTTTGTGAAACCACTATATTTTATATTTTAAAAAATTTTTAAATTTTTTCAAAATTTTCTTTACTTTATTTAAAATGTTTCATCAAGAACCCACACCATTCTCTCTTAACAAAATATTAATTTAAGATAATAATTTCGGAGGAGTATAAAAGTTAAGTTCAAAAATGATTTTTCTTGCCATTACAGATATCTCCAAAATTAATATTCAAAAAATAACTTGGACAATTTTTAGTGAATTCAACACGCGAGTTGTTAATGCCAACTGGCATATCCGTTGCAAATGAAAAACTGCTAACACAGGCTCTTCGATGCAGAGAATCAGATAAATAAATTTATTATAAAATTGATGTAATTGTTTGTGATTAGAGGTCAAAAGTAATAAACTGGTACATAGACGACTCAAAACACAAATTCGGAGGACAATATTTGTTATAAGCCCTCAGCACCAGCTCATGCCAAATAGAGGGCCAAAATATTTTCTGAATTCCTAGGTGTGCTGGGTTGCCAAGAAATGAAAAGTTGGAGAATATTATGTTTAACTAGCTACAAGGCCCGCCTTCGGCGCCCCTCTTACTAGCCAGGGGGCACGCCCCCTGGACCCCCAGCCCACGAACCCCCCGAAACCTCCGTCCCCCGCACATTTTTCACCACCCCCTTTGGGTAAGTTTTGGGAATTTTTAAAACAAAGTTGTCAGAAATCACATTCCCTGCACACCTGTTTATCATAAATCTTGCCGTAGGGTTAATAGTTTAGGAGTTATTTGATAATTTTCATTCGTGCACTCCCCCAAACACCCTTCTAGGGTCAAAATATCACAATTTTATATAGCTAAAAACGTAAGTTAGAAGACATTCGATGTAAATATGAAATTTCATAATAATCCCTTCAGCCGTTTTTACGTGAATCGTGAGCAACTTTTCGCGGAACCCACGGAAACATACAGACAAACAGACAGACAGACATGAATTTTTGTTGAGGGTGTTTTCTTTCATAACTTTGCTGAAACTTGTGCAACCAAAATTTGGCGTGATTTGAGCAATGTACAGACAAAACCTTAATTTTATATATATATATATAGACTACAAAAGGCTGCCTTCGGCGGCCCCATAGGCAGGGGGCACGCCCCCTGGACCCCCAACACACGAATCCCACCCCCTACACTACACTCCCCCCGACCCATCCAGCACCCCTACCCCCGCACAATGAACCCGTGCCTAACCCCCGCCCCCATACCACAGAACCCAAAACCTCACCCCCCACTCCAACCCACCACACTCCCCAAACCCATCCAGTACCCGAACCCCCGCCCCCACAACACCACCCCAACCCTCAACACACCCACCTCGGGCCCCCAACCCACGAACCCCAACCCCACCCCCCACTCCAACCCACCACACTCCACGAAACCCACCCAGCACCCCAACCCCAGCCCCCACACCACCACTTCAACACTCTAACATGCACTCCCCACCTCGGACCCCCCCCGTACCACCCCACTACGCCACTGGACCCTCACCTGAACCCCCCAACCTTGCACCCCCTACTCCGCCATACTCCTCACTCCACCGCCATCTCACTCCGCGCATCCCATGCCCTAACCCACCCCACTCCACCCCCGCACCCAGTTTTTTGCATTTCTAGCCTTCTAGTTACCCACAGATTATGTAAACAAAATTTGGTTGAGTTTGGTCCAAGAGCAAGAATTTTCATTTTTTGGACCCCCCCCCCCATTTTAGGTGGTTAGTTTTTGCATTTCTAGCTCTCTAGAGTCCCACAGATTATGTATACAAAATTTGGTTCAAGAGCAAGAATTTTCATTTTTGACCCCCCCATTTTGGGTGGTTAGTTTTTGCATTTCTAGCTCTCTAGAGGCCTACAGATTATGTATATAAAATTTGGTTGAGCTTTATCTAAGAGCAAGAATTTTCATTTTTGACCCCCCCCCCCCATTTCGGGTGGTTAGTTTTTGCATTTCTAGCTCTTTAGAGGCCTACAGATTATGTATACAAAATTTGGTTGAGTTTGCTCCAAGGCAAGAATTTATATTTTTTCTCCTTCCCTTGGGGAATTTTTTAAAACAAAGTTGTCAGAAATCACATCCCCTACAACTTTGCTCATTATAAAATTTCCCGTAGAGTTAATAGTTTAAGAGTTAGTTTGATAATTTTCATTCAGTACCCCCCCCCCCAAACCCCTTTTGGGGTCAAAATATCAAAACGTTATATCTATGAGTAGGAATAAGCCATTTTCAATTAAAGCCTTCGGCTCTCTTTCATGAGAAATTTTTTGACCTTATAAGAGAATCGTGATGAATTTTCATACTAAAGAATAAAAAAATCTATACGATTACTTAATTGTGTGTTTTTATGATTTCGTGACTTTTTTATTATAAAAAAAGTAAGAATAAAGATGTTTCTATATTGGCCTCTTATTTAAGATATAATTTTAGTTTGAATTTGTGGATCGACAGTAAAAGTTATGTAGATATTGAGGAAGTATCAGGGGTTCGTCAAAAATAACACCTTAACTGTTTATTTTTGAGCTTTCGATCTTTTATTTGATCATCTTCAGTCCTATAAGCCAGTGGTTTTTAAACTTTTTAAACCACGACCCACATTTGAGAAATATGTTCATGTCGCGACCCACCAAAAAAAAATTACATTACCTTTTTTTAATTTTCATACTAGAGAAATTTTCTTCAATTTTACAATGATGACCTTTTTTTTTACTCAGATATAATTTTTTTTTTAAACAATTAAGATGAAAATAAAGGTACTTTTCGATCCAAGGAAAATTTAATAAAAAAAAAAGTACGTATTTTAAAAAAATATTGAGAAAATTAAGATCGCGACCCAAAGAATTTGCTTCGCGACCTAAATTTGGGTCGCGACCCATAGGTTAAGAACCACTGCTATAAACTAGCTATAAGAACTTTATTTTGCAATTTCTCATATATACATTATACATATATATATATATTATGAATAATTAATTAACTCTACTAATCTCAGTAAACTTAATCTTTTCAAATTAAAGTTACGTTTGTCTGTTTCATTCAATTGAGTATTTAAACCCTCAAGAAGAAAGAAAGTAATTCGAAACATGGGGTAAAAATGTTTAAAATGGCATTGGAATAAAGTATGTTAATGAGAGAATGAGAGAGTGGTTTCATTATCTTAAGCATCCATTCCACCAGACTCCAGCTATATATATCAGTCCGTCTTCTAGAAAATAATTTTAATATAATTTTGAAGAAAAAAGTATTATTCCAATGGTAAGCATGGATGCCTAGGATAATATCACAAGAAAGACTATATATCTCTTTTTAGGATAAAAGAAATCACTGAAAGTGTAAGTTATATTGTGTTTCTCTCGTAATAAAAAAAAAACCAAGAAAAAAAAACGATGTTGCCTACACGTGACTGACAGGCTTGAATTTCTATTTGAAAGTCACGTCATCATTTTATCATATTCTATTTTAATATTTAACCAACTTTTGTTAAAAATTTAAGTTATTTCAAATTTCCTACATAAATTTCAGAATAAGAGCACCTCTCACGAAACAATTGCCATTATTATTATTTTTTTTATAAAATTGATTAGAGAAGGAGTTACACAAAAGAGGTGCATCCCCTAAAGGCCTGGGTTGACCCATCTACCGTGAAAAGAAGAAGAGGGGATTTTATTGGCTAGGTTGGAGTTGAAGGTATCTGTGGGTCCAGGCTTATGCGTATTTTGGCATGATTAACTATAATTTATCTTTGTGAGCGTCATACTCGATTCTGAGCCTGATATTTCAAGTATTTTGTGTGTTATAAGATTTGGAACCCTCGGAATGGATCTAACTCGCACTTAGCAGGTTTATTTTTATTTGATTTTCGTATTTAGAAATGTCCTAAACGTGAAGAAAAGTTCATTTTGAAACCTGATTTTTTCTGTCAGTGTGTGTGCGTCTTTCTGAATTAAGATACGATAATTTAAGAAAGAAAAATCGTATAAAGTTTTCACTTTTTGTTCCACTCTTATTATTATTATTATTATTATTATTTTTTGATTTCATACATTTACTATCAAACCAAATATATATATTTACATTATGATAATGAATTTCGGACAGGAAGGGCAGTAGGTATTTCCTCAAAGAGCACCTGATATGTTTTAAATATATATATATATATATATATATATATTATTTTCTTAGTTCTTTGTATATTTATCCATATGATATTTCACAGTGGCGTCAGATTGTTAACCTTGAATTTTTCATTTTATTACCTCCCACTTATGGCGAAGTTTTCATTATATGTAGTTACTAGATATAATTTTTTTTTTAATCTAATTTTAATAATACTTAGGGTTGTATTTATTTTATTTATTATATTAGATGTTGTTCGAACTGGCTTATTTCAGAAAAGTTCTCAAAAAATATGTATGGTTGAATATCTATCTCTCTTTATTCTATATATACTTATAAGATGCAAGAAACATGAATTAAGTGTTGTAAATGTCGCTTTCTGCCTATAATCGCATTGTCATAAGTAGTGATATAGCCGTTGCGTTTCTGGAAACAATCCCTTTAAACTCTGTTTATTTTCATTGGGATACAGGCAACACGACTCTTGGGAAGACTGTAATATTATAGAACATAGTGCTGGAAGAAAGTCACTCACATCCAACAGGTGGGAGGAGCATACCTAGCCTTGAAAGAGTTTGTACTTTATTTATTATTTAATAAATATGCTGGTGAGCGATTCATTGATTAAAATCTGATTGAGGAAATGATTAAAATGTGCGCAGATAGAACAATCTCTCAACTTTTCGAGTTATGACAGGGCAAGGAAGCCGAATACAAGTCCAGACTAGTTTCAGATTATTAGAGATTAATTTCTTAATTTCTATTATTCTAGGAACGGCCTTTTACTCTTGGACCAAAACGATGCTCGTTATAAAGAAAAAAAAATATTCTTATTAGTTTGATAATTTTAATTTAAGTATTTTATTGAAATTGAGCTGGTATAAATATCACCTAAATCTTTAAAGCTTTTTCTCATCCTGATTTTAAATTGATATTCAAAGTAGTTTTTGAAGTAGTGCGTCCACAAAAATTTGAACAAAAATATCGAAGTGTTATTGGATACAAATAAACGTTCAATAAAAAATTTAATAAAAAAAAAAAAATACTCAGATGCAATTTGGATATCTGGGAGGTCATGTCCTGTACTCCTAGGAGTATATCCATACTATCTTAACCCATCATCGATGGGTAACCCACTCCCCAAAAATTTTTTCTGGATCCGGCCTTGCTCACATCAGATCACACCATGTCTCATGCTGCTTATATTCGGTTTTTTGAAGCCGATGCTTTGAATACGCCAAGACTATTAGCTAAGACTTTTTAAGAAATTTAAGATTAGATTTTACACACCATAATCTCTAAAACTCGAAATAAGACTAATAGATTTATACTAGTATGTTACTATAAAAGTTAATATTGTTGATAGTAGGAGAGAGTTAAAGAAAATAACGATATATTGTCAACCACTGAATTCGAGGTGTTTTGGATGATACTATCATATGTCAGAAGAGTTGTATTCTGAAATTAAACCCGATGAAGATTAAATTTTTGAATAATTTTTAGGCGTGCTATATATCCCATATTTGCTTTCACCTATGAATACAAGCCTTTGACTCGGATTGCATTTTTGGCACACAATTTCAATTTCCGGGATGGGAACACAAACTTTTTTACTTATATAGTAGTTGACTGGCTATCTCTCGAGATTTTCTTTATATATTATGTTAAAATAAAATCTCGAAAATTAATTAATCTTTGCAATAACTATAGTGAAGTGGTATGGGTTCGAAAACTGCTTATAAACGCTTCCATTCGGCTTCTTAGCAAACCATTTCAGTAAATGCCAACATTTACAATCACTAATTAGTAAATATTTACATGTCGTTGGCTAGAGTTATGTGGGCTCTAGTGCGCAGGTTATAAAATGGGCCCGAGATTTTTTATTATGTTTACCGATAAATCAATCTAATCATACATAATTCATTTTCATAAATAACTTATCAAGCAAAACATATTTTTCTCGATTTTGCTAAAATAGATAGATAGATGATTTTCTTTCCTCGTTGTTGTTCGATAATACCAAGCCGGGGACGCGTTGTTATGACATTGAACTTGTTAAATAGTTTTTTCATTTGTTTAAAGTTGAAAACGATCTTCCACCACTGCCAACAGTCATTGGAATTGTTAAAATAAAATGCAAGCGTGTGTAAATATCAGGAAATGTAGACGACCATGCTAGGTAATTTATAATTAACAAATTAGCAATCTCGTTTATAGACATAATTTATTTAATTTTTGAAGCCATACTATTTCGAAATGATATTAGCTGTTGAGTAAATGAATTAGAAATATCATCTTGATCATCAATTTTGTACCTCTTTCAAATCAAATTTCTTCTGAATAATTAGTAGAGATTGTGGTGTTGGTGCAAGGTGAAACATCTTTAATAAAGATATGAGTAAATAAATATTATATTTAATATTGATTTACTATGAGTTAAGTATTCTTGGTCACTCGTTTCACATTAAAATTAAAAAATTAAAAGATGTAAAAAATTTTCTTTTTCAATATATATATTTCAGGCTATCAACACATCTTCAGGAAGTACAGAAAATAACAAGTGACCAAGAATCCTTAACTCATAGTAAATCAATATTAAATATAATTTTTATTTACTCTTATCTTTATTTTCTTCTGAATAAATGTTTAAAAGAATCTAATTAATTTTCTATATACCAGTAAATCTATTTTTTTGCTGAAGTGTTAACGATATCTATTGTAGTATGGAAAACTGAAAGTTATTATTATTTTATTTAAAATTTAGTTCAGGATTTCCTATTTCGTTCATCTGAACGAATCTCATCATAATAGCGTTTAGCTATCCTCATTCTTATAAATGGAAACTTTATTTTTTCTCACAAGCTGGGAGGCATTTGGGGAGTTAAATTTTTTAAATCGACATATATTTATTTCGAAGTCTGGCCAGACAATTTTCTAATAATATTTTTTCCATATTAAGATCCAGTTTTGAAACTTTATTGATGGATTCTAAAATTCTGCTTGTCAAAACAATCAGGAATATTGTTTCAAACCCCTGTAAACTTTTTACTAATAATCTGACTTCATTCAGTTAAGAACTGTTGTTAGTAATATTATTTTTGAAAAGGCTTTGGACGTATTTATATTTGCTAGTAAACAACCATTTCTGGATAACCATATGGTGGACATAACTATTTCAGTGTAGTTTTTGTGTATTCCATTAAGTTCAAATTTTTCAATTTTTGAAACTGTCTCCAAAAAATTTTCTCTAAAGTTAAGTAGTAGTAACGTTTTTTTACAGATTCATCAAGTTTTCAATTCAAATTATGGCTTGCACCATGTACATAATATTTTCTCATTTTTAATCAATAACTTAGGTAATTTATATATCTAAATTAAAATATATATATGTGTTAGGCCCTATTCCAATTTGGGCCCTGGGGGGTTGGCATTAAAGCTAGTCAGTGGTCGATGACAAATAAATTTATCTTGGAATAAATTTTCGGCTGGGTCTCTAGGTGAAGATGATTTAATTTTCATTGAAAATGTCTGGTTGGTTTCAAAACTTGATTTTAGGTACTGAAATCAAATTAGGTAAATGAATAAATTTATGAAAGAGTGCAAGTATTAATTAAGCACACACTGCACGCGAGGCTTTTTCCTCAACCTGTTTTTGGGATTGGAGCTCTCTGTTTGCAATTTGGAGTCCTGTGGGGGTCGAAATGACGTCACTGCTAGCTGTCTTTATGGCTAGCTTGCTTGATTTAAAAGATAGGACATGGTCTATTTTCCGACTTGGTCCTGGGAAGCAAAATTCTTTGTAATTATTGATAATTATTACCACAAAATTATTAAAAAATTTTTGTTATTGTACCTATTTTTCATCATTTTCGACTGTCAAAATGTATGTCGTTTTTTTTAGAGTCTGATCAAGTCCAAAAATTAAATGACCAAACGTTGTTTAAACAACAAATATACGTTTTAATTAAGTGTCCTGTTTGTTAATAATTCATATTTTCTTTGTTTTCATTTCCCACGTTCTATTCAATTGGCAAATATGATAAAAATCTTTCTTTGGGTCAATATGTTTACCTTTCGCTCAGCCACTTGCAGCATATGGCATATGGTGGTTTGTTTATGTCTCTCGTATGCGAGAGTGATTGCTTGAAGGGTCACAAGGGCCAAGTAAAAGTAGACCAGTGACTAACTTGAATCGTTTGCATTTCTGCTAGCATTTTCTGTACAGAGGGAGGTGCCATGTCTGCGGAGGCGATGGCCGCCATGTTCCCTATCTAGATGGTCAGACTTACCCGTGCGCAATTAATTGCCTAAAGAACACGATGAGCTTTAATTAACAATATGTGGAAACTGCTTTAAAGAATAGTTACAACCCTAGGAACAACACCATCACGCAAATTACGAATTTAATTAGTTTTTGTGGAATTATTATTTCAATTAATAAAATATACAGCAACAGAGTATGATTTTAGGTATTGGTAAATTCAGACACAATCAGAAGAGAATAAAAATATATATAAGATCACATACAGCTAATTTTGGTCATTAGCAAAGTTATTACAATTGCAATACCTATATTCCTATATTATATATAAATCAAATTAAATTGAAAATATTTTGAATTAAATTGAAAGTTTTTGTGCCGAGGGTAGCAGAATTTTTATATATTGAAGGAGACAATACTAGGTTGACGGTTAATAATGTCCTTTTTTTCTAACAGATGGCATTTCGGTATTTTTCCAACAAACTCATCCACATTTTTTTGGTTTTATAGTGTTGGTAATCACCTTTCAAACGGCATATAACATGTCAACATTCGGTTCATTTGTGTATGAGATATTGGCTTGTAAACATGGCGGATTTTGTGCCGAAAAAAGAGCATTTGCGGGAGGTGATGTTGCACTATTTTTTAATGAAGAAATCGGCTGCGGAAACGGCTCGTATTCTCGGAGGAGTTTATGGGGACCATGCTCCATCTGAAAAAATCTGCCAACGTTGGTTTGGACGGTTTCGAAGTGGTGATTTTGATGTGAACGACAAGGAGCGGCCTGGACAGCCGAAAAAGTTTGAGGATGCTGACCTGGAGGACTTGGTGGCAGAAGATCCGCGCCAATCGCAAGGAATGCTTGCAGAGAGACTCGGAGTAGGCCGCAGAACAGTTGGTGACCGGCTGAAAGCATTGGGAAAGATCCACAAGGAAGGCAGATGGGTGCCACATGACTTGAACGACCGGCAAATGGAGAAGCGAAAAATGATAGCTGAAATGTTGCTGGTTCGTCAAGAAAGGAAGTCGATTCTGTATCGTATCGTCACGAGAGATGAAAAGTGAATCTATTTCGACAATCCCAAGCGCAAAAAGTCATGGCTTTCAGCTGGAGAAGCGACACCATCGACCCCACGGAAGAATCGGTTCGAAAAGAAAACAATGCTGTGCATCTGGTGGTACCAAAAAGGTTTGCTGTATTATGAGCTGCTAAAACCGGGCGAAACTGTTGATGCGGGCCGCTTCAGACAACAATTGATCAATTTGAATCATGCATTGATCGAAAAACAGCCGCAATGGGCTCGAAGACATGAACGTGTCATTTTGCTCCACGACAACGCTTCGTCGCACACCGCCAAATCGACGAAAGAAACCATCAAAGCGCTCGAATGGGAGGCCCTACCCCACCCGCCCTACTCTCCAGACCTCGCTCCATCGGATTATCACCTCATTAGGTCAATGGCACACGGATTGTCTGACCAGCACTTCGCTAATTACGAAGAAGTGGCAAAATGGCTCGAATCTTGGCTCGTCTCGAAAGGGGAGAAATTCTACTGGGAGGGGATACACAATTTGCCGGATCGTTGGTCAAAATGTGTAGAATCCGATGGTGCATACTTTGAATAAACCACTTTTGCCAGTGCTGAAAAAATTTGTGTTTTCCTCATGCCGAAAAAAGAACATTATTAACCGCCACACCTAGTAAAAGAGTGTGTCTTCTGCTGGAATTATTATATAATTATTATTAATTCCAGCAGAAGACACACCCTTTTATTGTCCTCTTCGAAAATATTTTGTTTTGACGAGAGTAGCAGGGTTTTTGATTCATAAAGAGAAATCAATGATGTTATACTTTGCTTGATGCAAATAAACTTGTATACATATAATTTATTTGTTTGGGACTATAGTTTCGAAGATTTGACATGCCTCATCAATCTTTTAATAAGAACTATTTTATTTATCTGTTATTTCTTATGGGTTCAATTACCCGATTGGATATAGACAAATTCGTTTTGTTGTTATAGCAAGCCAGCCACATATCAAATGAATAATTTATAATATATAGGTACATATTTATATTTGGTACCTATATAAGATATCTAACTCTATTAGTTGCTTAGGAGGTAAAGAAGATGATATAAAATATTAAATATAAATAAATGATTCTTTATGTAATATCGTATATACATAATATTCATTTATATATATTTATACATGTTTATTTATATTTGTCTATGTTTATTTGCTTCTAGAAGAGGGCACCCTCAATGATTTCCTCTTAAAAACCAAAAACTCTAGACGTTTTCAAAGAATTAATTATTTATATAAAGAAAACAAATTGTTGGGGCGTTGCATAAAATATATAAAGCTTGAAAATAAGGACCACCCAATATATATATAATAATAATTTAAGACTTAAGTGGATGAACATGTTAAATGAAATTTAAAAAAAATTAAGATTTTTCTCTAGAAGAAAATGTTAGTCAGTCCTTTGTTAATATGACGTTCTTTCGTTTTAATAAACCTTTAACAGGGTCTGTTTTTAAAAGATGAAGATGTCATGTACATGGTTATAACATTGTATAACAGATAAACTTTAAGACGATAATCCCAAGTTTGTAACTTAAGATGTTCATCCATTAAACTCTTAAATATTATGTTAGTAAAAACTGGGGGGGGGGGGGGGGGCCCCTTGAAAATATCCTAAATTATTTTGGGGTGGTCAATGGTAATTGCTTAAGAACCACTGGGCTAGATGTTTTTGGGAAGGGGAGTGAGACCCCCCTTAATTACGACCCAGCATCATAAACCGTAAATTTAAACGGTATTTAATAAGAGTGAAACTGTTAACTACAAAATAAAATTTAGGATGTCAAGTTTATTGCATCACACTTCAATTATCTTACTTTTTTAAAATTACAAATTAATTACCAATTATAAATTTAAATTTAAACATTACCTATTTTCATTTAAAGGTAAATTTATTCTGCCTCTTCCCATGCCCAACATAGGGATCGTGTGGATGCTTAAAACTTGGTTTATTTATTTATTTAATGATGCTCTGAGGCGAGTCGCCTCATAGAACAGAAAATACAAAAGACTGAAACATTTGAAGTAAAACTGGTATTTTTTAAACAAGATGGGTTATTACACTCCAAACAATAACAATAGTAACAACATTAACAATACAGAATATGTATCTAAGCAATAAAAAAAATTCTTAATTATACGTAGACATACATATATAAAAACAGTTTTTTTTTTGGCTTTAGGGAACTATGCCCATACAGCCACGCAATTAATGATTCTATAATTTAAAGTGAAAAATGATGGTACAATTGAAGAAAGAAAAAACTGTTAAATATGTATCTAATTTATAACTCAATTTTGCAGCTGATGAAAAACAGTAATTATATTAGTCCAATAGAAGCCACCCACCATGCAACCTAAAGTAATCACACACATATATATATACATAATTATTATTTTAATAATTATAATTCTATTTTATTATATTTTAATTTTACTCGCCGGGCGGTCGTAGGATTAATTTATTCAATTTTTTTTTATCTTTCTGAGTTTCCCTTATATGTATTTTAAAAACTAAGAACTGATTAGGTTTTGGGGGTTTTAGCTTCAGAGCTTTCTGATAAAAGAATTTGGAAAATCTGAAGTTATTTTTATGTGTTTTAAGTATTTGTGATTGTTTATCCGGAATCCATTAAAGGATAACTCAAGATCGAAAGATTATAAAACGTTTTTTCTGGTGTCAAAGTGTTTATATACATATAAAAAATTATAGCTAATTCAAATTTAGGCTGGGGAGTCGGGTTAGCTGAGCCAGCTAACGCACTGGCCTCGCTTCGGCATCGATCGATTATGACGATGTTGGAGTGGAAAGCCGGGGTTCGATCCTGGCTGGCAAATAAAAATTTCTACCGGCTAAAAACTCGGCTCCCTCACTAACCCTACTAACACTTTATTTATGTGCTGTCTAAATGGGCTTTGTTCCCGGTAACATTAAATAAAAAAAAAATTAGGCTTTCTATATAGGTTCAGAACTTTATGTTGAAAATGCAGAAAATCAGAAAAATTGGAAATGCCCTTGAAATGAGTACCTAATGATTGAGCTGAAATTTGTACATATGTGTATATTAATCAACTTCACCTTTGCGTTAACTTTCAGTTTTTTATCCCCAAAATAAAATTAACTATTAACAAAAATTTGCAGACTCTATCGGGTAGTTAATAAATATTCAAAATAAAAATAACTGGGAAGCGAATGAATAATCAAGATCCGAGTATGCTGAATCAAAGGAAGAGGTACTAACTATATTGATTTATATTTAAGATTTAAATTTAGAAAGAATACGTGTGAGGAATATATGAATGGATGGTAGGAGAGGAAGTTCAAAGTATGCATGGCAATTTTGTCAGATCAGACACCAAGATAGATTAAATAAAATAACTGGGAAAGTTGTTTATGATAGGATAATAATAATAATAATAATAATAATAATAAATAACTAAGCTAGGAAAACCATAAGTAGAGAATTAGTATTTTAGATTAAAAACAAAATAATTTTATAGTCAAAGTAATTTATAAAGTATTTATTTGTTTAATCATTTAGTTACTTTGTGCACTCTGTGGACCGGGGTTAGAATTGGTTATCCCCTGCTTGTCGTAAGAGACGACTAAAAGGGGTTAAACGTAATGTTGATTCTTCCACATTGTAAAAAACGCTTGTTACTAAATTACAAGGAATCTAGCCGGAAGCTAAAACTAGAACCATCCTGCCTATAAAAAATAAATTCATTTTTATGTAGTTTTGTTTAATTTAAGCATTTTGAATAGAATCTGTTAGTAATAAAAAATACTTTTTTTTTTTATTTTTATTTTTTTGGAAATATCCATCTATAGAGCCTGAAAAATTTGATATCTTGTATTTTCAATATTAAAAGCATTGTTTGAAATGAACTTTTTAGAAAATCCTGTAAAGGGAATAATGACATTCTTACAAAATTGCAGAAGGGGTTCATAGGAAGAAAAAGGTTGAGACCCTATGATCTAAAGCAAGGCTATCCAATCCGCGGCCCTCGTGCGTTACAGTTCCAGCACCGCAATGAATGCGGTCCGAAATAAAATTATAAATTTCCTTAAAAATTGAAATTTTTATATTATACTGGAAAAGATAGATATCTGATACAATTTGACCTGATTTTTTTTTTTTACTAAGAAGAAATTAGAAAATCTTCCCAAAAATTTTCGAGTTTTATCTACCCATAAACATATATTCCTCATGGCTTCTCAATATTTATTCACTTTTTAGATTAAAATTTAGAAATTTGAATTTACATGATATACCTGAAGCAATTTTCGAAAATAAAATTCGCTAAAAGCAAAATTATAAGCTCAACTATCAGGCCACAAAAATACCCAAGTTTCGAATAATTAAAAACTATTCTTCATCTAATATTTCCATTTTTTTAAATATTTATTCTTTAAGTAATTAAAACTTTTTGAAGTGATAAATAATTTAAAAACATAATCCTAAAGAAAAACAATACTTGACCATACCCTTTAGCCTGTATGGAAAAGTAAAAAACTCAAAGATTATTATGCTATGATATTTTTGCTTTTTTGTCTTGCTGGATTCTACATTAATAACTATATTTTTTTGATTAACAAATATCTATGGAATTAGTAAATTTTATATGCGGCCCGAGGCACTTGTTTTTCCTTCAAATGCGGTCCGTGTAAGCCAAAATGTTGGACACCCCTGATCTAAAGGATTCTGTACTTACATACTTATGTTTGGTACGGAACCCTTGTTATGAGAATCTGAGGACCAGTTGTATGTCGGTTGGTAAAGTCTTTGTAAAAGTTGATAAAGGGTAAAACCTTAGTATTCACCTTGTGCCCGACCGGATGGCCAATCAGTTGACACGTACTTTCATCTGATTGGCCATCCCGCCGGGGACAAGGTGAATTCTAAGGTTTTACCCTTTGTCAATTTTTACAAAGACTTTACCAACCGACATACAACTAGCCCTAAATCGTGCTTGCCCGGCTAATATTATATTTGATTTTTCTTTTGCGTATCAAGTCGGAATTGAATTGACATCTCAGGTAGATACTCGTAGGTCATCCCTTCCCTAAACGAGTACTGATCGGCCAGAAAACTTTTTAATTTTAAGTTCATAGATCTTGAATTATTAAGGGTGACTGGCTTCGTGCAGTAATCTAATTTGTTTAATTGCTACTTCCAATGAGACTCGTCTCTGTTGGCGCAACTGAACATTGATCGCTCAGATGATAAGCTCAGAAATACTTGGTTTGAATTTGCAGTTAGTTATTCCCAAATAAATTTCCAAATGAATTAAACTGTTATTTTTAAACTTAAAGTCTATGATGGGCAAAACCAGGATATTTGTGGTTGATTATACTGGATTTGTAATAGATAGATTGCATAATTTCCTATTTTAATAAGAGAATAGTTTCAAGAGTCCGGATATCCTTAGCCTTTAAAAAATACTAGCTAGTTTCTTATAATATACCTTCTCTTTATGATTTAGAGAAGCAATTTAAAATTTTATTAATTATTTTAAAATATTTACTTTCATTGATATGTAACCATTAAAGCTTTGATTTTTATGGATAAATGAAATTTTATTTCAATTACACAGCAAATTTTAAAGATATTTATTGAAAAAACAACAAATAATATACTAAATAATTACAATGTTTTGCGCAAGTATTTCTGTGTTAGTATTTAAGTATAAGAAATAAAAGCACTAGATAAATTACATTATTTACGAAATGATCTTTAAATTGATTTTTATTCGAATTTTAAAATTTTTCTAAGTTCATAATAAATTGAAGTAAAAAAATGTTGAATCTATTACCTCTTTTTATTATATCCTAAAATAAATTTCTCATTAAAAGCTTTTTTTTGAGACTTTGATTGTTATATTGATGATCTGGAAAATTCTTTGGTATTGAGTCAACTAAGATGAAATTAAAATACTAGTTAAAATTTTCTATTTTATTCAGGACGTTTTGACTTCTGATTAAGAAGTTTTTAAGTGATATTAAATATTTATCAAGTAAGTGAAAACAGTATCGACTAGAGAAATGACACTCATCATATCAACAATATCGATTGTTTACTTTACCATACAGGGTATGGTCAAATATTGTAATCGTGAATGAAAAAAGTGTTTTTTTTTCGAAATATCTAAAAAACGGCTGAAAATATTTTGATTAGAAAAATTGAGCGAAACCATGGCATTTCGTTCTACAAAAAAGCTCAAATAAGTAAACATCGAAAAAATTATATTTTTCGAGATAATAATTGTTTTGTCAAAATGTCTGTTAGTTAGTTAGTCTGTACGTTACCAAATTGTTGTGGACTAGCTAGCTCAAAAACTAGTGTGAATATCGAAACCAAATTTCACACTTAGTTTTGGTCAATTGTTATTAAGAGCTGATTAGATTTTGGTGCATATGGACCCAAAATTAAGGGTGGTGAAGGTGGGGTTAAAAATTAAAAATCTAGGTCGTTTGAGCAAACTCAACCAAATTTTGTATACGTAATCAGTGGAACCCCAGAAGTCTAAAAATACAAAAACTAAGCGCCCAAAATGGGGGGGGGGGTCAAAAAATGTAAATCTTGGCTCTTGTACCAAACTCAACCAAATTTTGTATACATAATCAGTGGGTCCCCAGAAGTCTAAAAATGCAAAAACTAACTCCCCTCCCCTACACGATTATAAATAATTTTATTAAATATTAATGTAAGTGAGGGGCCAGGTTGTATGGTAAAGTCAAGTGGATGGCCACATCAGAACACGTCAGCTTATTAAAATGATATTTATACAAGGAGATGCTGTAGGTTGTACCAAAAATGTGCAACCTCTTTTTTATCATTGTGTAAAGATCTCTTTAAACAGAATTAGATTAGATTTTTGTTATTTATTTTAAATTACGGTGAGAGAGAGAGAAGTAAGAAAGAGGCCGTTTTTACGTGATTTTTGTAGAAATAATTTAAATTAAAAAAAAAAGAATTATGTGAAAAACTCCACAAATTCACTCATTTACTCCTTATCAACGTCAAATAAAAACGCGTTTGATATATCAAGTATTTTGGGAACTTAACTTATGGGACCCTTCATATGCTATCCGACTCGCGTTTAGCAGGCTTTTTCTAATTTCACCATGGATTATCCAACCCGAAAGAATTATTTAGTTTAACAAGCCTAGTAATAAAATTTTCAAAATATGTATCTGTCTTACAGTAAAATTAGATATTTGATTTATTATACAAAAAGACTCTTCGAACAGGATCGATAATTTCTCTTGTGATTTTAAACTCATGAAATATAATTTTATGGAGGGTTAAATATTAAATAAAGAAGTTAACATGAAAAGCCACTTAATTACGAAATCGCTATAGATTATAAATGAAACCAAAAATCAATGAATCCTCTTGAAAGGATTCTCGAAAGAATTTCCAGACTTGACGAGATGAATTTAATTAACTTAAGAAGTTTACTCTGCTAGCTAAAAACTTATTTTTAAGTTAGTTTTACTTGGAAAATTGAGGAGAGATTGCTTACTCTACTGAGGGGTGTAATATGAAAAGGTAATTTTAAGAAAAAGAAAAAGAATACTTAATAATAATATGTATTATAAATATAAATTATTGGATTTATTTTTGCTTGATGAAATGGACCATTTATGGTGAAATTAGAAGATTTTACTAGCTTATTCACAAAATCTTAAACAATTATCTAAAGTATGTTTCTACTTAATTGATCTAGTGTTTTTATGATATATTATGAAGCTAAAAAATATACTTAAGGTTCACATTTCTTCCTATGAAATATTACAAAGTAAAAAAAAAAAAAAAAATTGCTACCTCTAGAAAAATAGTATTCTATAACTAGAGGAATATTAATTTCGGTTAAATAGGAAATCTCAATTTGAATGTGTCATATCATAATAAATTCTAATGTAAAATACAAAAGATTAGAGATAAGAAATAGAAAATATCAGATTTTTTACTTTATCCATAGCGAAGCATGGTTAAAGTATTGTAATCAGTCTTGCGCCAAACTCGATTTCAAAAGACTACGGAACCCATGATCTCAAACAAAGTAAAAAATTGTAGTATTTTCAGGTTGAATTGTAGGACCTGGCGGTTTTGCCAAAAATTACATGGGGTCTCGTCCAAAGCCCCAAAAGAGCGATTTTTATGTATGAATGGATTTCTTTTTTTGTCGACAATTTTTTCCACACCCGTTTAACTAGTACGAGAGCTAGAAACGATTTCAAGGAATAATTTTAGTCGGTTGATCTTTTGATATTCCTTTTCTTATTGAAGCTTGGTAAGGATGCGGCACAACTGGCTGCTGAGAGCAGTTTGATCAATTTCATCTTGTTTTGAATCGTTAATTTAAAAGAACATTATATTCTATTTTCTCCTGTTGTGTCACCTACCTCGTCTGACCTAAAGTATCCTTTGTATTAACTTAAATGTTTTAGATAAAAAAAAAAAAAAAATTAATAGGTACCTACTTATATATACTCTTACTTCTAGTTCTAACCAATGCCAAAGTTACAATCAATCAATCAATTTTAACTCTTCTTTTGTCTATTTTCAGAAACTATCTTCAAAGGCAGACAATAACAATGGGGAGGAGCTGAAAAACGAAACTTTGGTGAGTCAAATATTTTTTCGCCAAACATATATCGTTCAAAAAATAGTTTTCATAATTCTCCATAATTTCTTATAGAAGTAAAAAAATCATCTTTTTTTTAATGTTTGAATATTTAATTTTTTTACTATTTAGTGTAACCTTATTATTTTAACATGATGTTTTACAAAAGAGGACGCAAATTTATTTTTTTTAATATCACTTAGCAATAAGTTAAATTATAGTCAAAAAATAAAGTTAACTTGAAGAAATAAAATAAAATTAAAAGTAATAGATCTTTTGAATTAGAAATATCTAACTCTCTTCTTTTTTAAGCAGAGGGTTTGATCTGGATAGATAATATATTGCAAAAGAAGTGAAGGCTATAAATATCAAGTTTGAGCCGAATTTCTCCTCATTAGTTAAAATCATTGCCCATATAACAATTTCATTTTTTACACATTTTCTAGATTTTTCGCCTGGAGCCAGAAAGCTCCAAATCGTTTCACTACTTCATTTTAAAAATAAAAAAATTTCGACACTAGATCGAATTTTCTTTAATTTTTTGTTTTTGACTTAAAATAGGTGTCGAAATCCAAACGAAAACACATAAAAATAAACCTCACAATGAATCATGAAATTGTTATTTCATCTTTCAAACATTTCTAGACACTGTTAAGAAAAAAAAAAAATTGAAATATTTTTCAGTAAATTTAATACTCCCGGCTTTGTCTATTAAGCATAATGGGTAATATTAACAGGGGATGAAGAGCTACACTATTGTTACAGTCATTGTTCAGGAAATAATTACTCTAATTGCGGTCGTCCAGTTTGAGATAGTAATATCCTAAATGCGTGAAACTAATATCTCAGGGGACAATTATTTCAAGACAAATAACAAACAACTTCAGGACAAATTTAATCTCATCTCTCATCTGACAAACTTTTCTCCCATGAGATTTAATGGAGGGGTTCTACAAGTGCAGGCTTTACTTAAGAATAATGACATACTGTTGAATGATGCATTAAATATATCCTTTAATCATTGAGATATTCGAATGAATCAATAAACAAATTAATTTAGATATGGATTTCTTTTAAAACATCCATTTCGAACATCTCTGAGATGAGAAACCCGAATTTATTTAAAAAAGAACCAAGCGGACACATGAGAGTCATAATTTTTTACAATTTATTTCTTAAATGAATGTTACTATATAGGTATAACAAAAAAGGTATTTGATTCCCGAAATTAATGCGAATTTTTTGAAAAATTCTAAAAGGAAAATTCTTGTTCCCTAGAAATAAATCTAATCGATCAATTAATTTGATTTATCGAATTTTTTTAAATAAATTACTTAGTTTTCTTTTTAAACAAGGCTTCTGTGTCTCTTCAGTTAATCTTTAATATTTTTAATATTAATTAACCAGTCATTATCAACTTTGGAAGAAAATTTCTATTTAAAAATCCTTCTCTATGAATAAGCCCTTGTTTGATTCATTGATTTGTTATAAAGAAAATCTCTTTGTATTTAATTCTTACAAATGAATCAAGTAGAGATTACTTCTTCGATTTATAGATTCTCGAAAATTGAATATCTTGTTAATTGAGTCACTAATAATCGAATTTCATTTTATTTAGCTTACTCGATTCTCTGGCCTAGCGCCGAACAATCTCCCTTTATAAGAGACACTACCATGCTGTTTGTTCTAATGATAGGAAATAATTTCATCAAAAACCTCAGCAAGCGATTTTAAACATTCGAAAGCGGTCAAATTAGCTAGAAATCGAGCAAAGATATTCGCCAACTCGTTTATACCTATGACTTCTAATGACTGAAACTTAAATTCTAGAGTCGACCGTAACATATAGGTGTTTCACCTTCTTGCATAAATATCATTAAAAAAAATTAGTTTAATATAAATATTTAATCGTACGATGAGTTGATTTGTGGGAACGCCTGCTGCTTATGCAACCTTGACTACTCGCTTCAAATCTTGTTTCTCCAAGAGACTTTTATTGTAAAATAAAATGAAAACTAATCTTTAGGGTCCCGTTTTAAAAGTAAAACTGTACCCTATTAATGTAGCTTCAATGTCTGTCCGATTGTCTGTCGGTCTGCCAGTAGCTCGTAAACTAAATAAGATAGAAACTTACAATTATTAGTTATATGAATTCATTTTCCGGGAAATGAAAAATTGTATTAATATTTTAATCAAATTATTATTTTGTGAAGGGTCGAAGTCTGTAAAAATATTTTTAAGTAAAATAATGCTAACATTTTTTAAATTTGATTCTTATTAAAATAACGGAGTGCGAGGGCCCCAAATTGGCATTTTTTAGGTGATTTTTGTACCAGGCCAATTTCAATGAAGTACATAAATTTCTGTAAAATCTAGAAATTAGTTTATTCTTTCCTTATGAATGACAAATAAGAACGAATTTGATATCACAGGTATTTTGGAATATATAAACATTTTTCTGCTGCCTATAAATGCCTCTGGGCGACGTATAGAATTCACAGACCGATGGTTCATTTAACCAGTAATATTAGTATATTAGGTACAGAAGGCTTTGTTCACGAGCCCCCTCGCTCTTGGCTGACTAATGTGAAATTGATAAGTAAATAATAACCCAGAATATATTTTTATTTATTTTTTCAATATTTTCTCTAAACGTCTTAACTATATATAATTATTCATGTTGAATTCCATATAAAAAACTTCTGTCAACACCAGTCATTAAAAAAAAGTTGTACAAGTTATAAATGAATCATCGTTTTTTTTCTTTCCTTTTCAAACGAAACTAAATTTTAATTTTAGAAATAAACATAAAAGGACTTTCCTGAGTGCATCCCGCCCTCCCATTACCATTGCATATGCTCCTGGCTATTTTTACATGATCACTAGAATTCTGTATAAAGAAACAAATTTATTCGCTTAACGAATGAATGCTTTACCAGAATATGGAAATAATAATATGAAAGTTATGATAATATTAAAAAACATAAATTTTTTCTTTATTTACTATTTATTTATTATTTTTTTAAAATATTATTTAAGAAAAATTAAAAGCCTGTTGTTTAAATAGGTATTGCATATTTCAACAGATATAACTCAATACAATTTTAAATTAGTTTTAGTTTAATTATTTATTTTATTATGATTATTATTTTACAAAGGATTTGAGTTTGTATTTTTGTAGCCTCAATCCTAACTTCCGTGACAACTTTATATGAAAAAAATCTGATAATTCCTAACAATTAAGAGTAAATTTAGTAGACCGGCCGCTCGGGGGATATTTCCTCTTGAACTTACAGAGTAATAGTAATAGGAGACGAAGAAATGAAGTAAAGTCACTAATTCCTTAGGGAATAATCAATCTAATTCTGGTCATCCACAATGAAATAGAAATATCCTCACTGCCATGAAACTTAAATCTCAAGAGACGATTATTTCAAAATAAATAACGGACAACTACAGGACAAATTTTATCTCATCTCTCATCTGACAAACTTTAGTCCCATGAGATTAAACGGGCTGTTCTACAAGTGCAAGGTTTACTTAAGAATAATGACCCACTGTTCCATGATGTGTTAAGTATACCCTTTAATCAATAAAATATTTGAATGATGTCTGTTATCAAGAAGGCTGAAAAATCTTGTTTCGCGTAATAAAAACATGAAATTAGCATAAAGAGAAATCACTGAGGATCCTCTGTTTGATGCAAATAAACATATACTTACATATATATTCCAAAATAAATATAATAATATATTTTATAATTTATTTGTTTGAGACTATAGTTTCGAAGGCTTGACCTTCATTATCAATAATTAGACTGGATATTGGGAACATGAACTTGAGAAAATAATTAAAAGCTAAATTTACAAAAGTTGCAATACGTTTGGTCGTATATTTTTCGACTTCCTCAGGCAATTTTTAGGAATAGCTTTCTCATTGATACAGACCATTAGACCAGATTTTGCAATAAAATAATTGACAAGGCTTAAACTAACTTAACACAAGATATTAAACAAAATAAATAAAAAATCTCAAAAAAACTTCATTATCAATATTTCAATAATTTAGAAATATTTTATTTTATTTCTCTGATTGGATATTATTATATTTGTTACGCTGCTGGCTTGCTATACCTAACAACAAAACGCATTTTTCTATATCCAATAGGATAATTGAACCCATAAGAAATAATTGATAAAATATTTCTAATTAAAAGACTGATGATGAAGGTCAGACCTTCGAAACTATAGTCTCAAACAAATAAATTATATATATACACATTTACGTATATTTGGTATATATAAATATGTATATTGTATATGTTTATTTGTATCAAGCAGAGAACAACCTCATTGATTTCTCTTTATGAATCAACAACTCTGCTACTCTCGATAAAACAAAATCTTTTCAATTATTTGAAATTAGCAATTTCATCCAATTTATTCCATTCACTCCATTTTAAGGCAACCGATTCAGATATCAAACACTGATATTGTTAAATGTTAACAAGAATAACTTGCAATAACACTAGAATTCAGTGTCTACTCTTTACTCTGCTCTAAATGTTGCAACTTATTTCAAGGGAAATATCTTAACGGTTGTTTGTGCGTGGTTGTATAAATCATGCCACGATTATAATTAAAGGCAAATGTTAGGTGACACGGGTGCGAAATTAGCATTTTAATTAATCTCTCTTCATTATATTCGTGAACAAACATGTCAAATAGAATCTTTAATATTTACAATCACTAGTTATCTTAAAATCAATTAACTAATAATATAAAACTTTTTTTTAAAATAATTGTATAGAATAATTGATTTATAATCGATTAGCTAATTTTCCAATCTTTTAAATTGCAAGTGAACCCTATACTGACGCCACATAAATAATTTGGCATGCTGAGCGGACTCTGCTCGCAGGAAGGCCCTTGTATTAAATTCATATAAATTTTTTAATTTGATACTTAGTGTTTATAAAAGTGGAAAAATAATCATTTTTAAGCATGATTTTTTTTTTCTGTCTTTCGCTCGTATGACAGAGTGTCCTGGTTTCAATATCCAGGATAACTCAAATTCAAAAGGTGGTATAAGCATACTTCGTTCTGGTGCTATAATGTTTATATTTTCTAAACTAAGAAGTCAGATTTTTGGCTTGAAGCTTCAGAAATGCTGAAAATTTAAGTAAAAAATTTATGAATCGATACAACTCGATAGCCTAAATTATGAGATGTTGAGGACTTAACAGGTTTTCGCTCAAAAATAACACAATAATTGATCATTAGATCATCGTCAATTCCTCATGACTATAAATTATTATAAAACCCTGTACAGAAATAATAGACATGTAGATATGTTTCTATATGAAATAATGAAAATCTTGTTTTCCTGAAAAAATAGATTTTTACTGATCTTCACATTTAAAAGTCCCAGGAGTCGAAAAAGCAGTTTTTCTAAATTGTCTTTTTATGTTTCTCCTTTTATGGCTAAGTTATTTTGACTAAATTGTAAGAAAGTGACGAGTTTTTAAATTATTATTATTATTTTAAGAATAGCTTATTTTAGTACTATATATTTAATTCTTTCGAAATTTCTCAATAACGGCTCTTATGATTTTGATAAAAAAAATTTGTGTAAACACAAATTTATTAGGTTCAATGGTGAAGTGATGGAAGATGGAAAAGGAGCCTAATGATATTGAAAACATAAATAATCAGTAAGGAAAATGTTTCACCTTGAACACCTAACTCTTTAAAAGAATTAATGGCAAACTATAATACTAGTCAAGCACAAGCATTGTTAAATCAGACAAGAAGCAGGTGGTTGCACACGTTCTTCATTAACCCTTTTAAGCAAGTAAATTGTTGTTTATTTTAATTCTCTTTAAATAATTTTAATCTAGTTGTATAATATATTGTGGGATGGAAGGAGGAATCCTCTGAAACGTCGATTTTTATGAGAATGAAAAAGACATTCCAAAAAATTAATTTATTCGGAATTTGTAATTTGTTAAGTTCCTTAGGCTGCCTTTCTATTATTTCTATATTTCAATTTATCTTTGAATTCTACCAGTCCCTTTCCAAAAGAAAATAATATAATATTAATGTTTATAGGGTTCTTATAATAAATGCAGAAAAAATTATTTTTTACAATTTTTAAGAAAATTGATTATATTTTACATAAGATAAAGAAATTAAGATGATATATCGTCCAAAATACATTCTTAATGGAAATTCGACTCTTGATGGTGACCTAGCTTTTTAAGAGTTTCGCACCAAAGTAAGACGGGACCAGGGCCGGATTTAGACTTGATAAGGACCTAAGCTATTTGAGATATGGGGCCCTTTATAAGTCCAGATATTATATGTCAGTGCCAAATATGATTTTCGGATACCTAGAGGGTTAAACTGAAATACAATTAAGAAGTATATAGATAGTTAAATAATAAATCTTTAACTTAAAATCAATTTTATTCATAACAAACTTAAAATTGCAAACTCTGGTAAAAAGAAACAAAAGTTCTTTTAAAAGGCACACTTTACAAAGCCTTATTATCTAATCTCTTGAAACATGTTATAAGGATTAAGGAATTATATTAAACTAAAATATTTTCTTTCTTGCTTTTGCCAGAGCAAAGTCACTGATGACATCATCAAATGATAAACTGCGCAGTTTGTTATTTAAGTATATATGACTATTGCTCATGCGGACATTTTTTTTGGGGGCCCCCCAAGAAAGTGGGGGCCCTAAGCTATAGCTTGTGTAGCTTATACGTAAATCCTGCACTGGACGGGACTCTATGACTGCTTTTATAATGCCTGGCTGCTCCTCTGTAAAATAATTGTACCTCGTAGACTAAATAAGGTATAAACTTAAAATTTACATGTTTTAGTTGGTTTTCCCCGAAATCAAAAATCGTTTTAACATTTTGATCGGATGATTATTTTTTGATCCAGATATGTAAGATATTATTGAAAATATTTCATTAAATAAAAATAAGGCTGAATTTTTTGATTTTTATTATTTATTCCTTATCTCAAGAGCTATTTTTTATTAATTAAAGGATACAATAAAAGACTGTGCCTTCTGCTGGAAAAATAAATTTTTTAATTTATTTATAACAAAAAAAAATATATTATTTCAGCAGAAGACACACTCTTTTATTGTCTCCTTTAATTTTTAAAAATTCTGCTACTCTCGGCAAAAAGAAACGTTCAATTTATTTTTTATTCGATGCAAAAAAGAATAATTAATCTACTATTTGGTAAAATTTAGTCAAAAAATGCAAAAATAATATTCCCATGCCGGGAATCGAACCCGGGCCTGCTGGGTGAAAGCCAGCTATCCTAGCCACTAGACCACATGGGATATGAAGGAATATTTCGAATACATACTTACATAAGGAAAACAAATAAGATATATTTTAATTTTTTTAATAGATTTTTTATTTATTAAGTTTAAGATTTAAAAGTATAAATAAAATTTAAAAATTTATATTTTTGTGACCTTAAATCCTTTATTATAACTTACAGTACGAAAAAAATAAAATAGTTATATCGATTTATCTTCAGATTTGGTTTTTGGATTAAAAATATGCCACGATGATTTCATTTGATGATCCTGAAAACAAATTTCCATAAATTATATAACAAACTGAAAAAAGCAAGAATGTGTTGTCTTATAAGGACAAGTTTCTCATCGAGCCGAAATAGCTCAGTTGGGAGAGCGTTAGACTGAAGATCTAAAGGTCCCTGGTTCGATCCCGGGTTTCGGCAATTAATTTTTTTTTTTTCATTATTTTAAAGATTGAAAACGAGTTTTTCAATTTTTAAAAAAGGGTTTTTTTTTAATCTAACGCCACTAGAGCCTATATTTTTGGCAAAATATTGTTTATTGATTTTATTTCTAGTCTTTATGATAATATGTATTTTCTATTCCTATTATTTACAATATTATTATGTTCTTTATAAATTAGCTAACATAATGGTTATTTATTATTATTAGTAACATATTATGCTTCACAAGGATTTTATTATTATTATTTTATTTAAATTTTATTCAGAGATCATAAATCCCTGATGAAGGAAAGATGGCTGTACAAAAATTTTAAATTAGGAAATAGAGGAATTCAGCCAGTAAAGGAAGCCTCTGTCGAATGAAAACTCCCAATTGTAGAAAAAAGTTTCGGTTTTAATTAGATAATGCCATCTTCAGTTCTAAGTAGTGAGCTTTTACCAAGTCCGATGTACACATTTGATGTTTTTTTATAATTTTGTGTTTAATAATACATAACAGCTCTGTCTGCACCCAATGTATTGAGTTTGCAAATATTGTAAGAACCAATTTTTATTTTATATTTATAATTTATTTTGTTTTGTATTGATATTTTTACAATTTATGGTCATTAAAACTGAAGATGGCATTATATAATTAAAGGCGAAACTGTTCTCTAAAATTGGAGGTTTTTATTCGACAGAGGGTTCCTTTACTGGATGAATTCCTCTCTTTTCTAATTTAAAACATAAATCCCTTTTTCTTAGATGTTGGTAGATATTTATATTTATTTTTATTTTGAGTTTGTTTTTAAAATTTAGAATTATTCCACCCATTTCATAAAATTGTTAAACATTCCCTAAGTTAATTTTATTTATTTCTATACTTCCAAGCTTTCAGCAAATACTTACCTTACCCAGAGGGTAAATAAAAATTATCAAATTACATTAACAAATCTTCCTAAAATATATTTTGGAATTAAATAGAACTATTTTGTAATTATAAACTAAAAAAAAATATGTGATGTGGCCATCACGACTTTTACATAGACCCCCCCCCCCCCACCCCCCAATAATTTTAGGAAGCTGATTTTTACATCGATAGTTCCCAAAGGTTTTAAAGGGGTAACTGTACGAAATTTGGTCCAAATCAGACAAAGGGTTCAAATTTTTAACCCCCCCCCCCACACACACATATTTTTGGTCCGATTTCAACCAAAATCTAATCAGCTCTATCTCAATATAAAATATCCAGGCCCGTGGAGAGCTGTTACGGGTCCTGGGGCAAAATCAAATCAGCAGGCCCCTCAATGCTGGGACAAATAAAAGTACTACATTTTTCAATTTGTAAAAGATTTTATTATTCAACAAATAAATAAATTCGTAACTTAATATGCTTTATTACCTAATTTTGCTATTTTATATTTTTATTTATTTATAATAAGTAATAGATTTTAAAAAGTACAAAAATTTATTTATCAATGGTAGTGCCGGGCCTGGGTGAAACTACCCCCCTGCCCCCGTCGGGGCTGAAAATATCTAAATATAAAATTTCGTTTTGAAACATTGGATTGTGAACTAAGGGATTAAGGCGAACACAAAATTTATTTATATCTTCACCTCTTATGGTAAAGTAAAAAGAACGGGTTCATACTAGTTAAAACACGTTTCAATGAATACCTTTGTGGCAACTAGAATTTACTGATGTTGGTTGAGTTTGGTCCAAAGGTCAGAATCTTCATTTTTGACCTCCCACCTCATTTTGGGTGTTTATTTTCAAAAATTTTTAAACTAAAATGTCAATTTATAACTTTTCTTCTAATGAAGATGTAATTTTTGACATTTTAGTTTAAAATTTTTTGAAAATAAACACTCAAAATGAGGCGGAATGTCAAAAATGAAGATTCTAGACGCTTTGGACCAAACTCAACCATCATCAGTAAATTCTAGTGATCACAAAAGGTATTCAGTGAAATGCTTTTTAACTAAATTTTAATTTTCTCATTAATATATCAAAGAATAATTGATACGTCAACAAGAATTATTTTGACCGCGCTGATTTGAAAAACTCAATATTTGACAAAATTCCCTACATTAGAATCGCGATCGAATAAAATGTAGAAAACCTTCAGCTTTTTAACTAGTAAGAACCCGTTCTTACTGCAACATATATACAATATATAAATCATTGAAGGTTTGACGAAATTTAATATATTTTCCTTGAGGAAAGCGAAATATTTGACGAAAGCTTGGAAAAATAAATATTTAACTAGAACATGAGAACAATTTATAACTTTCTTACCTTAATAAGAATTCCTAAATTTTCAAGTTGATCTCGAAAAGAGTCACATAGTTCTAGTAATAAAAGTGTTGGTTGGGTTGATTTATTTGTTAGTTTTCCAAGAGCGGATAATCGAACTTGCGATCGAAAGTTAATAGCCGAATCCAAAATACGACTCAAGTCCGGTCGATAGTCATAATCTTCAATTTGAGTCTAAAAAATGAATGAATTAAACATTGGTAAAATCATTTTTAGCTTAATTTTCAAATATTAATATCATTTTATGAGTAAGTTTTATAATATGAAATTATATGAATAAAAAAAAACATTTATAAGTTTATAAGGTATCAAATGAGAATAATTCAGATTTGTACGTGAACGTAAAATTACATATGTTCATATTCCAATGTTTATCATTTTGTTAATTGGTCTTCAAGTAGGTTCTATTCTTTTAATTAGATCTATTGTCTTCTAGTTTAGATCACCTCTCAGCTCTTTCCATCAATTATTCAAGTCCTTCCCTATTTTAGTTTTATCTATTCATATCTGTCTATGTCCCAATGTTTCCAAATTCCTGGCACAGCCCCCAGATTTTCCACTAAATATTCCCAAAACTCGCCTCCTAGTCTTGTTCTGCCGTTGTTTTATTTATCAAGTCTTCTACTATCATATTATTTTTAATGTCTTTGTAATAAGGCAATTCTAAAGATCATCCGGAATCTAAAGACCAACTCTTCTGATGGCCCGACGATATCCCTGCCATTCTCATTAAAAAATGCGCCCCTGAACTTGCTCCTATACTATCCAAATTATATAATCTCTCCTATAACTCCGGAATATTTCCGGAGGCCTGGAAACTAGCCAGAATCCAACCAATTAAGAAAAAAGGCGATTCTTCCAACATAAAAAACTATCGACCCATAGCAATCACTTCTGTCTTATCCAAAATCATGGAAAAGGCCATCAACGAGCAAGTTCTACGACACTTAGAGTCAAATAAACTTATCCACGATAGGCAATACGGCTTCAGGCAATCCCGGTCGACCGGTGACATCCTAGCATATGTAACTCATATCTGGAACAAAACCCTGGAGGCCGGGAATGAGACCCTCGCGTTAGCTTTAGACATTTCAAAAGCCTTCGATATGGTCTGGCACAAAAATCTTCTTGCCAAATTGACCTCCGTCGGCCTTGCACCGAAACTCTGTAAGTTGCTCGAAAGTTTTCTTTCAGACCGTAGTATTAAGGTTGTCATCGATGGAATATCATCTTCCCCTTCCACACCAAAGCTGGAGTTCCTCAGGGATCGGTTATCTCCCCTACGCTTTTTCTTATCTATATCAACGACCTTCTAAACTTGCCCTCCAATCCAGTACATTGTTACGCAGATGACAGCACTCTACATAACGCCCCTGCATCGCATAAAAACCGTGCAGACATTGCCTCCTCAATTAATTTAGACTTATGCAAACTTAAAAACTGGGGATCCCAAAACTTAGTTAACTTCAATGCAGGGAAAACTCAGGGTTGCCTTATTTCTAGGCGCGTCGACAGAAACCTCCCAAACATATCATTCGACTCAAACTCACTAGAATTCAGGGATAAAATTTCAATGTTATGCGTAACTCTAGGGTCTGACATTTCATGGAATGACCATATCTCAACAACTGCTAAAGCTGCAGCGCGCAAGCTTGGTCTCCTATTTAGGTCTAGGCGCTGTTATACTCCCAGTCAACTTCTTATACTGTATAAGGCTCAAATTCGTCTATGGCTCTCATCTGTGCAGGGGTGCCTCCAAGCATTCTCTTGCTACACTGGATGCAATTCAGAAGCGAGCAATTAAACTAATAGGAGACCCGGCTCTAACCAACTCACTCGACTCCCTGGCTCACCGAAGAGCCGTTTCTGCCCTTTCCCTGTACTACAGATACTATCACGGTGTCTGTTCAGTCGAGCTGAAATCAATTATCCCCCCTAATGCTCTCTTTACGAGAAACACACGGGTTTTCAAACGCTCAGCACCCCTTCGCTGTCAAATTGAATAAAAGTCGAACAAGCGCTTTCGCCAACTCTTTTATCCCTATGACCTCCAGAGACTAGAACTCGCTCCCTGCCACCATCTTTCCCGCGACTTTAACCTTAAACTATTTAAGACCCGTATCCACAGATACCTTCGACCCCCGCCCGACACATAAAATTCTTTCTTCTTCTTTTAACGATGGAGGGGCCAACCCGAGGCCTTTAGGGGTTGCACCTTTTTGGTGTAACTCCTTCTCTCATCATTATCAGAAAAAAAAAACGAAAAAAAAAGGGCAGTAAGTCAATTCGACAATTCTACATACTTTCTTTCCAATCTCTATATTCAAATAGATTTAAAATACACATAATCGTCAGCTCTCAGCTGAGAATTGGGGTGATCCAAGTCCTCATATCCTTATTTTGAGAAATTGAAATTCAAAGTTTTCAGATCCATTGTTTTTAAATCGACAAGTGGATTTGGCTCATTTTGTGAAAAGAAAGTCTTGTACGTTAAGTGTTAAAATTTTTTAAAAATCGACTTGGTTCACTTCAATTCTCAGCCAACTCATATTATGAGTATAGCATTTATTGTCAAGGATATTTATCTATAAAGAATTGTATAGTACAAGATCAAGAGCTTGAGAATTAATTAATTAACGTCGCAAATTGATTGAGCTAACACTATATGCTCATTTACCATCTTAAAAGTTCATCACTTTTATATAATCTTGCTTATTAGAAGATACTTGCCTCGATTTTAGGAGTAAGTGTCGCTCCTAACATGTCTAAGGTGCCTTGCACACATTGGCTAGCAGCGGCAATAGAACCAATGGATCTAGCTTCTATAAATTGTTCGTCTAGTTTTTTATTCAGCATCGAATTTGTACAAATAGCTAAATCCTAAAAAAATCAAAATATTAATTAGCAAAGGGAAGGGAAGACCCCGCGTTAGGCCTGATTATTTAGGATGTCTAGATCAGCTATGTCCAACCTGTGGCCCGCGGGCCCCATGCCGCCCAGTCGGTCCTTTGGTGCAGCCCTTATAGATTTTGCGAATATAGGGAAAATAATAGTATATAAAACATACAATGTATAATGTATATATAATATGATCTCTAGAAACTTTTTTTGTTATTCTAAAATTTACAATGTAAAGTTTCCGGTGGGCCCATTATTGAATTTAAATTTATTTCTTGTATTGTGGCCCAGTTCACATTTCAGTTTTTTTCATTGCCCTGGCAACGATTTTGGGTTGGACATAGCTGGTCTAGATGTTTACTGATTGCTCATTTTTCAAATTAGATTTCCAATGGTCCAATAACTAGAGGTATTTTAGAATAGTTAATATTTATATTTTTCAAAACCTATTTCAAAATAATTTATATTATTTTATTTATCAATTTATGTAAATTATTCAATTATATTTTCAAAATATTTGATTATATGATATTATCTAGTCAGGTACCTAAATAGCTAGAAATCTCCCACCCATAAACAAATCAAATTGTTTCTCCTTGCCTATATTAATTAAAATTAAAAAAAAATAAATAAAAATAATTTTTCTAATTTGATAACAATGTAATAAGTAAAAGTAAAATAATGTGATTTTATTTGAAGACAAGATAAATATTTTGAAATAAATTCTTGATATTTTATTAGATTAAATGAATAGAGTTCTTTATAAAAAACAATCATAAAACGTTTATTAAATATTCAAAAGTTGCGTGAGAAATTCTCCTTTTATCACTAAAAAATATGAAAAATGTAGTTGCTTTAAAGAGAATTATAAAGTAATACCATAATACCAGTGGCGTACCTAGAACTTTTGCCGGCCGTGGCGGTCTCCAATTTTCCGCCCTTTCTAAGTCAATCAAATAGTGGTTTTTATAAATTAATGAACATAAATAAATAATTATAATTGAGACAAACTATTGGTGGGGAACTTTTTTACCATTGGATAATAATAATAAGCCTTTTTTATTTATCATAATTATACATATTATGATAAATAAAAAGGCTTATTACCATTGGATGCTACATTTAAATTAGGCAGTAATAAAGGAGGCCGCATAAGCTGATATACCTACCTATAAATGCAACTTTTATAAAAATACAAGATACTTTTTTAAAGGCCACAAGAAAGTTACGGAGGCCGCAGGTTTCCCATCTATGAGACAAAACATATACCTAATTTAGAAAAAAAAATACCATTAAATATGTGTTTATAAATAAATAATTTCATTTCTTTTGGATAAACAAATTGTCTGTATATATATATTTCCTCTTCTAACTTTCATAGTAGAAAAATCGTGTATAATGCTCTCAAAATTTAAATTATTTGTAATTTCTTGTTCTATGGACAGTATTTCAAGATTTTGAAGTCTTAAATCACTCATTGTGGAACGAAGATAATTTTTTATCAACTTCAATTTGGAGAAACTCCTTTGGCAACTAGCGATACTGATAGAAATTGTTAAAAAAATTCTTAGCAAAATTACAATATTGGGTACATAAATAAACTGGTGAATAAATTTTAGTAGATCAAGAGGGCCTTCATCCCTAAAGACTCGAAATCATATATTAATTCATAATTCGTGGAAATCGAATAGTACTTTAAACTTATGAGGTGCGCAAGTTGTTTTTTACAGCTTTAACTAAATATAAAAAATGCCGCCCTAAAATATGTACCGCCAGGTGCGGACCGAACCCACTGCACCCCCCTCCCCTAGGTACCCAACTGCATAATACTATATTTCTGGTCAGTGTCATATTATATTACTCATATAACTATTTATTAGACTCATTGTGATATTTTATTTGCCATTTGTGATATTTTATTTTACTTGCACCTGTGATACTTATTTTATTTTAACCGTTGATAATTTATTATTTATTAGTCCTTAGCTTATTGTTGGATTTATGGTAGACTGGATAAAATAAAAATCAATCCGAGGCCATAAAGGGAAAAAAATTATAAAGTAACTCATTAAAGCAACTAGATTTTTCATTGAAAAAGAGAGAATTTCTCCCCACACGTTTTATGATTGTTTTATATATATATATATATATATAAAGAACTATATTCATTTGACAAGATAAATATCTAATTTTTAATGAAATAATATTAGATCTCTCAAAACTGAAGGGCCCTTAAGCTTTGCTTATTGTTGCTACTCTCCTGTATTTATAATGATTAAATTATAATAAAAAAGTATAATAGTAAAATATAAATTATTTTGAAATCATATTCACCTGTAAAATGCGTATAACTTTAGGAGTGTCAAAATCATTACATAAAGCTTCGAATATTTGTTGTTTGGATTGCTCGATTTGTGAATATAATTCCGGTTCATCAATTTGAGCTAAATTCATAGACCCTTGTACATATGAATCACAAGTAGAAACAAACGTTCGAAAATATTCATAAACGGAATTAGATGTCGAAAGTGCTTGAGGAGTGTATTCGATTTCTTTGGATAGAGAGAATTATTAAATAACAAAAGAATTATTATTATGTTTGTTAAAAAGAATGATTCAAATCACATACCGTTTCGATATTTTGTCATTAAACAAAAGAATCGAAATTCTTTTGCGGTGAATTGTCGAAGAAGTTCATTGATTGATATGGTATTTTTGAGAGATTTTGACATTTTTGTATTTTTAAGCTTCAGATGACCTAAAAAATCAAACCATTTGATAGATTAGAAATAAAAAATTACTATAGGTATTTTCAAATAGAAAAGACAAATGCTGTTAGTAGAAGAGTAAAGATTTCTATAGAAAATCAAGAGAGGACGTCAACTATATCCGAGGCGTAATGGATAATTTTTATTATATCATAATCATGTTTCACCCCTTCGGTAATTGAACCGGATTGCCAAAAATATAATCGGGGGCACTTGGCTTGCCCTTCGAGGTGTAAATGCTTGCTATATGTATGTCAGTTGCGATTACACCTCAGAGAGCAAGCCAAGTGCACGGATTGTATTTTTGGCATTCGGGTTCAATTTCCGAAGGGGTGAATACAACAATCTGACAAAATAAAAATTATCCATAACACCTCTCCTATTTAGTAGATGACCATTTGTTTTGATTTTTCATATATTTTTCAAATATATTTTTCTAGTAAAGAAAAGACTACAACTAGTAAATCCGGGGTGTTAGGGATAATTTTTATTATCCTATATACTACTAAAGCGCATTTGTGCCTGCCTCTGTACCTACCTATGTACCTAAGTCCGTCCTCCAACAAAAACAGTCGTCATGGTTACCAATTTAAATGAAATTAAGGTTTTGTCTGTACATTGGGATGCTGAGTGGGTTTCGGGGTGGGGGTCCAGGGGGAGAGCCTACCCTTAAGTATACTACCAAAGGGCATTTGTCTCTGTCTCTGCATGTACCTATGTTTCTATACCCCCACACCCCAGGGTTGGGGTCCAGGAGGTGCGAGTTCCAAGGGTGGGAGTCAAGGGGTGGGAGTCCAGGGGACTACTAAGGGGGATTTGTGTCTACGTCTGTACCTTTATATATACACCTATGTGGAGTTGGGAGGTGGGGTCCAGTGGTGAGGGTTTGGATCCAGGGAAAAGGTGGGGGTCGAGGGGATGCGGGCTCCATGGGTGGGGAGTCCAGGGGTAGGTTTACTGGGTTGGAGGGTGATCAGAGGCGGGGGAGAAGTTGAGGATTTGGTGAGAGGGTGGGTGGGATGGAGATGGAGGAGAGGGAGTGTTCAAGTGACGGGGGCTCCAGAGGGCTTCTCCTTGGCTAGCAAGAGGCCCACCGAAGGCGGGCTTTGCATCTAGTACCTATACTAAAAGGTGTATGTTTATTTGGATCAAGTAGTGGACATTGATCAAGTCTTAAAAATACCTTGGATTCAGTAATTGGAAATCTTTTGTGGTTTCTTTAAAAATCATAAATAATTCTGCTACTATCGACTGAACTTTTATATTTTTCAACCGTAAGATTATATTTCTATAATAAAACATTGTAGATTGTAACTAAAGTGAAATCTTTTATAATCTACTAAAATTAGTAAATAATTCTTCAGGTATACTTGTTAGTTTTGGTTAGCAATTGACATTGAAGATTATTTCGGGTTAGAGCACCTATGATGAAATTAGAAAACTTGCATTTTCTATTTTATATTCATAGAAGAATTGAATTGATGATGACGATCAACATCATTGATTTTCATTAATGTGGCTTATTTAATTAAAACTATAATATAGTTTTCATCAAGCTGAAATGTTGTGAAAAACTACATGTTTTAAAATGATTGTCTAATCGAAAATAATCTTTACAATAGGATTTAGTTGAGCGCTTAGAATGCGTTCCTAGCGACAGAGTGCTAAACAAAGCAACGTTAAGGTTCTCACCAGAAACTTTCAGTAACTCCTAAATATCCTACTCATCTACATCTCTTTAGTCCTGTTGTATAGACTAGGCCAGTGTTTCTCAAACTTTTTCGAAGGCGGAACCCTTTTCTGTTTGGAGGATAAGTGTGGAACCTGGCAATCCTGTGATTCGAGTTAAAGCGTTGTTATGGGAATGGGATTCATACAACTAATCCAAAACTGCAATTCCTTTTGAACGCTAGAATTTTTTCACCTGCCGTGAATTTTTTGAGGAACCCTTGGCGAGTTTTCATGGAACCCCAGGGTTCCGCGGAACATACTTTGAGAAACACTGGACTAGGCTAATAATTTGGCCAACGATGGGTTATTAAAATACCTTCTTCCGAACTCCGTTTATGCATTTATCAGTTAATAATTACTAAATTTAGAGTTTTTTAGCCTTCGAGCAGACTGTGTCATATCGAATCAGCTTTAGTTGAGGATTTACTGTAATTAAATTCTTTTAATCGGTAGTTAAAGGAGAAGAGAAATTAAATTAAAAATTCAGCTTCCAAAGAAACTTGCAAATATTTTTTAATTTATATGCAATCGAATCTCTGAGAAGATGCTGCACCTATAGGTCTTGGCAGTCTCTTATCAGCGATCAAGAAGAATATCTGTGCACCCGGGTCTTGAAGGTCTGAAGTTTGTAAGACTCAGGAAAGAGGGAAACATTTCATATAACAATCATAACAAAACAAATTTTTAAGAAGAAATTAATGAATGTGTCCTTTGCTTGTTGCAAATAAACATACACCTATATATAAATGAATATATCGTCGGCTTAGAGTGTAAACCTGCTAACTCCATTTTTTATCATATATGACATATTAATACCGTTCGAAAGAAAAAGAGATGAAGCATCGTCCAGGTAAAACTGCTACTTAAAATTACGATCGTAAGTTGTAGAAAAAAAATATGAAAAAAAGTTTTTCCATAACAACAATATTAAATTTTGTTTGTTTTTTCTCTGACATGTAAAATTTCCTTGTTGAGAGTTAGTAGGTTTACTCTCTAAGGCAACGATATGTATATATAATTTTGATTTTTTCATTGTTCGTTAAGGGTGAATGAGCCTTTATCGTCATTCAATTCAGTTTTATGCTCAAGAGAAGAAACAAGTAAAATATTTGTAAAAAGACTTTAGATGATGATGATGAATCAAATAAATTGATATATATATACATATACATATGTTCAATTATATATAGGTAAAAGCTTATTAATATCAGCACAGGGCACCTTGATTGATTACCTAATAAAAATCATCTCTGTTTCTCTCTCGACAAGAAAATCTTTTCAATTTTATAACAAAACTTATTTTTCAGAGATCTAATTAAATACCGACATCTTGAATTTTGGAAACTAAATTTTTAATCTCAATACACTTCTCCTTTGACTGGTAATTAAAGAATCTACAAAAGAATTATATATAACTTTCCAGCGACATTATCATTTTACTTAGAGAAAGTGGTGTAGGTTTTAGGTGAAACATGATATTAATTAATAAAGTAAAGGGTGTGTAGTTTCACAGTGAATGAAATAAAACTCAAAGAGGTTTATACAAACTCAATATATTTCGGACTAATAATCCGAAATATATTGAGTTTGTATAAACCCCTTTGAGTTTTATTTCATTCACTGTGAAACTACACACCCTTTACTTTATTAATTTTCATTTTAATAAATAATTAAGTAAAATATTATTACCTGCATGAATCCAATAATTCACCCATTGGTTTACATCATGATAAGCACAGCTTTGGGCTTCTTCATTCTCATGATGAGGAAATTTTAAATCAATTCCTCCTGAATGAATATCAAGATCTCGACCAAATATATGACTAGCCATGACGGAACATTCTATATGCCATCCAGGTCGTCCTTTTATTTTTGTATTTGATGCATTTGGTGAATCCCATGGTGTTTCAAAGCTTGGTTCACCTTTTTTGGCTCTTTTCCAAAGGGCGAATTCTGAATTTTCTACATCTGGCGATATTGGTATTAATTTCCCATAGCGATCATACTTTTTAGTTGCAAAAACTACATCACCTATAAAATGTAATATATATTTTATTAAATATGGTGAGTGGATCTCTTGAATTTATTTAATATATTATGTGTATTAACATTATACAAAATGTGCGAATATATAAGAATAGTGATTCTATCACGGTATGTTTACAATTTTTAAATCGTCAAAATAAATACTATCTTTCTGTCAAATGTAAAATCATTTCATTCATTTATATATTTGATTAAATTATGATTAGGTTAAAATAATATTAAGTACAGTAGACAGGTATATAAGACCAAATTAATTTTTTATTTTGACTATTTATGTCCATCGATTAAATTAATAAGTTGTTGTAGGGAAATAAGGACAATAGCTTATGCAAATATTTTTTATTTTATGGCAACGTTTCGTCAACTTTGTTGACTTCCTCAGGGCTAAAACAAATTAACTTCTATGCATATTTGTAATTTTATAAATATTCATTCTTAGCAAACACATAGAGGCCAATCATCGAACAGATTGAAAATATTTTCCTATTTAAATCTTAAAATATCTTTCTTTGTTTTTTCTATATATACATTTTTATCATTTTATTTTTTCTCTTTTGAAAGAACAAATTAATTAATTTTTTATTTATTTTCTTATTTTAATGATATTGATACGAGAAGTACCTTAAGGGCCGATTACATATAGACGTAAGAAAATTTTCCTAGGTTTAGCCATCGATGGGGCTTTATGGCATAAAATAAATTTCAAAGTTAATTCGTCCCACTGCAAAATTCCTCCATATGGAATCAGCCCTAAGAAGGTTTATCTCCTATAGGCCGGAATTAATCTCTCCATCGTGAAAAGAAAGAGAACATTTTTGTGAATGTGTCCAGGTCGAAGGGCCTATCAATGTCGATTTTGGACAACTGGAGAATGTAGTTCACAGGAAAGACAGACGGGAAAAGTTGCAGTCCTTAGAAGACTTAGTGATAAAGGAGTTGGTGAATGCTTTTATTCGATTTCTAACTAATTTGACAACTAAGGGGTGTTGTGCATTAGACAATCGTATGTTCAGAGCAAAACGAGGCTTTTGGGCGATTTTTAACATTAACTCATCAGAAAATGTACCATGGAACTATCTATAATACAGAGGAAGTGTGGAGATGGTTCTACAATGGGCCATAGAATTAAATGAGCTAATTAAGGTTCGATCTTCTATTAGTTTAATTGCTAAATTGAAAGTTTCTTTTTGCCCAGAGTAGCAGAATATTTATAAATTGAAGGAGACAATAAAAGAGTGTGTCTTCTGCTGGAAAAATAAACGTTTAATTTATTTATAACGAAACTATAGTTTCGAGAGCTTTGCCCGCTTCATCAGTCTATTACAATTGATTCACAGGAATTATTGTATGAAAGAATTCAATTGTAATAGACTGATGAAGAGGGTAAAGCTCTTGAAACTATAGTCTCGTTATAAATAAATTAAAAATTTATTTTTCCAGCAGAAGACACACTCTTTTATTGTCTCCTTCAAATTTTATTGCTTTCTTCTTTGAGACAAATCAAACCTTTCACAGGCCTTATGAATACTGCCCTAATGATAGATTTGATTTTATCTTAAATCATATTGAATTCAAATATCTTAAACATGGGGAAAAAATATTTTCAATCAATTTTTTTTGTCTGAATGTGTGTATGCCTGAGTTTCGACGGTTACGATAATTCAAAAAAAGAAAGTTTAAGAAATATTCTTCTGGACCAAAATGTTTGTATTTTCAAAACGAAGAAGTGTTTCGATTTTTAGTTTTCCAGCTTAGAAAATCAGAAAAAAATCAACTTCTTTTCTGCGGAACTGTTGTAACTAATGAGCTTAAATTGAGTATATAAGTATGTTTTAATAAACTACATGTGCCAAGTTTCAACTTTCTACCTCATTTGTTTGCTGAGTACAAATTGCAAAAATTTGCGAATGGCGTATCTGGTCTTAAAAAAGTTTTCATTTTTCCCTTCAAATTTTATTTAATTTAAACTTAAATTCAAAATATTTTACTTACCATCCTTGTTAATAAATGCCATTTCCTTATCAAGGAGTGTTTGGATAAACAATTGAATGTTAGGAATATAATCAGTTACTCTTGTATAAATGGTTGGTGGTTTAATACCCAACAAACTCAATGAATATAAAAATTCTTCTTCATATTTCTGAGCTAATTTTTTGAAATCTACTTTTCTATCTTGAGCGGCCTTAATAATTTTATCATCAATATTTGTTATTCCCATTGCAATAACACAATTGAGTTTAAAATAATCTTCTAAAATTCTTCGAATTATATCCATACGGATATAACAACTGAAAATAAAAATTAAATTAGTATGTGAGTAGGAATTTTTAAATTGTAAGGAATAAATTTAAGATTAAAAATATTTTTATTTAGTGGAAACTATAGTTTTGAAGGAGTTGCTTTCCTTTTGATAAGATATAATATAATATAATATTTATTTTTTAAATTGAAAGGTTTTTTTAGTAACAAACTAATAAAACCTTTCGGTACTTACGTATTAACGCACACCGCAGCTAGGGATTTGGCGGTTTTTAAATTTCGCTAATCTACACCTAAAATTTTTTAGATAAATCATAAAATAGAATAAATCAGTTCCCCTCTGTCAAAAAACAACTTGAATAGGTTCGGTTTATGATCTCGGTTTGATTAGATAAAAAAATGCGTTCACAAACAAATCTTGCAAACAACTTGAATAGGTTCGGTTTATGATCTCGGTCCGATTAGATAAAAAATGCGTTCCCAAACAAACCTTGCGGTGGCGTTAATGTACCCGGGAACTGATTTATTCTCTTTTATGATTTATCTCAAAAATTTTAGGTATAGATTGGCGAAATTTAAAAACCGCCAAATCTGTAGCAGCTACTGCGGTGGCGTTAATACGTAAGCACCAACCTTTCACTTTAAAAATAATTTAAAAATTAAGTCACTTAAGTTCTGGAAGAATTTTATAACAAAAAATATAATATTTCTATTGAACTGAGATCAGTGGCGTATTTATAATTTTATTAGGAAGAGGGGGAGCAGGACTGGCGAGAATTTACCCGGGTTCCGGAGTTGAATTTAATCATTCCCCCTCTTATTAATATTTGTTACGATATATTATAACAAATGATATTAATGTAAAGGGTTCCGGAGTTGAATTTAATCATAGCCCCTTCTTATTAAATATTTGTCACAATATATTATAACAAATGGTATTAATGTAAACTAAAAATTAAAAAATACTACGTATAAAAGTGATAAGTTCAAAATAATTTAATAACACCCGGACTATAGTTGTAGTGAGGTGAGGCTGCTATCTTCGAAATCTTTTTCTTACATGCCAGAAGAGTTGGATTCACTCCCTTCGATAATTGAAACCAAGTGCCAAAAAGCCATCTGGGCTTTTGGCTGATAAATGCAATCATTCTGAAATATATTACAAATTATCGATAACATCGCGAATCAAGTAGAAAACACTTTAAACGATTTTCCGTATGAATATTGATTGTGTGTGTCTAAAATCCATAGTATGCTTGCTGTCACTTCGTTTGAACGCATGCATTTATGGGTAATTTGTGCAAAATATGTCCAGAAATTTTGGAAAATGTCCTTTTGAATATTAGATAAAACATATGTGGTTTCTATCCGACAGGACACCTTAAGCATGTTCAGGGAGAATGGTGTAGGTTCAAAGGTGAAACATATTTAATAAAATATTAAAAATTTAAATTAAAAAAAATATAAATAACTAAGTAGGTTTCACAAATAAAAGAAATATTGATTATGAGCAAGACTATATATATTTCGGGCTACGAGCACTTCATAAGCAATATTTCTTTTATTTGTGAAACCTACCCGGTATATTCTTTTAAATTTAAATTTTAACTTAAACGTGCATCAGTATCTGGACCAGTAAAATTCGTAAGAGTTGTGCCTCTTGGAATTTTTCTTTGGAGTTGGTCTTTGGTATAAGACTTCAGTATTTGAAGAGGAAGAACTTCTGGTCAATTTTGGCAGTTTGCACACATGAGTAATCAATTACAGTAGGTGAATCCTGAACCGTCTGAATCTCTGTAAAAATGGATAAATTTGAATAATTTAAAATTTAAATTAATTGCCGAGAGTAGCAGAGGTTCTTTTAAAAGCAAATCAAAGAAAGTGTGGGTGAAAGTAAATATACATATACATTTATATTTATACCAATTGCCAATTTTTTTAAGTTTATAACTCTGTAATGATTTAAGTGTTGTACAAAACTAGGTGGGTCCCCACCTAGTGTTTGTTACTCTGTATATAAATAAATAAATTTAGGACATTAGTTTTTTTATATAATGATACTGATACAAGAAGTGGCACCGAAAAGGTTCAACCTCTGTAGTACGCGGTGGACCCTTGTATCTTAGAAATAAGAAGAGATTTAGTGATTGGGTCGGAGTTTAATGTGTTCGTGGATACGTGTCTTGAAAGATTGAAGGTTATATGTTGCTGGGAAGACGGTCGGATGAAGAGAGTTCCAGTCTCTAGATCTCATAGGGATAAACGAGTTAGCGAATGCGTTTGTTCGGTTAGTATCCAATTTAAGCGTTTAGGGGTGTTGAGTCCTAGAAAATCGTGTATTTGGCGCAAATGAAGCCTTTGGAGGGATTATTTATTTTATCTCTTCAGAACAAAGGCCATGGTAGTATCTATAAAAAAGAGAAAGGGCGGAGACAGATCTACGATGAGCTAGGGGGTGGAGAGTGTCAGTTAATTTTGGATCTCTTATCAGTCTGATAACCCGCCTCTGAATTGCATCCAAGGTAGCAAAATAATGCTTGGAGGCTCCTCTCCACAAATGCGAGCAATATTCGAGATAGGGGAGAATTTGAGCCTTGTATAAGATAAGAAGTTGAGGTTAGGGGTGAAAAAGCGTTTGGTCCGGAAAAGTAAGCCAAGCTTATATGCTGCATCTTTTGTTTTTGAGATAATATGGTCATTCCAAGAAAGTTAACAAAAAGTACTAGTTACAGGGATCTCTATAGCTCCCTCCACCTACTTTAAAAGCTTGTTGGGATATATGTAATGTATGTAATATATATTTAAGGAGAGAAGTTTTAATTTTTGGAATGAATATTAAAATGTCAAGATTTTTATATAAAGTTAATAATATCATTATTATTATTCAGTTCCATTATCAGAATTAGATGTGATAAATCAAAGGTAAAAAGGAATAATTAAACACCTTGTTATCAGGCTCTTGATCAAATGACAAAGTGTTTTGAAAATTTGATCAAGAGCCTGATGAAGGCATAATAAATTGGCGAAACGTTGCAATTGATAACACGTTTTAACACGGTGTTTATTTGTTCCTTTTTTCTTCTGATTTATCACATCTAGTTAATATTTATCATCAAATAGAAGATATATAGTAAATGGTCATATATAGTCGTGGTCATGCAAATTCTTCAGTTCCCCCTTCTTAATACGCACCTGATGTTTGCCTGACTGAAGATAAGGGTATCTTTGAAACAATAATCTCAAATAAACATTTCACACGAATATTTAGACTGAAGATGATAGTGATACCTTTGAAACTATATAATCTCAAATAAATAACAATATTTATATTAAACAGAAGATACAATAAAGTAAAGAAAATTTTAAAATTTAAAATATAAAATACTAGTGTAATTTTTGTTTTTCAGAGGATGAGGAACAAAATAAGTGTTTATTTACGACTTATCAATTGCAACGTTTCGCCACTTTTATTTTGAATTTGACCAGCGTAGAGTAATAAAGATAAATTAATTTATAAAGGAAAAATTCCCGTCGCTTGTATATATATTTTTTAAGATATTTTGACTGATTTTTGTATATAGTTGTACATTGTAAATAGTTTTATAATATGTTGACTAATTTTGAAATGTTTTTAATTTTACCAGTGAAATTGTAGAAGTTATAATTGTATATTTTTTGATATTGGTGTTTTTGAGTTGTTGATGATAAAATAGAGATGTATTCGAGTGTCTGTATGTATAATAATGGCAGAGATTAAAAAATTGACAAAGTGTTTGGAGCTTTATTTATCAAGAGCCTGAAGAAGCTGCAATAAAAGTGGCGAAACGTTGTTGCAATTGATAAGTCGTAAATAAACACTTATTTTGTTCCTCATCCTCTGAAAAACAAAAATTACATTAATAAATTATGGAACTGAATCCCAATGATGATAAAATACTAGGTAGGTTTCACATAAATAAAAGATCAGATAGAAAATATATAGTGTCCTTTGTGAACTCCTGAAGATGGGCTTATACCTCGAAATATATATAGAGTCGTGCTAAACAAGCATTTGATCTTTTATTTATGTGAAACCTACCTAGTATTTTATATTTTAAAAAGTTTCTCAAAAATTTTCTATACTTTATTTAATATGTTTCACCAAGAACCTACACCATTCTCCCTTAACAAAAAAGAAGATACAATCTTTAATTTTCTGCTTATAAAATGAAAATTATTTAGCAAATTTAGTATCAAGGGGATATATTTACCTGGCATGGCCAATATGAGAAGAATCATAAACTGTTGGCCCACACATATACCATTTAACCACACCTGAGTTTTTAGTATAGAAAGGAACAATTGTTTTGGTTATAGGATTATATATACTGATTGGAGTTTTATGTCCCTGAGGCAATTGCCAACGAGATTCTCTTGTTTCTTGTGCCGATGTCTTTTCGACATTTTCATTTGTTTGTGAAATTTCATTTTCCGATTGTTTATTTGTTGTAACTTGCCAATTTTTCGATGTTGAACAATAACGTTTCGAAGAGTATATTGATAATCTTGTTATAATATTACCTCTATATGCCATTTAATTCAAATAGATTTTAGAATAAAATTTAGATATAAATAAATAAGGTTATTTGTTTTCATGAAATGTCTTGTTTGAAATAGTTTATATAGCGCGGATAAAATTTGACATGTATTGATGTACAGTGCGCTCTAGCGACGGGTTTTAAACTAAATTGAAATAGCTACTTTTTTGAAATGTGATTTCACCCCCCAGAAAATTTTAGATAGCAGGTGACCGCCACTGCGAAGGAAGAAAAATAAGATTTTTTAAGGAGATTTTTCAACAAAATTATATTTTTTCACTTCTAAATAAAATACTCATTCAAATCAGGGATGCCCCCTAGCTTCAGGAATCACTCACCCCCAGTTTCATGAAAAGTCTCCCCCCGCAAATCCATGAAAAACACTCCCCCATTTTATTTAGTTCTAAAGAATTAAAAGAGCCTTCTTTTGTTGAAGTTATATGACTTGACCGCTTTAATTTTAACTATATAATGCTAAAATTCAACGATGTTCAACCCCCCCCCAAGGGTGGACCCAGGAATTTTTTATGGGGGGGGGGGGGTGCGATATTAAAAAATACAAGAACATAACAATATTTTTATTTTAGTAGGCAATTCAATTAGTTAATGTTTATTTACAAGAAATACGCTTACATTCTAAAGAAATATTACACTTATACCAGGGGGCGGTACCAGACTTTCATTTTAGGGGATCATGTATCGGCACCCCCACCCCCACCCCCGGGGGTGGGGGGAATTTTGAAATTTTGGACTTCAAAAGTAGTTTTTAGAGGCGATTTTGTTTCTGTAAAATTAAAAACAAACAAAAAGAGTGCATGAAGAAGGGGAAAATTTACAGGTTTACCTACTTATTAAATGTATATTATACTATACTTGGACTATAGTTCACTAATTGAGTTCTTCATATTTAATAAATTGGTTGAGACTACTAATGTAAAATAGATATTTTTTAAAATTAAAAAAAAATTTAGTTACAGCTTCTTTAGTCAAGGCGAATTACGATTTAATAAACAGGAAATAAATCCCGATAAAGATTTTATTGCTGGACCTTTATTGATACTCTAATATTACTACCCTAAGTTTTCCTCCAAATCCGTGTTGTGAAAATTTTTCTACGCGACTCAAAATGCGAAAATTTCTGAGATTTTTCAATTTTTCTTGAATAACTCAAAAACGGCTTATCATATCAAAAGGATATTTATTAGATAAATTAAAGCTCTTTAAATTACACGTAAAATTATAAAAATTTCATCTATTTAGGTTTGAGTAGAACCGGTACTAGCGCCTGTCAAAAAACAGCACCCGGGATCACTTTTGAATATCCCTAAAATTCGTATTTTTTTCGATTTTTCCCCATTTTGACAAAGACCACTCTATACATTTTAAAAATTTTTAAGAAAAAAATAAAAACCGACTTCAAAAAATTAAGTGCAACAAATATAAAAATACACTAAAAGGTATAAAATAATTATTATCTTATTTAGTTACAACTAAACGACGAAATATTAACACGAAATTACTTTTTAAAGTCGGTGCCAAACAAACTATACCTATAAGCGAGCGTACCCGCCAAACGTACTAAGTAAGATCCGTCGAGTGCGATTCATAAAAGGTATATGTTTGGCACCAACTTCAAAAGTAATTTCGTGTTAATATTTCGTCGTTTAGTTGTAACTAAATAAGATAATAATTATTTTATACCTTTTTAGTGTATTTTTATATTTGTTGCACTTAATTTTTGAAGTCGGTTTTTATTTTTTCTTAAAAATTTTTATTTTTCTCTTTTTAGTGATGTTATTAATAGTGATTATATCATCAGAACTTGACCAAATTAATATGACACCATCCCTAAGACACCCCCTTTCGGATAAAAAAAGAACCATCGAAATCGGTTCATAAACAAAGAGGTTAGGTCTAAACAAACCTAAACAAACCTAATAAAAAAGGTCTAATACCTATGAAAAAAAAATCGAAAAAAAAATGGGACCAATCGGAAGCTAGACTGGACCCAATGCAAAAAAAATTTTCAAAATCGGTTGACAATTGGCGGAGATATGAGGTAACATAGGCACAAAAAAAAAAAAAAAAAAAAAAAAAAATTCAATCGAATAGAGAACTTCCTCCTTTTTTGAAGACGGTTTAAAAACTAGATTAAATTTGCTACAATGTTAAATAAAGTTTCATTCTAATTGGATCATGGTGACATGAGGTTGAAGTTTTGAAAAAAATGCAATTTTTTGCAAAAAATCGCAGTTTTCCTTCATAGGTTTTTGTATTTTGTATGTTTTCCTTGTTTTTAACAATTAAAAAATAATTTTAATTTAAATTTTTTACAATAAAATGTTTTAAATTGTTTAAAATGTTGTTCCAAATGATAATAAAAATAAATATTTAAATTAAATTTACCGTGAATTAGCATAATTTTATTTAAAAAGAAAAAATATTGGTGGGCCAATTGAGATGGGACGGGGCTCGTATATATATATATATATATATATATATATATATATATATATATATATATATATATAGGAATCATGATAAACTTTTGCTTAGACTTCTCTTTCTTGAGTTGAGAAAGAGAGGTCTAATCAAAAGTTCATCATGATTCCAAAATTTTTCTATTTCTAAAACGAAAAACTGCTTAAATTTTAGGTTTTTTATAATTTCAAAATTTTTCGATAAAAATGCAGAAAATAAGAAAAAAATCGAATCCTGTGTATGACTCGTAGTTAATAATTAGCGGAACTTTGTTGCGAAAAAATGCTAATATTAGTTAAGCAACTTCTGATTCTAATATACGTGTATTACGTATAATATAGAAAAAAAAATCGAATTATTTGGGGAGCTATCGATCAGTTGTAACTAATGAGTTAAAAATTTACACACATTAGTAAAATAAACTATACATCTTTACTGAATTTCAATCTTTAATCTCAAGCAGTTCATAGACAAAAAATTGCCATATCACTATAATTCAGGGAAAGACTACAGAGCCTTTAAAAAGTTTTTATTTTTTTGTAATAATTTTAATTGTGGATTAATAGAAATGTGGGCAAAACAATTTTTTCAAAAACAAAAGTTAATCAGAATTGAATATTTCGTCCATATATTTCGACTTCATTAATAATATAGAAACTTAGATCGACGAAACGTTCAATAGAGATTAATTTTTGTTTTTGAATAAATTATTCTGTCCATTGGAAATCTTCATTTGAATTTATAGATCATAGGAGCGCGAATCATCCGTGATTAATAATGTTTTATAAAACCTATTCATATTTCATCAAAAGTAGTTTGCAAAATATGTACTCCAAAAGTAGAATACTTAATTAGTATAAAGATTGGCCGGGCGAGCGCATGAGCTGTTCCTCTTTGATAAGATGCGCAGCGAGGCAGTCAGTTCGCTCCGGGTTTCAAACACCTGTGGCTCGTGTGATAAAAAGGAATTTTCCCCGCTACACTCTTTAGGTAAAAATAAATATATTTTTCTTAAAATTTCATTAATAATCTCTTTATTATACATACATACTAGGGTTCTCCTTCTTCTTCTTCTAGTGCATGTCCGTTACCGGACGTTGGCGATCATTCTGGCAATTATAATCTTATTTACTGAGGCTCTAAATAGACCCGTGGTGGGAGTAGCAAACCAAGTTCTTAAGTTTTTAAGCCAAGAGATGCGTCTTCTGCCCGGTCCTCTCTTTCCCATTACCTTCCCCTGTAGTACAAGCTGAAGGAGCCCATATCGTTCTTTATTTCTCATTATGTGTCCCAAATATTCCAGTTTTCTTGCCTTGATTGTAGTCATGATTTCCATTTCTTTATTTAGGCGTTGTAACACATTTTTATTTGTAACATGGACTGTCCAAGGGATTCTCAAAATTCTTCGATATAGCCACATTTCAAATGCGTCCAATATTTTACTAGCTGCTTCTGTAACCGTCCATGTCTCAGCTCCATACAGAAGCACAGGGAACACGTAGCATCGGATGAGTCGTACTCTAGTTGGCAAATTAAGGAAATGGCACTTGAACAGGCCCGACATTCTGATGAAAGTGCTTCGAGCTTTTTCTATTCGGCAGCGTATCTCATCAGAATGGTCCCAATTCTCTTTGATCGTACTTCCCAAATATGTGGTTGTTTCTACCTTCTCAATTATTTTAATATTTATGATCAACATTCCAGGTTGTGGTGGATTTTTGCTTATTACCATGCATTTGGTTTTGGTTATATTTATTTCTATTCCATATTCCAGACTGTGCATCGAGAGGTCGTTCATCATACTGTGTAGATCTTCCAGACTGTCCGCAAATACCACTGCGTCATCCGCGAACCTAATATTGTTTATCCTCATCCCATTTACCAGGATTCCCTTTGTTGAGTCATAGAGTGTTTTGTTAAAAATTTCTTCGGAGTATATGTTAAACAAAAGTGGTGATAAAACGCACCCCTGCCGTACTCCACGTTGAATTTCAATTTCGTCACTGAGTTCACCTTATTTTGGATATTTTCGAATATTTATGCTGACAGGGCTCATATGGTTAGAAATAAATAAAAAAATATCCCCCAAGTTTCAAGTCTCTATCTCAATTTTAACCTAGTGCTACATAATGATTAATTTTCCCATCTAAATAACATGGGTTTTTTTTTGGCATTGATCGATCAATTTTTTATTCTTGCCAAAGTAAAGTGAATCTTTAAACCTAAAAATTTGAAACTCTGGAAACTTTATCCATATAATAGTAGCTATCCTTAAGAATTTTTACAGATTTTTAGCTATTACAATTTTGGAGTTACATCTAGATAAAATACTGCTATAGCTATATTAGTAAGTTATAGACTCCAAAATTATAATAGCTAAAAATCTGTAAAAATTCTGAGGGATAGATACTAAGGATAATGTCTAAACAGTTTCATTTTTTTTGAACCATTACTTTGGAATAAAAAATTGATCTTTCAATGTCAAAAACCCCATGTTATTTAGATGGGAAACTTAATCGCTGTGTAGCACTAGGTAAAAATTGAGATAGAGACTTGAAACTTGGGGGATATTTTTTTAAATTTATTTCTAACTATATGTTGATGATTCGGATTTCAATAAAAATGCTCACCTTAATATTGACTAGTGGCCACCTTTTTATCTAAAACCTCTTTTATTTTGGTAAAATACTTAACGTTTATTTTCTCAGAAAAAAATATTTCATTTTGAAATTTTTGTCCTGTTAGATACTTAAATAATCTAAAATCAATAGTTACGCGTGAAAAAATATTATAATATTGTAGAGCGTATGGACTTGAATCAATGACAAAAGGTGTTTGATGGAGAGCATCCTTTGGAAATGACAGACCAAAACTATTATAAATGGCAAAGAAAACGATCTTATTTTATCGATTCCATCTATCTGAAGGTTCACAGTATGTCTATTATATAAGAAAATAGCATTTTGATTAAGAATTTTGTAGTTTAAAAGAAATTGTATGAAAAGATTCAATTTCTTCTCTCTGGGAGCGAATCAACTAGAAATGGCCTAAAGTTTTATTTTTTTCTCATTAGATATTTATCCAAATCTATTGAAATTTCATATCTGTTGGTTATTTTTATTTATCTTTTATATCAAATAATTATTTTTAGGAAATTTGAATTTTAAAGGGTAGTTTACTTGAAATCCAAATTAAAAAATCGCTAATAACTCTGTTGAATTTTTTTGAAAAATATGAAATTATTAAATATTATGAAACAATCAATTATTAATAAGTAGCTTCAATTTTGAACGAAATCGGTTAAGTAGTTTTTGAGAAAATGGCCAAAAACAATCTGAACCATCTATGAAAGGCCGGTCTAGAAGCCTTTTAAAAATCCACCTCCATGTCACAAGTCAATGTTTCGTTTCATATGTCTTTTTAAACTTTTTTCAAAGGCATCTCGTGTTTTCAAAAAACATTGTTTTTTGACGATTCAGATCGTTTTTGGCCATTTTGTCAAAAACTACTTTACCGATTTCGTTCTAAATTGATGTTAATTATTAATAGTTAATTGTTTTATAATATCTAATTATTTCATATTTTTTAAAAAAATTTCAACGGAGTTATTAGCGTTTTTTTAATTTGGACTTTAAGTAAACTACCCTCTACAATGCAAATTTCCTAATAATAATTACTTAATATAAAAGATAAATAAAAATAACCAACAGATATGAAATTTCAATAGATTTGGATAAATATCTAATGAGAAAAAATAAAACTTTAGGCCATTTCTAGTTGATTCGCTCCCAGAGAGAAGAAATTGAATCTTTTCATACAATTTCTTTTAAACTACAAAATTCTTAATCAAAATGCTATTTTCTTATATAATAGACATACTGTGAACCTTCAGATAGATGGAATCGATAAAATATGATCGTTTTCTTTTCCATTTATAATACTTTTGGTCTTTTGATATCAAGAGACGGGGGCAAGTCACCCGGCATCAGCGAGTCATTTGTTAAGGTTTTCTAGCTTTTTACCATTTTCTTAAAAACAAATCAGTCAATTTAATTAAAAATTGAATATTATTATTAACAATCGATTGTTTTATAATATTTATTAATTTAATATTTTTAAAAATTATCTCAAAGTAGTAATTAGCGTTTTTTCAAATTATACTTCAAATAAACTAGCCTTAAAAATGAAACTATTCTAATAAAAACTATTTGATATAAAAGAAAATATTTCATGTATATGAAATTTCAATAGATTTGATTGAGTATGTGATGAAGAAAAAATTAAACTCTTTTGACATTTCAAGTCGCCTCGCTGCCCCAGTGAAGAAACAGAATGTTTTCATAACATTTCATTTAAACTACAAAATTCTTAATTGAAATGCTATTTTTAACCGACTTCCAAAAAAGGAGGAGGTTCTCTATTCGATTGAATTTTTTTTTTTTTTTTTTTTTTTGTGCCTATGTTACCTCATATCTCCGCCAATTGTCAACCGATTTTGAAAATTTTTTTTGCATTGGGTCCAGTCTAGCTTCCGATTGGTCCCATTTTTTTTTCGATTTTTTTTCATAGGTATTAGACCTTTTTTATTAGGTTTGTTTAGGTTTGTTTAGACCTAACCTCTTTGTTTATGAACCGATTTCGATGGTTCTTTTTTTATCCGAAAGGGGGTGTCTTAGGGATGGTGTCATATTAATTTGGTCAAGTTCTGATGATATAATCACTATTAATAACATCACTAAAAGAGAAAAAATAAAAATTTTTAAGAAAAAAATAAAAACCGACTTCAAAAAATTAAGTGCAACAAATATAAAAATACACTAAAAGGTATAAAATAATTATTATCTTATTTAGTTACAACTAAACGACGAAATATTAACACGAAATTACTTTTTGAAGTTGGTGCCAAACATATACCTTTTATGAATCGCACTCGACGGATCTTACTTACGTTTGGCGGGTACGCTCGCTTATAGGTATAGTTTGTTTGGCACCGACTTTAAAAAGTAATTTCGTGTTAATATTTCGTCGTTTAGTTGTAACTAAATAAGATAATAATTATTTTTATACCTTTTAGTGTATTTTTATATTTGTTGCACTTAATTTTTTGAAGTCGGTTTTTATTTTTTCTTAAAAATTTTTCATATATTAAAATGATTACGTGTACCTTCACATATTTATATATATTTAATACATAAAATAAGATCATTTTTTTCTCATTTATAAATTTTTACTTTACAATACAGGGTATTGTCAAGTATTGTAATCGTTCATGAAAAAAGTGGATTTTTTCCTTCTATTTTTCCTTCTCTATTATATTTTTCGAGATAATAATTGTTTTGCCAAAATGTCTGTTAGTCTGTCTGGTTTTCTGGTTGCCTGGTTGTCTGTCTGTGCGTTACCAAATTTTTGTGGACGAGCTAGCTCAAAAACTAGTTTGAATATCAAAACCAAATTTCCCATTTCTCCATTGAGATTAAGAGCTGATTAGATTTTGGTGCAATTGGACCCAAAATTAAGGGGGGTTGGAGGGGGTTAAAAATTAATATCAAAATAAATAGCGTATTCGTTGTCTCTAAATAATCCTATATTAGAATTGATAAAAAAATCTTTCGAATTAATTTTTTATTTTTCTAAAAAAATCAAGTATTGAGACCACAGGGGTTTAATAATTTTCACATGTTTTCGATAATGAAAAAGTTTATTTTTTTTGCTTAATATCAAAATGAATAGCGTATTTGATGTCTCTAAATAATCCTATATTAGACTGGATAAAAATATCTTTGGAATTAATATTTTATTATAGAGCTAAAGTTTCGAATTTTGTAGCTCTGAGACTTATGGTTCCGAAAGGCACGGGGAATATACATATACATACGTAAACCTCAACTTCGGGTTCTTTGATTTTAGACACATCCAGACAGACAAAAAAATATTGTTGGAAATAGCTTTTCTTTATGTTCCAGACATTTTTCAACACAAGGCGCAAAAAAATATGAAATTTTTGGCATGAAATCAATACAGGCTTCGCATGTCTCCCGAGCGTACTGAGTAATATATTCTTGAAATAATTAATTAGCTTAAAAAGTTTATAGGCTTAAAAAAGCCAACTTCGAGTCTCATACCCGGTTCCCTACTGTATCCACAAAAATATCTGAGATATCAAATTCTTTCTTGATAGCAGAATTAATTTATAATTTTAAGTTAAGCCACTAGTGAACGCAAACAGATTTCAAAAATCACCTGAAAATTGACTATTTGGGAGTCTTTTCTCTAATTATCCTTAAAAAGACATATGGAACTCACACTCTCTGATAAAAAAATATTTCTTTATTTTCGACTCCACAAAAAATACGACATTACCCAAAATAATCGTTCGATAAAAATTCTAATATGATTTTTGATTATGAAGAAAATGAATACATATAACTGAGTGGATATTGATGAGGCAGTCAAAAAAAGAAGATAATTTAGACTATCTTTTTATTTAAAAACCGACGTCCCTCCTTCTCAGGGTTTTGACTTTTCAAAGTCATTGAAGGAAATCTAATGTGACATTCCCATCTCTCTCCTCTCTCACTGGTATTAACAATAATATATCTTATTTCATTCTCAACAGAATTATAGTGTAAACATAATAACTATGCTATAATTCTTCATATCACATTAGATTTCCTTCACTGACTTTTTAAAACTCTGAAGAAGGATGGAATAAGCTTCCAAAACGTCGGTTTTTTAATAAAATAATTCTATAAATTATCTTCTTTTTTGGACTGCATCATCAATATTCACTCAATTCACTTATCAGTCCGTCTCCAAAAATTACTTAAATCATACATAATATAACATGTAAATTTCAAATTTTTGTATTATATTTAATTTAAGAGCTACAATGCTCAGACAGAGTGACAGACATTGTTTAGGTTCCAATTTTACTTTTGAACCCTAAAATTAAGTCTTGAAAACCAACTCAATAGTATGTTGTCTTGTTTGTTGACACTTTGATAGTTGGACGGATGATATCGACACTTTTCATTAAATTCAATTAAAAAATACTAAAAATAAAGTAATTTTATATAAAGATGAACATTTTTTTATTACTTTCAAAATTCAAATAATTGTTCAACATGGATCCCTTAATGTTACTTTTTAAACTTTTTGAAGTCCTCAGCTAGACTCGACTCTTTACTTAAGATTGTAATAAAAAAAATTACCCAAAACAAGTAAAAGTAAGTTTTCCACTCATTGCGGGAATTTGAATTTGAGTAACACAGGAAATTTACGTTTTGAGGTCAAATAAGACCATTTTCAATAAACGATTACTAGAACAATGAAAAGTGCTGTTAATTTTCTAGAGCTTAGAACTTCTTTGTTGTTGAGACTTAAGTATAGATTAATTCATGATAATCTGGGACGTTATTTTGAGTTGGATCCAAGAAATTCGAAAATCATTAAAAGTTTATATGAAAATAATTTATATTAAGTAAATTTTAAGTCCATTAAAATCGTTAGAATCAATTTTGTTACTACGAGTATCAAACCACTATTTATTTACTTATTTATAGATCTAGACTTATGACATTTCTTCACAAATCGTTTATTTTTAAAAAATGAAAAAAGTTTCAATAATATTAAATAAATAGGTAATACATTAAGTATAGGATAATTAATACATGAAAATGAAAGGAAAGAATAAACATTTCTTCATTAATTAGTAAAACAAAATTTATTCACCAATCAAAGTTATAGTAAATTTAAAACCAACCACTATGTAATTATCATTTCATAGAAGCCTTTGTTGACTGAGAAACTTTAATTAATAAATTCAGCTAAATGAAGACTGCATTAGAAGCCAAAATAATGTGTAAATTACTAGAAGTTTTCTAATTACACTATGAGTGGTCCGTCCTCAAAGATTCTCCTAGAGAATCAGACCTCAACAAACTCATCCCCCTCGCCAAACCATGGTAATTTAAAAAAGTGTTTCCTAAGTTTTGTTTTATTTAACTTTAAAAGTTTACGAAAAATTTCGACCATAGAAAAAATAAAAATATTTAAAATTTAAATGAAATATTTTCTAATTGTAAATGATTTAATTATCAGGCCTACCCGAAACATCTTTAAAGAGAAAATATATTTGATAAGGGTTGAATAATAAATCAGGGCACTGGATTATTAAAGGAAAAACAAAAATATTTTTATTACTGATAAAAAATTTAACATTCTGAACTGTGTAAAAAACAGGATCTATACCAGGGGTGTCCAACCTTTTGGCTTACACGGACCACATTTGAAGAAAAAAAGTGTCTCGGACCGCGGATAAAATATTATAATTGTATTGATATTTGTTATTCAAAGATAATTAATATAAAATACTAATAAAGAGACAATATTCAATTTTTCTTTCAGATTGGTATCTAATCGTTGTTCTAGAATCTAGAACATTCAATCAGAAAATTTGTAAATAGAAAATTTCTAATGAAAATAGAGCCGAAAATAGACCAAATTGATGATTATTTTTTCGGAAATCTTGAAAACTAGTTCCAGATTCAAAATGTAAAATTACCACTTTTATTTTTCGAAAACTTCACAGTAGTTCTTATTTTAGAGAAAAAAAATTATCAGGCCAACTTGATGTGTGTTTCCCACAAATATATATATATATATATATATAATATAAATCTCAATGTTTTAAGGAATTTTATGACTTTATATTGGGCCACGAGTTGGACAGCCCTGGTTTAATCGAATGGGATTAAAGAAGGATATGAGGAATTATAATTTATTTTTTAAAAGGATCACGGATATAATAATCCCTGACCATCTATTATCTATTGACATGTAAGAACGTGCAAAGATCTAAAAGACATGTCCTGACAAGTTTTAATCCAAGAAGGAAATTATCAATTAATTGTGATCGTTCTAGAAAACCCCACTTCCTCCTGTACTAGAATGATAATTATAGACTTGGTTAGTGACGTAGCATATAAATTACTGAAATAATAAATATTTTAGAAAATGAAAATATGAGAAGAAAAAGAATTTTTAAATATTCGAAACTTCATTATTTTTATTATCTTATTTAGTTGAGCTTATAATTTTGCTTTTAGTGAATTTTATTCTTGAAAAAAGCTTCAAATTTACATTCATATTTCGAAAAAGGGAATAAATATATCTCTACATATAAATCTCAATGTTTTAAGAAAGTTTATTATTTCATGTTGGGCCACACTCATTGCAGTGCTGGCCCCCATGCGGCCCGCGGGCCACGGATTTGATAGCATTGATCTATACATAATAATACAAATTAATAAAAAACTTAAAATATTTAATAAAAACAATTATTTATACATAGGAGAAATATAATACAAAAGATAAATAATAATTAAAAAAAATTAAAACTGGAGACTTCATTTAACTTTCTCTTTGAGAAATTTGTATATATTGATGATCATTATCATTATTATCACGATTCGAGTTATTATTATTTCTGAAACAAAGAAAGAAACATGTAATATTAGATTTAGTTATAAATTAATCATTAAAATAAAAATCATAAAGAAAGAAGCGAAATAGACAAAAATCAAATTTACTTATAATTTGTGATTCTATAGATGAGATTTCACAAAATAAATTATATAAATAAATGTAAAATTCAATATACATTTCGGGTATCATCATTAGGACATTAATAAAAATCTATTTTTTTCTTCGTGAGTGAAGACCGAATTATATTGAATTTCATTATGAATATACAATTGGATTGGGAAAACTGTGGTTGCAGGTAAAGAGTGGTTGAAGAATTCCCTTCGTTTTTTAGATTTTGCTGCATGTAACTTCTTTCTGTTGGGTTTTATAAAGGAAACATTATTATCTCTTAAATTTTTAAATTCTCTTGAATACCTAGTATTATGGTATACCTCCCCTTAAAAAAGTCATTAAAAGATCGACATTATATATTATTATTTAACATGAGAATACAATATTCCATCAATACAATGATTTAATAGAGAAAAATATAATTTAAAATAAATATATTTTAACACCTCTTTATATAGACATTAGGTATTAGCTTGACCTCAAAGATTATTAACTTAATTGATAAGAGCCCCGCTCTTCTTAAGCATCGCACTATTAACGCGAAAGTTTCTATCCTTCTCTAATTTAATATAAGTAATTTAAACTTTAAAATATATAATGCAAACATTAACACTAGAGCTTCTAATATATTATATAAACAAAAAAAATATTTTCTATGCTTTGACTTCTCACCCAACGTTAAATGCAAATTTTTTAAACAAGTAGAATTTTAAAATCGAATTTCAAACATTTTACTCTGTAGATTTTCTTCGAGTTTCTTACTCGTATTTCTTTATGATGAATATAGAGTATAATTTCAGTAATCAATCGAGAAAATTTAAAAAAGTAGATGTCTTCTATATCTCAGGGGTCCCCACAGGTGGGGGGGGGGGGAAGGGTTAGAATTTTTTTTCAATTTAGTATTATATGCTAAAAATAAAAGCGGTCAAGTCATATAATTTCAACAAATGGTAATAAAAAGCTCTTCTAATTTTTAGAACTGAATAAAATGGGGAAGATACTGGGGAGTTCTTTTCATGAAATTGGAGGGCACCCCTGTTTATCTTATACCTTTCTGTACTGAGAAATTTAATTACTTTAAATATATTAAAAATTAATTAAAAAAAAATCATTCATTTATTTCAAAACTATTACCTAAGTTAAAGCGCTTTAAGCTTTGAATTTATTTAAAATAGAGTCCCGAATTCATCTAGTAATAATTAATGTATTTTGTTTTTACTTTTAAGTGCACTTTGAAATAAAATCGTGCTTTTTAAAGTTTGTTAAATATATTTGTTTAAATATTTATCAAGCCTACAAATTCGCGTGTCTTGAAGCTGAACATTCGTTTTTTTATTTCAAATTTTTACTAAAAGTTTGTTTTGTGCTTTACTAGCTTGACTAATGTTATTAATAATTTTCATACTCCAAAGAGTCTAAAGGCTACATGCATGGTAATAAAAACTTATGTTCTTAATTATAAATTTTGACTATAAACGACCTGGAGGTATAAAATAGAACAGAAGAATTATATTATGTTTTCTATGGAAACTAAAGCCTGTTATGAATCTTTTGTTTCTAAAATAAGTGAAAGCTTACCTATTATCTAGAGCTACAATTTGTTCGATGGTATCTGGAAGTGCTGATCCTTTGGTCTCGGGGAGGAAGAAGATCGAGAGGCCTCCAATGAGAGGGCCCACTCCAAAAATAATCAGGGGCATATACCCTTCCTGAAACAGAAAATATTTGTTGATTTATCTGGAATATATTAATGCTTATTAGATGTTTAAGAGCTTAACAAATTAGCATATTCTTTTCTAAATTATATCTTAGCAGACATGGCCAAATTACGGCTCTCGAGTTGCGGTTCTTAGTCCCACTGAATGGAACAATATTTTAAATTTATATAGTGCTGAGACTAGACTTTTTAAACAATCTGTAAAGATTGATGTCAAATAGGGGTTGTTAATAATAGATTTAAAGACCAGAGAAATCCTCTCAGAATCGATATTATTCAAGATTTTCAAATTTTGAGCTAATACTTCCCAACAGTGCCACAGGGGAGATAGAAATAAGAAAAAACACTGAAAATGAATCAAGAATCTTCCATTTCATTTAATGACAACTATTAATGTGAATTTTTATACGCCCAAATGAAGTGACAAATCAACATCTATAGGGCCTTGTACAGATATTCAAAATTTTACAATAATGAAAACACACTCGTGAAAAAATAAGTTTATTTCCATTAATTTCTGTTTACTTATAAAATTCATTATTTGTTTTGTATTACAAAGATAGACGGAAAATTAATAAAAAAAATATTTTTCTTCTTGGTTTGTAATTAATATCCAGAAAAATTCAATTATAACTCTAAAATTTTAAAATGAAATCTGCGGAACCTAGTAGCATGAAATTTAGCCTCTAGGGTCTCATGCAGGACCTGTATATTTGATTTAAAATTTATTATTTTTTTAAAAATAATTTAAAATAAATTTTCTTGAATTATAGTAATTCACTCAACATTTTCGATCATTTGAAAATATTTTCTTTCCAAAAGTAGTTGTGTTGTTGATTTTTAAAAAGGAAAATTTTTAATTGTAATCTACCTGAGATTTAACAAATGGGGCAATGATTGAGCCAATTCTAGAAATCACAGCCGCGTATCCTAATCCAGCGTTCCTCGTTTCCGTTGGCAACAGCTCTGCAGAATAGAGGTAGATAAGTGGTAGAAGAACCGCTAAAGCCGTCAATGCTGCAGCCGTCAGCATCAGATGCAACACAGCTTCTTCTAAAATAGACAAAAAATGCATCTTTCAGTATCTTATAAGCTAGGAATATCTGCAGCCATTCGGTCTTGTAGTCCAGAGTTTCGTAAAGTGGTGGACCTCGTTTCCTCGAAACCCACGGACTTTCAACAAGAATATCAAGAAAAGCCGGAAAATTATTGCATATAAATTAGCATAATATAATTTGCCCGTTCGAAAATTTATTTTTTCGAAGAATAGCCAATGAACACATGAGATTTAGTATCTAAACGATAGTAAATTTTTCAAAAGTTCTAAAACATTCAAGAGAGATAGTCTTCTACTAAATCATAGCTGTTTTATTACAGAAGGGTTATATTCAGCCCTTTGGAAATTAAGCCATCATTACATGTAAGATCACTCAAATCATCTTTAAATATTTAAGTCTTAAAATGAAGCTCTAAAGATGGTTCTCATCGCGAAAATACAAATCATCATAATATATCGTTGCCTTAGAGTGTAAACCTGCTAACTCCATTTTTATCATAACATATTTGACTTATTAATACCGTTCGAAAGAAAAAGAGATGCAGCATCGTCCAAGTAAAACTGCTACTTAAAATTACGATCGTAAGTTGTAGAAAAAAATGTGAAAAATAGCTTTTTTCCATAACAACAATTTTAAATTTTGTTTGTTTTTTCTCTGCCCTGTAAAATTTCCTTGTTATGAGTTAGCAGGTTTACACGCTAAGGTCTAAAGCGAAGATATAGGTATATGTTTATTAAGCCGAGGACAATCTCATTGATTTCCTCTTAAATTTATAGGTACTTTAAAAATACACTAATTTTGTATAAAATTTTAATAATTTAATAAATAAAAAAATTATACTTTGGTAACAGGAAAAATTCAATACAGACATGTTCGATACATGTAGGTGGTAGAGGACTTATTCCTCCACTGAGGCAGTACCATACCGCACACATCCAGGAACTGGTGTTATCAGTACTTGTTTTCGAGTCGGTTTTAATCTCGTCTTTTCATTTCATTCTCATTTTCTTTCTCTTTAATTTTTCTCCTTTCTCTATACTCTCTACTTACAGTATCCTATTCTTAATTGAAAATACTTGTTTGTTGAGAGTAACAAAGTTTATGTTTCATAAGGAGAAATCATGACACTGTCCACTTCACAGGTTAGCCATTGCCACGAGTTGGTTTTTTAAATTTGGGTTCATTTCCCAAAAGGGTGAATACAACCCTTTTGACATGTTATAAAAATTATCTATAACAGCTCGGATTAATTAGAAGACACTTTCTTGTTATTACTTTAGTTATGGTAAATTTCATGAAAGACAAGGAACTTCTTCAAAATTATTTCGCATTTCTTTCAAATAAATTTATTTTTTAGAGGATTTTTTCGATTAAGTAAAGGTACTGAAACTTACTCTCCAATGAAAAAGTAATATACCTATTAATTCTTAATACTAAAGTTTCCGAACAGTGACGTACTTAGAACTTTTGCCGCCCCGGGCGGTCTCCAATTCGCTGCCCTTTCTAAGTCAATCAAATCGTGGTTTTTATAAATTAATAAACATAAATAATTCGAAATCAAATAATAATTCATAATTCGCGGAAATCGAATAGTAAACTTATGAAGTGAACAAGTTATTTTTTACAATTATAACTAAATATAAAAAATGCCGCCCCAAAATATGTGCCGCCCTGAGCGAACCGCAGCCCCCCCCCCCTAAGTACGCCACTCTTTCCGAGTGATTCTTGAATATTACTCTCATTTTAATTTTTGTTTCGCTTTTCATTTTTTTTTTAAATTTTCTAATTACCATCGCAGACTATTGGATTAAAACATAAACAATAAATGAAACAAAAAGAGTGATTTCTGTCAGAATTCTCAAAACAAAATTCAGTGGTGCCGGTGAGTTTTTATTTTTTGAGCCAGAGAGCCGGGCATTAAAAAATAATTAAAATATAAGTAGCGTGGTTTTAGATCATTTAATGGTAGTAGTTTTGGAATGGATACAAATTTCTCATGATAAATCTTTTTTTTATTTTTTATTAATATGTGACTTTGCTTATTTATCGAATAGTTTACGCGTAAACTATGAAAGAAAAAAAGGTAATTATTTTTATTTTTTTTTATTTTATTTAATCAGAATAATGATAAAAAAAGTGTTTACCTACATCAAAATAAGCGTCAGAATTCCCAACTTCATTCCTACATATTTGAATTCTCTGATTTACAGTTGTTTGCTTTCTTTGATATGTACTTAGACAATAAATAAATCAAAATAGCAGATATTCAGGTCTATTGTGTACATTTTAGAATTCGGACAAAGTAAATATGCTCTTTGCTAGGGATTCATACTCAGGAGGTGTTCCTTAAATAATTTAGCTTATACTAAATATTAATGTAAATGCACGAAAATTAATCGCACAATAACTTTACTTAAATGAAAACTAAAAGATCCCCTTCCACACCCAGAAAAATCTGGAATCCAAATAAAAAAATATCTGATTCCTATTTGCAATAGAATTAATCGCATGATTACAACATTTCCCCTCTTGACACAAAAAGGAAATTGTTAGTAAATAATGAATGAAGATTTTATAGTTATAACAGAACTAAGAATCATTTTAGTGAAGACAGAAGTCTGACTAAACACTTTTCTCCTCTTTGAAAATTTACAGAATGCATTTTAAAATTAATAAAAAGCGATTAAAAATCATGTTTTTCCCTTAAACTGGTAATTCATCTTAAGATTTAAAAATTATAATCTTTTTTATTATTATTATTTTGAAAACGCATTCTGTACTAATAAGAGTTCAATCATACCTATCATCACATTAATGAATTCAGCCTGTTATAGATAAACTGTTTTATTTTTCAAAACAATAAATACATTCAATTTAGTGAACTATCGATTAAAATTTTTAAATTTAATTCTTTTTGAACATGCCCTTTTTCATCTCTAAGATTGCAAGAAAAAAAAATAAAAACCATTTTTTTTAAGGTTGCCATATGGCTATATCGGGGAACTGGGAAGGGTTAAAAAAATAACGCCAACTTAAACGAAGAGTTATTTAAGTTAGAGAGTCTCGACTGAAACCAGCGGCCCTCAATGAGACATTCCCATTAGAATACAGATTAGTTTTTTAAGCATTTGGTTGCAAATAAATATCCAGCCTAATTACAAATACACTATAGATTTTTCTCTTAATGCCATTCCTACCGAAGTTACACGAAGAATGCAAATCACTTGGCAACAGATTCACATTTTTTAAGGAGTAATTCAATCTTTTTTCTTCCTCTATTAGGCTCTTATAATATATATTCTCATTTTTACTATCAGATTTAAGAGGATATTTTAAAACTTTTTAAAAAATTGTGGGAAGCAAAACTTATTATTCTTCTAAGTACCAGTATCGAGTGGAATTAATAAAATTCATATTTCTACTTCTAATACTGAATCTGTTTATATATTAAAAATGTTCTACTTCTGCTACTACTGGTCAAGTCCCATTATACAACAATTCGAGTATAATTATGCGTCTACAATGTCCTTAATTGATATAATCTAGCCTATTTAGTTTCATTTCGATTAAGAAATTCAGAAACTCTACTAGGTAATTATAATTGATGAGTAATGAAAAGGCAGCCCAAGGATAGTGAAAAAATTCTCTCGAATAAAATAGATTTATTGGACATCCATTTTTTCATCACTAAAAAACCATTGTTTCGGACGATTTTCCCTCCTTCTTCAGGGTTTAAAAGGAGTCATTGAGGGAAAAATACAAGATATTTCTCCTTTCTCTCCTCGAAATTTGTCCTTTCTTAACAGAATCATCAATAGAACTTTTAAAGAAATAAAGAATGGACTTTTTTCCTTAATTCTATCTTTAATCCTTTCCATCACTTATCAATTAAAATTTCTACCAGTCTCTCTCCGAAGAGAAAATTTATTCTAATCTACTAATTATCTATGTAAATAAAATATTTATATGATTATTCCTTTCGTCCTTGTTTATTTGGCTGTTCTGACAATATAATGTGTAAATCAAGTGGAAAAAATTCACCAATTTAAATTGGAAGTACTTCACAATAAAAAATAGACTTTGCTATTTGTAATATATGTAATTAAGATATTTCACTTATTATCGAAAATCAAGAAAGGGGTGACGTAGTTATTTAGAATTAATAATTACATGTAGTGTAATAGCGAATTCATCCTACCTGACATCTAGGGGCAGAAAGTTAACGTGGGAATAAACTTTATTTCTTCATACGAATAATACATTTACTCTTCCGTTAACTAGCGCCTCTGATTTTCTCCAATAGGTAATGACACATAACTGATTGTTGTTCAGTATGTTTTTATCTGTAATGTTGTGATTCATACCTTCTTTTACAAAAATAAGTCCCAGAATGCAAAATCCGACTACTGTGGAGGTAATAATACTGGAGATTTTGCGACCGAATCGAAGTACAAACAGTGTGATTAGCACTCCCGGGATTCCTATGAGTCCAGCCGAGACAACCTAAAAAGTAAAATGATTAATTTTAAGCAAATATCTTTCTAAATTCATTCGTAAATAAATAAATAAATAAATTAATTAATACCATTAATTTTAGATTAAAGACAGTGTCCTGCTTGATACAAATAAACATATAACTATAAATAAATGAATTTATAGGTCCTATACGTATAATTTTATTTATTTTCTGGGAAGCATTAAAAAATTATTATTATTATTATTATTTTAATCCAATCGAATGCAAGATGCTGTCCCTATGAATCTTGAAAGATTACCGAAGAGAAAGGGTGGAGGGCGTAAGTGTATTGGTACCCGGGTTCGAGACAGGGGCGGATTTGGACTTTGTAGAGGGCGAGAAGCTGCAGAGGCGTGAAAAAATCACCTGGACCTGAATAAGAAGCCAATCTTCCTTGCTGCAGATTTCGCCACAGAAGAAATGTGTTCATTCCAGGATAGGTCAGATGCAATTCAGACGCCCAATATGGACAGCCTGGAATGGAATCAACCAAACTTTAGCGGGCGATTCAAAATGAAAGTAAATAAGATCAAAATTACGTTTTTTGTTCTCTACAAAAAAAAGCAAAGGGCCAAGAGGGTAATAAAATTTGCGTTGAAAACGTAGAAAGGGATAAGAAATTATATCTGATAAGTAAAATCATGTGGGACGAGAAGAACCTAAAAGAGAATTACTCTTGTTTAGTGGTTTAACAAAAACGTGACCAATTATCAATTAGCCTTAGAAAATAGGAAGATTTTTCTAAGAATATATTATGTATCATGGTGTATGAATCTAAAGCCTGGATGAATGGAAAGATATAGAGAAGACTGGAGGATTTAAAATTTTCGTGCTATAGGAAAATATTGAAGATATGGGCAAGATTTCGAGGATTAGTTAGAGTCAATTTAGAATACAATATCTCAAGTTAATTAATGATGGGATGTGACATTTTCAGAGACTTCTAAGAAAGAATCGAATTAAAGAGAATGGTTGCTTCACGTCTAATTAATTCCCTCCCTTGATTAAAATCAAATACCAAACAGAGGACACACACTTTGATTTTTTCTCATAATACATACCTTGAGATAGAGATCTCCATGACCTATTTTACCCATAGCCTGGGAGAAACCAAAATAAGTTAGTCCAGAGACGAACCAGTTAAGGAGTAAAATAAACATCCGCAATCGAAGAGGTCTGGAAAAGACAGCCAGGGGACTTGGATTTACGTTGTCCGATCCAAGAGCCAATTGGTTTTCTACTATCTTCTCTATTTCTGCTTCACTTAAGTCTTTTTTGTTTATCTTGGCAGCATCCTTGAGTACTTCGATTGCTCTTTCTTTCCGGCCGGTTGTTGTTAACCACCGAGGGGATTCCGGAATAAGCCTAAAAAAATAAAAATTTTAGTTAAAACATTGAGAAAAATGAGGAAACCTTTCAAGTACGGTAGGGTCTCCCAATATTTTGTCAATGAACGTTTAGGCCCAGAAAGCTCGGACATCACTGTAGGGTGCAACTTAACAAGAAGAATTTGTGTACCAAATTTTAGCTTATTGGATGGAACGATATTATGATTCAATTTTTTCTGATTTTTGGTTTTTAAACCGAAGCTTAAAATGTTTGTGTTTTTGAAATAGAAACATTATGAATGAGCTTTCAACAAACTTTTGTAAATAAATTTTTAGCTTCTCACTTTGTTACTTTATTTTTTGTCTAATTAGATCAAATGTCTTGATTCAATTAATTATGAACCTTCGCGGGAACCTCTTGTCTATTCTATAATTTTAAATGTGTTAAATTGAAACATTTTTGTAGAATATTGTATATCTACAGATACAAGTGTATTTATTAATTGCGTTTTATTTATTTTTCTAGTAAAGTGTCGACTGGCTGGATTTATTTCTCCCTAGGTAGTCCACTGCGAGGAGGCGAGGAGGCTCGTTAATTCGACCCACGAGGTATGTATCTAGATATTTAACATACTAATTGAATTTCCTAATTAAGTTTTCTTTTAAACATTTTTATTCGTGATCCCAGATTATAAGTATATCTCTACAAGGGAATGATAGAAAATTTTGAATTGGTTGATGTACATCAAGTTGAACGAATCATTATGAACTTGCCACGCAAGAAAGGAACTGATGAAGGAATAAGTAGTGACTTAATGAAAGCAAGCGTAATAGTTATAAAGAGGGAATTAATGGGAATAATAAATGATTCGTTAAGTAGGGGCATATGCCCTGAGGGATGGAAAACATCAACAATTATACCAATTCCTAAAATAGCAAAACCAAACAAAGCAAGTGAATATAGACCAATAAATGTATTGCCGATTTATGAAAAAGTATTCGAACTGGTGTTAAAAAACCAAATAGAAAGCTATTTAGAAAACAACAAAATAATAACGGAACACCAATCGGGATTTAGAAAAAATCACTCTTGTGAAACGGCAATACAAACTGTTATTGATGATTGGAAACTCACAATAAGTGAAGGAGAAATAATAGGAGTCATATTTCTGGACTTGAAACGAGCATTTAAGACATTAGATAGGGAAATATTATTAGATAAATTATATCAATATGGAATGAGAGGAATGGTATTAAAATGGTTAAAGTCATATCTAAATAATAGAACGCAAAAAGTTAAATTTAATAACCAATGCTCTAAATCTATTATAACAGAGTACGGGGTCCCACAAGGATCTGTACTGGGCCCACTGTTGTTTTCGTTGTATATAAATGATATAATTCAGATTTGCCCAAAGGAATGCACGTAAAAATGTTTGCAGATGACACAATTATATATGTGAGGTGGGGGGGGGGGTGGCAGTGCTGAGGTTGAGACGAGACTGAATGAAGTATTACATATTATTGAAAAGTGGATGAATAATAATGGACTGAACGTGAATGCTACCAAGACGAAATATATGTTAATTAAAAGTGTGCGAAAAGAACTGAGGAAAAACACAATACTAAAAGGTTTAGATGGCACAGAAATAGAACTCGTAGAAAAGATAAAGTATCTTGGAGTTATTATCGATAATGAACTTAAATTTGAAGATCACTGCGACTACATGCTAAAGAAAATAGGGAAAAAAATTAGTTTCTTAAACAGAATAGGAAATAGCATATCTGACTATACTAGATGTATAGTCTATAAATCAATTATAGCGCCACATTTTGAGTATTATGCGACGTTGTTGGTGGGAATGGGAGAGACTCAGCTGTCGAAGCTGCAGATAATGCAAAACCGAGCTATGAGAGTGATAATACAGTGTAATAGATATACTAGGGTGGAAGAAATGCTACAAGTATTGCAATTTATGTCTATAAGGCAAAGGTTGTACTATAATGTTTGTATTTTTAATAAAGGGAATGCTGCCCATAGAATTAGGAAATAAAATAGTATTAGTGGGGGTCGAACGAGGCAAGCAGACAATACTATGATAAAATTTCTAAGAACGAAAAGTGCGCAAAAAAGTTTATTTTATGAAGCCATAAAAATGTTTAATGACATTCCACCAGAGTTAAAACAATGTGACAGTCTTATAATATTTAAACGAAAATTAAAAGAATACATTGTACAAAGATAATAATCTTTATTAGCTAATGTAGCTCTACATCATATAATTCATTCATTAATATGTCCTATTATATTGAAACTGTTAATATGAAAAATTATATTACTTGTATCTAAAATTGTAAATTAATATGTCCTGTTATGTAAAACTATAAATGTAAAATTTGATAATCGACCGTTTTAATACGGTCGTGCACCTCTGATTTGCGACTAAATCCTCGGAACACTTCTGAAATGCTTACGGAACACCAGTGCTCCACGAAACAGCGATTGGGATGTAAACTATTATTCTAAAATTTTAATGATGCTCACTAAGATCTAGTAAATAGATTTCAGAGAAAATATAAAATTATATATCTATATTAATTCCGATATCACAATAACTCAAGAAGGAAAGGTTGAAAAAAGTTCGTTTTGCAGTCGATCTAATACGAACAATTTATTAGATTTGGAGTTTTCTAGCCTAAGAACTTGTGGGTGAAAAATGCATGAAAAATAATTGTTGAAAATGATTTTTTTCTATCAATATTTCTAAAGACAAAAAAAACGAAAATTTTCAAGAGCGATATCTCCCTGGCGGGCTTCATCCGTATATCTCAAGTTGTAATACAACTAAATTTAATAGGAAAAATAAATTTATTAAAATTTTTGATGATAACTGTTAAAAGCAGAAGCAAAAAAATGTATTTTTTTCTTTTTTAAAAATTAAAATTCCAAACCCCTGCATTACTTAAAGTTTCATTTCCGACAAGGAAAAAAAACGTACAACGGATCAAAAGGTGAGCTTATGTGACATAGGATATGACATTTCAACATTCTAAAATTTTAAAGTGATACTATATTTTGAAACTTGATAAATAAACCAAGAAGTCGATAAAACACAATTTTTTATTTTAATTCTTTAATAAATTCCCACTCGTTTTCTTGCATTTTTCATCCGAAAATTCTAAAGTTAAAAAAAACCTAAAATATAATCAATTCTTCATTCTGGAATTAGTCTAATCCCTCAAATTAAACACTAGATATTTTTTACGCAAATTGAAACCGTATAAAACGAGACAGCGTTCAATAATACGTATAGGTACTATTTTTTTGCTTTTCGGCATTTCTAGCCATAAGCCAATTTACGATTCTATTTATTTTTTCAAATTTGTCTCTACCCCGGGGTCAGATTTTAGCCGGATGCCTTGAGTCCGATTCGAACCCGGGTCCACTTGGTTAGCAGGCTGGCGCGCTAACCCCAGCCTATCTGATCCCCCCAATAGGTATTCTAAAATAATGAAAATTATTTACAACAATTAAAAAAGGCATACTCGTTTTTGTGAAACGAATGTTTTTAAACGTACAACAAATAATGCAAAAGATTTGATTTTTATTAACAACAGTATAAAAACGAAACTTTGCAAATTAAAGAATGTTGAACAACATTCTGGCATCAAAACGAACGTTATACGACTATCCGCTTGTGAGTTATCGGGTTATGATCGAGACAGTCTAAAGGTTAAAAAGAAATTCTCATTCTGAATAAAAATATCTGGAACATTAGGAAAAAACATTTTATAATTCAAGAACGAAAAGTTTGTTTTGGTGCCAAAATATTTTTATTTCCAGAGAGCTGGTTAGATTATGGGCCTTTAGCTTTTTTTAAACCCACTAATAATTCATTATACTATAGCAGTAAATTAAATCAAAAATTAAATTTTGATTAAGTTATTTTTGTAAAAAAATTATTTAATTTATATAATGACCATAGGCACAACATTGCAAGCTAATAACATCAATATGGACAGTCGTTGTTGCTTCATGGAGAAGTTATTTTCGAAGTCAAAGCCAAAAAATTAAATGTAACTATATATTATAGTATGTAATTTAATAACTGGTCCAATAAATTGTAGATTAATTAATTAATTAAATTTTGAATAGCCTAGAAGCTTTGAAACGGACATTACGTATTTTAACTCTATCCCTTCCTGGAACTTCTAGCGAAATTATCTGAGTTGGTAATGTAGAAATTGCTGAACGACCTAAACTAGACCTTGGATCGGTTCAGTCGAAATACCCAATATAATATAAACCCCCTTGATAAACCAATTATATCTGACTTAACATTCTTTTTTTCATCTATTATATTTTTCTCTAGAAATCGAATGAACGCAAAAAAGTTTTTTTTTCCTTTTTATTATAACACAAGGACAATTGTAAGAATATCGATTCAAGATGATTTAGGACTGTCGATGGTGGAGAAGTGATCTCCCAAGTCTAAGCCAAACAAATCAAATAAATATTAATATTATTTTTATATGTAATTTAATAACTCTAATTCAATAAATTGTTAAATTAAATTAAATTAAATTTTAAATAGTTTATTATATTTAAATTTATTATTAGAACTCTAACTATAGACGTGTTCGAAAATGCACTCCTCCCATGACTATCTTCAAAATTTGTGGAAAGCGTACCGAGACTTGAATATGTTTTCACTATTTCCTCCAATTTATTATGATTCTTTTTAACTAAGATAAAAGTCCGGGCATAGCGCCGGGACCATTCTACTAGTAATAATTGAGAAACTACGTTTGATTTAAATTCTCGTCCAACTCCTTACGATCCTTTTAAATAAATAATTAAAACGTTTATAGTAGGAAAATAGAATTCTAATAAGAAAAAAATAAAACCGACTTCAAAAAAATTAAATGCAACAAATAAAATACACTAAAAGGTATAAAATAATTATCATCTTATTTAGTTACAACTAAACGACGAAATATTAACATGAAATTACTTTTTGAAGTCGGTGCCAAACATATACCTTTTATGAATCGCACTCGACGGATCTTACTTAGTACGTTTGGCGGGTACGCTTGCTTATAGGCATAGTTTGTTTGCACCGACTTCAAAAAGTAAATTCATGTTAATATTTCGTCGTTTAGTTGTAACTAAATAAGATATTAATTATTTTATACCTTTTAGTGTATTTTATTTGTTGCATTTAATTTTTTTGAAGTCGATTTTCTTTTTTCTTTTTAGTGATGTTATTAATAGTGATCATATCATCAGAACATGACCAAATTAATAAGGCACCATCTCTAAGATACCCCTTTCCAATAAAAAAAGAACCATCGAAATCGGTTCATAAACAAAGAAGTTAGGCCTGAACAAACCTAACAAAAAAGGTCTAATACCAATGAAAAAAATGGGACCAATCGGAAGCTAGACCGAAGCCAATGCAAAAAAAATTTCAAAATTGGTTCACAATTGGCGGAGATATGAGGTAACATAGACACAAAAAAAAATCAGTCGAATAGAGAACCTCCTCCTTTTTTGAAGTCGGTTAAAAATGACCTTGTTTCTCTAAAAACAAGAGTTATTGCAGCTTTAGAATAGCCTTTGTTTATTAATAATAAAACGATTCATTAGAGTGAGAGTAATTTTTTATTACCAGATGTATGAGACATAGAGAATGGAGATGGAGCCAAGAGCCAGCTGGAAATGGCGCCAATTGCGTAGCATATAGCTGATGAATGCCATTAGACTAATGCCGAGCATATACGGTACATGATAAAGGATTGCAATCAAAGGCCGCCATCGGTCACCCACTGACTCGGTCACTAGAACACACACATAAACCAAAATCGATTACAAATTGTTCAAGGGAAAAAGCAAAATAGAAATGCATTGCGGCTCACACATGACAAACGAGATGACAAGTGTTCCTCCAGTGGCGATTGCGAGGATGAATCGGACAGCGGTGAAGACCCAGAACCAGGGAACCAGAGCCGATGTCATTCCTGCTAGGGCTTGCAACAGAATCGCAGCGAGCAGAGGGATTTTACGCCCGAATCTGTAAGAAAAAATATGGATCAAGTTAGATACCTAGTGATAAAAGTGTAATTAGATACCTAGTGAAAAATTTTAATTGAAAAAAGGCGCCGCGACTCGGAAAAGTTAGAGAACGCCTGTGGTATAAGTACGCCTTTTTTCAAATAAAATGTTTCCAAAAGTACATATATCAAAACAAATACCGTATTTGGTCTCCCTATATACTATTGTATTAAAATGAATAAAAATATCTTGAGATTTAATAGATTATTTTTTTATGAAAATCAAAAATTCAGACCACAGTTGGGACCCTTTGTATATGTTTCAGATTTTTTACAGGGTGTCAAAGTTAAATACCGAATTTGGTCTCTAAATACATGTTAGGGCCTCGGTTGAGTGCGTCGGTGTGTGTCCGCGCTCCCTCCTAGTTGGAGGGGACCTAACAATGATTTGTGCAGGGCGATGTTCGTCCCTGGTAAAAAAGCCGGGCTGGGCGCTACCCGCCTAGTTAGCGGGCGAGGAGCTCCGAGTTGGTGGATGGCTCCTCCTTCGATGATCGTGTCCTAGTTGGATGCTGAGGTGAGTCCATTGTTAGGTCGGTTGGCTGCCGTTGTTATCCGCTTTGATCCCGCCTAGTTGGTGGGGACCTAACAATGGTTGCTCGCTCCATTGAATGCTGAGCGCTACCCGCCTAGCTGGCGGGCGAGGAGCTCCGAGTTGGTGGATGGCTCCTCCTTCGATGATCAGTCGAGATCGAATTGCTTCACTTATAACATGACTGAAATATTATCAGTCATGCAAAAGTGTCGCAACGATCTGACTGAGTCATCTAGCGGCCGTGTCTAAAAGCTCGTAGCCAAAGCAACAGCGGGCCGCTTATATTAGAACCGATAAAAAAAATTAATTAAAAATTAATAGTTTATTTTCCTATGAAAATCAAAAATTCAGACCATAGGAGGGACCCTTTTGTATATATTTCAGATTTTTTCGAGGGTGTCACTGTTAAATTTTTTCGGTTTATGTATGTCTAATTGTAAGTAAGAGATAAAAATGAATAATAAATAAATTTTTAGCTTCTCACTTTGTTTTTTGCCTAGTTATGCCATTAGTCTTGCTTCAATTAATTATTAAGCTTCGCGGCGCACCTGTAAAGAGGCCGCAGCTCCCAGGGGTGCCGCGGCGCACAGTTTGGAAACCTCTATTATACTATTAAATGAGCAATTCTTGTATACATATATTAATGGTTTCTCGAAAACGACTCTAACGATTTCATGAAAACCACGGATTAGGGAATTTTTGTGCGGACAAATCGACCTGTCATGATGTCTTCTTTCTCTTACTTTAATTTGATTGTTATTTTTTAATCAATGTAGTTATTCATAGATAAAGGAATCCTAAGTTCGGATTCTTAAAAGCTTTCATTTCTCTTTTGTATCAACACAAACAATGGGACTGTGCAATTTTTCTCAAATACCATATTAACCGACTTTTATCATTTCGACACCGAAACCGAAACGTTTGAATTATTGATAAACGTTTTATGATTGTTTTATAAAGAATCATATTCATTTATTAGAATAAAAAAATAATTAAGTATTTTCATAAGAATTTTGCTGGCTTGGTGTGTACTGGATATATTAATTTTTTATTGTTAAGGATAAATAAATTGAATTGCTTCTTTCCAGTAATTTAGTTTGTTATTCATATGGTTAATCCAAATATTTCGAGAGTGCTCTCGGCATCTCTTCTTCAGTGGAAACCACTCCCCCACCAATGTGCCGACCCCATTGGTGGGGGAGTGGTTTCCACTGAGGAAGAGATGCCGAGAGCTCTCTCGAAATATTTGGATTAACCATTTCAATAACAAAATAAATTACTGGAAAGAAGCAATTCAATTTATTTATCCTTAACAATAAAAAATTAAGTATTTATTTCAAAATATCTATTATTAAGTATATAACCGGGTCTCAATTTTAGAAAAAATATTTTGATAGATTTATTTAAGCTAGGTATTAACAGGTGGTTGAAAAAAAAATAATTAACGTGCTTGAATCCAAACAAAACAATTAAATTACTAAACAAAGCACGGTCTGTCAGGTAGTTGTTAATGAAAAAAAAGTTAAAAACCATAAAAGATCAACTACTGAATGCGAAGTGCTGGAGATGATTTTTATTATATGCGATAAGGTTTGATTTCCCTCCCTCGGGAAGTGAACCCTAATGCAAAATGCCTTCCGAGTCATTGGTCATACAAAACTATCTCTAAATTTCAATCAAAGATATACACATCTTTATTGTAAAATTTCGCTCGCGAGTCATTCAAAATTCAATTGAATAGTCACAAGTGAGGTTTTCTTATTTTGAAAAAATTTATAAATATGGGCACAGACTAAAAATAAGCTAAAATTAGAATTTTCTAAAGATATCAAAGATCTTATAAGATTATATTCAGCTTTTCAAAGAGAGGTATTTGGCATATAACTAATAAATGCTTGTATAATCGAAAAGTTTTTGTTTTGCCGAGAGTAGCAGAGTTGTTGATTCACAAAGAGAAACAAAGAGGTTGTCCTCTGCTTGTATAATCTTTTGTAGGATTTACTTTTTAGGTTTGAACGCCCTAAAATATCAATATCGCCGACAATATGGATTTTTTAACAAATGCAATACATTTTTCTAATTGCCTACTTGCCCCCTTGAAAAATCCAAATTACCTGCTTGTGAGGTTTAAGTAGGGTTGCTACCTCTCCGGGTTTAATGATTATTTCTCCGAGTTGATTTAGTAAAATTGAATATGTACAAAATTATATGCAAACTGTCGGATGTATCTCGTGTATGGAATAGGAATTTCTTCTTACTTACCTGTTCTTATTTTATACGTAAATTGTTAAGTTTGTTTTTTATTAGTTATATGCATAGTGACATCCTTATGAACAGGCAGATAGCCAAAATGTGGGGCTCAAATGGGTTTCTGAAAATGTATTTCTCATTAGAATAATTTATTCCATTCTTATCCATGCCTTTAAGATACTTACACACTAGTTAATTTCAAATGACAAAAAATATGAAATTATTTAAATGTCTCATTTGGACCTATTGTTTTTTGTTTTTTATGTTTCTAATTATATTCTTGTTTATAACCAACTTCCTATATAAAATGATTTTTTTCATGCTAATTAATTTTTTGAGAACTAGTCGGATTCTAAGATATTTTATTAAAATGTCGAGTTGATACTTTTTTTTTACATTTTTTTTATACAATTTAGTGGGCCCCAAGGATTTTTAAAGAATTTAGATTTATTGATTATTATTAGTAAAATAACTTTAATTATCACTTAAGGCTAGTATTAGATATATAATTAGAGATTACCTATCGGAAAGAATTCCAAAGACAGCACTTCCCAAAAGAATACCAGCCATGAAGATTGCCTGGTTGATATCCATCCAGTGACTTTTCTCGCATACAAGATCCCACTGAAAGAAATCAAAGCTAATAAATATTTTTCTATCATATATCTATGTAATTTTGTTATATTAATGATACATTTTAAATAGTAAAGCATTTAAAAATCTTCTCATAGCAAACATTTTTTTTAACTCCAAGATTTTTAGCTCATTATAGAATTAAATTTAATAATAATTTAGGTAAATTATTTATCATTTATCTACTCTTATTAAACGAGCAAAAATTGTATATTTATTTGTTTGTATATATATTTGTTTGTATCTTGGTTATATTTTGAAAACGACTGTACCGATTTTGATGAAATTCACGGGTTAGGGGGTTTTTGGGGTGACAATTCGATCTGTCACGGTCTCATCTTCGACAAAATTGTTTTTGATGGGTTTTTTCGTAATCAAATTAATTATTCTCAGGTAGACAAATCCCATTCTTAGGGTTTTCAAAAAGGTCTCCCTTTTCGTTTTGTACCCAGGCAGACAATGGGTTGCCTTATTTCATTGTTCTAAAAGGCCTTGAAGAAGTATTGTGTTTGTGGTTTGTTGTTCTCCCTAAACGTTAGAATTATTAATAAACGTTTTATAATTGTTTTTATAAAGAACCTTATTTATTTAATAGAATAAAAAATAATCAAGAATTTATTTAAAAATATCTTTCGCATAAGCAGGTCTCAATTTTCTGAAAAAATAACACAGTGGTCGAATACATTATATATATTTGTATTTTTTTTAATTTGAAAACGGCTTTCAAATAAAAATCGACCTTTTTATCAGAATTTTAAATTAAAAATAATATTAAAATAAAGCTTTTAACTGAAGGAAGAAGTTACCGAGCATCGCTCGGTGCCTCCAGGTACTTAACATTAATTCACTAACCAGTTTCAATTGACAGTGATTGATTATCTTTAATAATAAATAAAATGAAGACGTAGCTCGATTAGATCTAAGCAAAATATCTACATCAATCATTTCAGGTATTTGAGATAAAAATAAAAGTTATAACTTTTGATTAATGTAACAATAAAAATTCTAGTTGTGATATAGGTATAGCGGTATTCATAGACTTTAAAATACAAAATATTTGCAGCAATGTATTTGAAATGCCAATTACAAAATACTTTGATCTCAAGTATTTTAAATAGAAATACATTTTAAATTCATTATTTCATATATATGTACTTTAAAGTTGTCAGGTCTGGCTGTATTAATAACTTAATAGTATGAGAATGAATAAGAAAGAGGCAAAGACACTCAGGAAAATATTTTTAATTTAATTTTTAAATTTTATACTGTCGAATTTTAAATTTTCATCAGGACAGAATAGTTTTAGCAACAGGTATTATATGTTATTTGATTTTATTGCAAACATCTATAAGAGCTTAATATTAAAATTCATTAAACCTCGTATCTATATATATAAAATTAAGGTTTTGTCTGTACATTGGTCCAAATCACGCCAAATTTTGGTTGCACACGTTTCAAGCAAAGTTATGAACGAAAACACCCTCAACAAAATTCCTGTCTGTATGTCTGTCTGTCTGTCTGTCTGTCTGTTTCAGTGGTTTCCGCGAAAAGTTGCTCACGATTCACGTCAAAACGGCTGAAGGGATTATTATGAAATTTCATATTTGTATCAGAGGTCTTCTAACTTACGTTTTTAGCTATATACCGTTTTGATATTTTGACCCCAAAAGGGGGTTTGGGGGGTGCACGAATGAAAATTATCAAATAACTCTTAAACTATTAACTCTACGGGAAATTTTAAAATGAGCAAAGTTGTAGGGGATGTGATTTCTGACAACTTTTGTTTAAAAAAATTCCCCCCAAAAACCACCCAAAAAGGGGGGAAGGAGAAAAATATATAAATTCTTGCCCTTGGAGCAAACTCAACCAAATTTTATATACATAATCTGTAGGCCTCTAGAGAGCTAGAAATGCAAAAACTAACCACCCAAAATGGGGGGCATCCCCAAAATGGGGGGGGTCAAAAAATGAAAATTCTTGCTCTTTGACCAAACTCAACCAAATTTTGTATACATAATCTGTGGGCCTCTAGAGAGCTAGAAATGCAAAAACTAACCACCCAAAATGGGGGGGGGTCAAAAAATGAAAATTCTTGCTCTTGGACCAAACTCAACCAAATTTAGTATACATATTCTGTGGGTCTCTAGAGAGCTAGAAATGCAAAAACTAACCACTTAAAAAAAGGGGGGGTCAAAAAATGAAAATTCTTGCCTTTTTGAGCAAACTCAACCAAATTTTGTATACATAATCTGTGGGACTCTAGAGAGCTAGAAATGCAAAAACTAACCACCTAAAATGGGGGGGGGGTCAAAAAATGAAAATTCTTGCTCTTGGACCAAACTCAACCAAATTTTGTTTACATAATCTGTGGGTCACTAGAAGGCTAGAAATGCAAAAACTGGGTGCGGAGGTGGAGTGGGGGTGGGTTATGGCATGGGATGCGTGGAGTGGAATGGCAGTGGAGTGAGGGAGTATGGCCGAGTAAGGGGGGGGGGGCACGGGGGAGGTGCAAGGTTGGTGGATGGCTGGTTCAGGTGAGGGTCCAGTGGCGTAGTGGGGTGGTACGGGGTGGGGGTCCGAGGTGGGGTGTGCAGGTTAGAGTGTTGAAGTGGTGGTGTGGGGGCGGGGGTTGGGGTGCTGGGTGGGTTTCGTGGAGTGTGGTGGGTTGGAGTGGGGGGTGAGGTTGGGGTTTGTGCGTTGGGGGCCCGAGGTGGGTGGGGTGAGGGTTGGGGTGCTGGGTGGGTTTCGGGGAGTGTGGTGGGTTGGAGTGGGGGGTGAGGTTTGGGTTCTGTGGTATGGGGGCGGGGGGTTGGGCACGGGTTCATGGTGCGGGGGTAGGGGTGCTGGATGGGTCGGGGGGAGTGTAGTGTGAGGGTGGGATTCGTGGGTTGGGGGTCCAGGGGGCGTGTCCCCTGGCTATAAGAGGCCCGCCGAAGGCGGGCCTTGCAGCTAGTTTAAACTATAATCCTTTTTGATTTCTCAGTTGTTGATTTAATGAATTGTAATGTTAAGGTGTTTTTTATGAATGTTTGCTACAAAAGCTAACAGCATTCTAACTGTTGTTAAAATTATTCTTTGTTCTAATGAAAATTAAATGTCTAATTGAAACTTCGAAGGTAGAAAATTAAAATATTTTAACTTAAAAGATATTGTTATGCCGAGTGTAGGAGAGATGTTGATTTATATTTGATAAAATTATATAAATCTACATGTTTATTTGCATCAAGCAAATGACATCTCCATCAATTTATTTTTTCCTTGGTGTTTTTTTTGTTGTAAATAAAGATTTTAGTTTTTGAAAATTGCTATTTCGCAGTTAAATTTTGGAAGATTAATTAAAAAAATTAATTTATGGCTCTTTTTTGAAACAAAATCTAAGCGATCCACCGGTAACTTAGTCAAATATACGTCCAATTACACCGATGGAGAGCCAGACAAGACTAACTAGGTACGATTTCCAAAAAACTAAAAACAGTATTTTCTTCTGAAGATGGAAAATCAGTGGTGGGCGAAGTTATTTAGTGTATTAATATAAAGACATTAAAACGAATTTAGCTAAATTATTAAAATTTCAATTTTGTGACAAATAACCATCGAATTTTGAAGCATAATAAAACTACACAGTTCACAGTCATTTAAACATTTAAAATTTAATAGCGTAAAAATATTTAAAGAATTTTTCTACTATATCCGTTAAATTAATGAAATTCTTCGTGATTTCATTTATCAATAAAATTTCATACTAGGGCATGGCACTTTCAATTTACACAGTAGGTTTGATCACCAAAAATACTGGGTAATTAGAAATTTGACAATTCGAATCCATAACTCATATTAAAAATGAGAGATTTTTTTTTCATTTCTGACCCTGTTAAACTGAACAAGTTTCGGGTAAATTGATTAATTAATTTTTCTCATTTCTTTTTCGTGTTAAACATGCTATTTGCCCGTCTGGTTTTAATTCACTGGAAAAAACAATTTCGCTTATCGTGTTAGCAATGTCTGAAACATGAAGAAAAGTAATTCTCAAGCACGTTTTTTTTTTTATAATTTCTGATATCCACGATATCTTATGAATTTAAAGGAGTAAAATATTTATTCATGTCTCAAAATGTTTGTATTTCCAAAACAAAGAATTAATTAGATTTTGGGTCTTCTAGACTCATAACTTCAAGTTTAAAAATCTAGAAAATGAGAAAAAAAAATCGCATTGGTAATTGGGATCTATCAAATGTTTATAACTTATAAAATATAGTGAAATTTGGCCTACATTTTTCTGTTAATATATACTCCGACCCTGTACCAAGTTTTAAGGTTCTATCTCAAAATATTCGCTGAAAAAATTGCCGATTCACTGAAATTTGTGCCAAGCGTACCGAGCCTTGGAAATGTTTTCACTTTTTGCTCCAATTTTATTTTTAGCTTGAAAACAAAAAAAAATCATTTTAAAAATGTCGTTATCTAATATTTTCTTCATTTAAAAAAATTACAAAGCTGAATGGAATAAATTTCCATTGACGTTATAGATTGTTAGTAAAAAAATTATTTTTTTAACATCTGCATTCAACATATTCAGATCTACTTTACTCTCTTTTCAATAAAATCAGGTTTAAATATTATGAAATCTTAGTCATCAGTTAGTCCATTAATTGAACTTGGCAGGGGAAAGGAAAGTGTAATTAATTACGCCTCAGGTCACAAGTGCGAATTTGATGTTGGTGGTTTTAACCTAAATTCTGTTGAATTAGTTAAAAAAAGTTGTCATCCGACTGGAATCAATTTGCAAAATACATTTATTTTATTTATCAATAAACAAAGATAAAGATTATATTCACACGGCTTGTGATTGATGACATTCCTAGGTGAGCCTAAGAATCGCCAGATATGTGTAGGAGTATTATTAAAATGATTTATTAATTATATATTTATCTACTATATTAACATTTTGTGTAGATATAGTGCTCTCAAGGTTTTTTCGCATTTCTTGTAGGTCTGTGAACACTGGATTTTTTTAACACGCTTTTTTATTAGTTTCACCTGTATGTTTGTTTGTTTGTATGTATGTAACTGACTCGTTTGGGCTCGATTTTTTCTGTTAAATTCCACAAACATTTCTCTATAAAAATAATTGTTTACCTACCCAATTTAAATGAAATTATATAAAAATAATAAAAATAAATACATTTCATTCTGTTAAATTCCGCAAACTTTTCTCTATAAAAATAATTAAAACTAAAAAGTAAAAAAATAAATTATATTTGAATTGATTGAGAGATGAGACCAATCGACTTGATTGGGGAATCATGGAATCCCTGAAATAATTATCGGAAAAGAGGTTTTTTTTATCTAATTAGATTTTTCCTCTTATTAAAAACAAGGACTAAAAGATGAATAAGGACACTCGATGGTGGAGAAGTAATCTCCGGAATCGAAGCAAAAAATACAATGTATATATTAATTAATGTAAAATAATTGGTTTAATAAAATTTATAAAAAAATAAATAATATAATTTGGATTGTTGACGAGGTCCTGATTGGATCGAATATGGAATTGGAATAATTATCGGAAAAGAGGTTTTTTCTTTAATTAGTTTTTTCCTCTTATTAAAAACAAGGACTAAAAGGATGATCAAGGACACTTGATGGTGGAGAAGTAATCTCCGGAATCGAAGCTCAAAAACCATGTATGCATAAATTCATGTAAAATAATTGGTTTAATAAAATTTATAAAAAAAAATTATATTTTTGAGAGATGGGAAGGAATAATGGAATTGGAATAATTTTTTTTATAATGATATTGATACAAGAAGAAGTTGCACCAAGAAGGTACAACCTCTGAAGTCCGTGGTGGACCCTTGTAACGTGAAGATAAGGGAGATTTAGGGATTGGGTAGAGGTCGAAGGTATCTGTGGATGCTGGTCTTGAAAGTTTGAAGGTTATAAGTAGCTGGAAAGACGGTCGGGGAAGAGAATTCCAGTCTCTAGATGTCATAGGGATAAATGAATTGGCGAATGCGTTTGTTCGATTAGTATCTAGTTTAAGCGCGTAGGGGTGTTGAATTTTAGAAAATCGTGTATTTCGGGCAAATGAGGCCTTTGGTGGGATTATCGATTTTATTTCGTCAGAACAAAAGCCATGGTAATATCTATAAAAAAGGGATAGGGCGGAGACAGATCTACGATGGGCTAGGGAGTCGAGAGTGTCAGTTAATGTAGGATCGCCTATCAGTCTGATAGCTCGCCTCTGAATTGCATCTAAGGTATTAAGAGAATACTTGGAGGCTCCTCTCCACAAATGCGAGCAATATTCAAGACAGGGGCGAATTTGAGCCTTGTATAATATAAGGAGTTGAGTGGGGGTGAAAAATCGTTTGGTTCGGAAAAGAAAGCCAAGCTTACATGCTGCAGCTTTTGCTACTGAGATAATATGGTCATTCCAAGAGAGGTCAGAACCTAAGGTGACACCTAACATTGATATTTTATTACGGAATTCCAATGAGCTCGAATCAAAGGAAATGTCCGGAAGGTTCCTATCTGCGCGCCTAGAAATTAGGCAGCACTGTGTTTTGCCAGCATTAAAGTTTACCAAATTGTGAGATCCCCATTTTTTAAGCATGCTTAAATCTGAATTTATTGAGGAGGCTATGTTTGCGCGATTGTCTAGTAAGGATTGAGCGTTGTGGAGGGTGCTATCGTCAGCGTAACAATGTATTGGATTGGAGGGCAGATTTAATAGGTCATTAATATAGATAATAAAGAGTGTGGGAGAGATGACTGAGCCCTGAGGAACTCCAGCATTAGTATTAAAGGACGAGGATGATATTCCGTCAACCTCGACTTTAATAGAGCGGTTTGAGAGAAAGCTCTCAAGCAACTTGCAGAGGCTCGGGGGAAGGCCAAATGCAGGTAATTTGGCAAGAAGATTTTTGTGCCAGACATGATCGAAGGCCTTTGAAATGTCTAAGCCTATTACGAAAGTCTCTTTACCAGTCTCTAGTGCTTTATTCCAAATATGAGTTATATATGCTAAAATATCGCCGGTGGACCGAAATTGTCTAAAGCCGTATTGACTATCATGGATTAGTTTATTAGATTCTAAATGGTGAAGAACTTGCTCATTAATGATTTTTTCCATGATTTTAGAAAGAACCGAAGTTATGGCGATCGGACGATAATTGGCTACATTTGAAGGATCTCCTTTTTTTTAATTGGTTGAATTCTTGCTGTTTTCCAGCTCTCCGGAAATGAGCCAGTGGTATATGAAAGTTTGAAAATTTTTGAGAGAATAGGAGCAAGTTCAGGCGCGCAATTTTTGATTATACTGGTGGGAATGTTGTCTGGGCCAGCGGCTGAATTAACATTTAGGTTTTTTATTACTTTTAATATTTTTGGTATTCTGAATTTAATATCCGACATAATATTGGTGCTAGGGGTATAGGGCGGGGGTCAAGTCCCTTGTCGTCTAAGGTGGCATTGGTCGCGAAGAATGAAGCGAATGCTTCAGCTTTAGAGAGGGCGTCGGTGGCTATTGAGCCGCTGGAAAGATTAAGGGGAAACGAAGATTTGGAGGAGTTGGTAGTTAAAATTATCGGAAAAGAGGTTTTTTTATTTAATTAGTTTTTTCCTCTTATTAAAAAAAGGACTAAAAAGATGATCAAGGACAGTCGGTGGTGGATAAATAATCTCCAGAGTCGAAGCTCAAATACAATGTATACATTAATTCATGTAAAATAATTGGTTTAATAATAAATAAATTATATTTTAAAAAAACTAAAAAACCACGCTTCTCACAAGTACAAAATAATGTAATACTTAATCAAAAAGCGTGGGGCTTGTCGAAATTAATTAAAAGTTTCTGCGCCCCACACTTTTTGATTAAGTATTACATTATTTTGTACTTTTGTAGAAGCGTGTTTTTTAGTTTTTTAAAAAATAATTTTTTTAAATTCTTATAAGTCATTTTTCAGAAATGCTGAAGAAATCTAAAGCAAGGAATTTTCATTAAAAATGATATAGATAATAAATTTCATAAAAAATAAGATGATATATCATTTATGCATTATGTAATTAAAATTTATTTCTTGTTGGGGACTAGGTTTTCAGAGCTCCTATTTAGAGATAGATTACAATGTCCATCAGTCTGTGTGTCCGCCTGTCTTTTATTGCTCGTAAACTAAATAAAATTCACAGGTTAAATCTATTTATTTCCCCCGAAATCAATAATTGTATTAAAATGTAAATCGAATGATTATTTTTGGAATGGGTCTGAAATAAAAACTATTTTTTATCATGTCTTGTGAGATCCCTGAAAAGATTTTATTAAGTAGAATTCGGCTGTTTTCAAATTTAAATACTTTAAATGACGGTATCGAAAAGCGTCAAAGCACCCATATTTACATGGTTTTTGTAATATGCATAATATTGGACGGATTGGAGGATTGAATTGGAGGGTGGAATTCAATATGGTATTGGAATAATTATCGGAAAAGAGGTTTTTTTTCTTTAATTAGTTTTTCCTCTTATCAAAAACAAGGACTAAAGATGATCAAGGACACTCGATGGTGGAGAAGTAATCTCCGGAGTCGAAGCTAAAATACAATGTATACATTAATTCATGTAAAATAATTGGTTTAATAAAATTTATATAAAAAAAAAAAAAAAATATGCATAATATTTAAATAGATTTCCAAATTAGAAAAAAAAATTTATGAAATTTTTTTACAAATATGCCCACCTTCTTCTTATCATCCACGAATAAGAAATAAATTGACACGTTCTGATGTGGCCATCCACTTAACTTTACCATACATTTCTGGTTGAGTTTGGTACAAGGGCCTAGATTTTCATTTTTTGACCTTAGAACTCCTCCCCCATTTAGGCGCCGGTTAGTTTTTGAATTTTTTAGAGTTCTAGGGGCACTGATTATGTATACAAAATTTGGTTGAGTCTGCTTCAAATAGCCTAGATTTTTGTTTTTTGACCCCCTCTCTCTAATTTTGGCCCCCAAAAAAAATATTTTTGTTATTATAGGTTCATTTTATAGTACATTTCATTTTTCTTGTTTTTTTTAGTTTGAAAATATTATAATTTTAATTTTTAATCCCCCTCCCCCCCTTTAATTTTGGGTCTATATGCACCAAAATCTAATGAGCTCTTAATCTCAATGCACCAAAACTACATGTGAAATTTGGTTTTGATATTCAAACTAGTTTTTGAGCTACCTCGTCCACAAAAATTTGTTAACGCACAGACTAACTAACTAACAGATATCTTGACAAAATAATTAATATCTCGAAAAATATAATTTTTCGATGTTCCCTTATTAGGGATTTTTTGTAGACCGAAATGCCATGGTTTCGTCCAATTTTTTTAATCAAAATAGTTTCAGCCTTTTTTGAGATATTTTGAAAAAAACAAGAAAAATACACTTTTTTCATGCACGATTACAATACTTGACCATACCCTGTATGGTAAAGTAAAAAGTTGTTATCTTAATTATTTTAGAAGATATAAGTTATAGATATAAGTTACCCTCGATCGGTATGCGATATCAAACTCGCACTTGATCGGCTTATTTATCATGGCTTCAATCACTTATTCTCGAAAACATGGCCTAATTCACTCTTGGTTGCCTACTCAACAGGCTAAAAATTTCTAGCCAATTATTTTGTCACAAACATATTTTTTTTACATATCAGACATAATTATTTTGAAAAACTCTTTATTGGATTAGAAAGATTTTTAAAATATTTATTTCAAAAGGCTTATAAATGATATTTTTCAAAATTTGGCTATGTTATAATCTCAAATTTTAATCAAAACCATGATATTCAATATTTCATAGTTCTAGCTAAAAAGTTTGAAATTCATTTTTTCGCACTAAGAGATCTTAAAACATAAAGTTTTAAAGTTTTGTTTTAAATATGTATAGATTTCACAATGGGGGGGAGGGGCAACGTTATTCTCCGATTTTGGCCAAAACCTCGATATTCATAAATATTTCCAATGCTGCCGTTACAGTACATATGTATCATTTACAGTACATTTTTGCTTGAAAAGTACAATAGTACATTAACATTAAAATATTTTAGTTTAAAGTACATTCTATAAAATATCTCAACGTATTACATTAATGGATTTATGTAACATTACAGTCCTAAAAAATATAAGCTTCAAAATATCAATATAAAGTACAGATAGATGACGCTACTCGCTACACAAAGTTAGTTCTATATGATCTTGTGGTTCCTATTGATAAAGTTAATTTAAAAAACAGCTTGAAAGTCAAAATACCTGAATTAAAATTAGCAGCTTTTGTACTTGAATACGATTTATCTTTTTAAAGTGATGGAACACTTGCCTCATTTAATAAAGTCAGTCTGTGTAGATTCGGCGTTGCTACGGCGGTATTAAAGCAAGTAGAACGAAAACTTCTAAAAAATATTAAATGAAAAATAGGACCTATGTTACGAGAGAAAAAATTGTATTTCTTGTCACACAACATTTTTCTCAATAATCATAGAGGAAACGACAGACGTGTCTACTCAAAAAATATTTATCTATGTATAAGTATGTTAAGATATCGCATTCATCCGAAACCAAAACAGTATAGTACGATTGTTTTTAGAGTTAGTAGAATTAGATAATTGTAGTTGTGCAGGGGGTATTTATGAAGTTTTAAGAGGTTATTTACTTTCTGTGGAGTTAATTTAGAAAATCAAGCTGGATTCGCTTCAAATAATTGTGCGATTATGTTAATAGACAAAAATAATAAAGTGGCTCGATTTTTTAACACATAACAGCACATTTTATTAAAATGAATAGTATATTCTAATAAAACCTCGCGACAGCACTACTCAAACGTTTTAGCAAGAAATGTATACATATACAAATACATACATGCTGAGATATACGTATATAATCATTTTTAAAAACACTTTTTTGCGACCAGTCGACCTTGTAACATAAATAATGTTATTTGCAACAATCTTGTTGAATTTGTATCAAATTCAACATTTCCATGACATCAGGAATATACTTATTTCTAAGTAAGCATGAAATAAAAATACCTAGTAACTTGAGATTAAAAACATAATCTCTAAATCTTAATTGTAAATCTTTATTACACATATATTTCCTCATTCGCTTTTAAATGAATTAATTATTTTTTATATATATAATTAACGATTATAATATTATATCGAAAAATAACCTGTCATTAGCATATCTGCTGTTATACAAAAAACATGCTAAATTTTTAATTCCTTTTAGGATATAATTAATTCCAGGGTCACTATACTCGCGGTTTGCTCTTTTATTAATTTCGCTCAATGATTCTTTTATAAAATTTAATTGCTTATTTTAAATTAAAAATAAATAAATAAATAAAATCATGCCTAGTCAGGATTTATTTCCCTAGAAATCCATTTCTGATTGAGACGATTCTTAATTGAATTCCATTTAGTGATTGAATATAATTAACAATAAAACAACCTGGATAGTGTAGGTATGTATTAATTGTCACATGAATCGATGTGGAATTTTTTCGTTTATATATCCATGTGAAAATACAAGGATAACCCTGAAAAGTATACTATCGGTGAAGGGGATAAAGATATGTAAACTCAAAAAAACATTTATATGCACTTTGAATTAGGGTAGACCTTGTATTTTTTTTTTTTTTTTGAGGAAATAATTACTTAAATATGATTTAAAATTTAATGTTTTTTGCCAAGAGTAGCAGATTAATTTAAAGAAATTGTCTAAATTGATATAAAATTCAATGAATTTATTTTATTTTCTACTAAATCATAACTTAAACTTTATTAAATATTCATTAGCGTATCCATAAATTTTCTCAGGATAGGAAGCTGTGTAACTTTATACATTTTACTTCACCTTACACTTTAAGGCTTACAGGGTATGGTCATTGGTCAAGTATTGTAATCGTGCATGAAAAAAGTGGCTTTCGAAATATCTCAAAAACAGCTGAAACTACATATTTTGATTAAAAAATTGTGAAAAACCATGGCGTTTTGGTTTACAAAAAAGCCCTAATGAGTGAACATCGAAAAAATTTCCTTTTTCAAGATATTAATTAATTAATAAACCAAATTTTGTATACATAATCAGTTGGCCCTCAAAAGATTAAAAATGAAAAAATTAACGGCCTAAAAAAGGGGGGGGGTGTCAAAAAATCAAAATCTATGTCCTTGTACCAAACTCAACCAATTTTTGTTTATATAATCTGTGACCTTAAAATCTTAAACAATCAATTAGACTACCCTGTATTATTACAAGAAATAGGTTCACTGTGTTGAAGTGATTTGAAGGGTCCATTTCATTAGTGAGATTAAACATCTAAAAATATAGTAATAATAACCCCAAAAGACAAAAAAAAATGAATTGCAAGACGCTTTTAAAGCGTAGATTAATTATTTTATTAATTAAAATTGAATTTTTTTAAAAAAAGGATTTTTTTGTTCCAATACTATATGTAATAATAATTACATATAGATAAAAAGTGATATCTGAAAGTTCATGTTAAATTTATTTTAATTTATCTTTTACTGATAATTTATTTTTTTTAAATAAAAATATTCATTTATATTTTCTGTTTTAGAGAATCGAGTCCACCTAGAGAAATGCATTCAAGATAATCGCAATTAAAAGCGGCATTTATTCATTTATGTGGCGGAAATCGACCAGTGTAGACACGCGGCAGCTATTCTTCCAAGGTAAGAGCAAATCGATTAAACTCTAATTTATTTTGATACATCATTAATACATTAATTAGTATAAGTCATATCAATATCATGACATCATATTATACTCAAAACAGTCAACTCTCAGCATGAAAACTTAATCTTTTATCGAAAATAGTCAAATAAAAAATAAAAGGCAAATCTTTTGGTTAATATATCAACAAACTAGTTAATTATGGTAGTTCTTAATTTCAAAGTTTCTCTATCCGGTCGGGAATTTGAACCCTTGATAAATAATAGATAAAATATTTAAAATTAAAAAAGACTGATGATAAAGTTCAATCCTTCGAACTATAGTTCCTAAAAATAAATTATATATTTATATAGTTATATTCGTCATATAATATTATATGTATAATATGTTTATTTGCATAAAACAGAGGACAACCTCATTAATTTACCTTTATGAATCAACGACTCTGCTACTCTCGGGGTAACAAAATCTTTTCAATTTGAAAATCTTTTGTTTTTTACTTATAAAGTTATAGATTAATATCTTTGGTAATCTCAGCGAAAATACCATTTTCACTCAGGTCTTCTTCTACTTCGATGACCTAATATTGGCATACAATTTAATTAAATATTAAGGTCAGGTGGGGTAACTGGGGGCGGGGGCGAGTGGGCCAGGGGTCCTGTAACCCCAGAGCTTTTTAATTTTACCGCATTTTTTTAGCGCAATTCACTTTTTCATATTGGTGGGAAATTTTCAGTGTTCCTGAATTAGAGAAATTTCTTTAAGTTTATTTTATACTTAAGTACTTAGTTAAGTTAATTACTTATTTACCTAGTTATGTGCTTACTTCTTACCTAGTTGCCTTACCCAGTTCCTTGAAAATATTGAGACTTGAGTAAGTACTTAATTAAGGCTTTCTTAAGCATAAGGAACTTATTTAACTTTATTTCAATGGGTAAAATGAAATTATTTTGTTTAGTTGTTTGATTTATGATACTTTTTTGTATTTTCTGTAATAAAAATCGATTTTAAAAATTATACTTGGCGTTTAAACTTATCTACCTTAAAAAATTCAATAGAATAAAAAAAATAGAGGTCTTGGTGCAACTGGGCCAGCCTAGTCAGGGCCCAATTACCCCGAATCGCTTACATCTTTGATTATTTTTAATCCATATACAAATGAGACTAATTCTACCTACGGGCAGGGCCTTGAGGGATAGGGGAACATGTCCAACTGCTCAAAAGATGTTAAAAATTAAAAAAACAGCAAATAGGCTGGGCTGGTCCAATTACCCCACAACGCGTTTAACTGGGCCAAGCGCAAAACTTTACATTCAACTTAAGATAATTCCAAAATTTTGAATTATCAAAAGTTGAAAGAATCATGATTATTTGAAGAAAATTTCATCTTTCAATTAATATAGTCACGAGATCTATAAATTGTGAGGAAGCTTAGTTATAGCCAAAAATATGGAGTACTATCCTTGGGAAAACAAAAGAAGCTGGGCCAGTTACCCCACCTGACCTTATCTGTGGAAGTTATTATGAACTTTCACAAAGAGAAACAAATTGATGCATCAAGCAGAGGAAAACCTTTGTTTCTCTTTGTGAATCAACAACTCTGCTACTCTCGGCAAAACAAAAACTTTTCAATTATGAACTTTGTCTCTGGATCGATCAAAAATATCTTAAAAACGATGAATCTATTTTGAATTAAAAAATTTAGCAAACCATGGCGTTTTGGTTTAGAAAAATTCCCTAATGAGTGAAGATCGAAAAAATTATATTTTTCGAGATATTAATTATTTTACTAAAATGTCTTTTGTGAGTACGTTAGTACGTTACCAAATATTGTGTACGCTCTAGCTCAATAATTAATATCAAAACGAACTTTCACATGTAGTTTTAGTGCATTGAGATTAAGAGCTGATTAGATTTTGTTTAAATTGGAATCAAAAATTAAGTGACTGGGGGCTCTTAAAAATTAAAATTATAAAATTTTCAAAATAAAAAAAACCCAAGAAAAATGAAATTTACTATAAACGAAATCTGTAATGTCAAAAAGAGACATTATTTTTTTCGAGGCCAGAATTGTGGGGGGGGTAGAGGGCTTCAAAAAATAAATTTATGAATAACAACTTCAAGACCCTTTGATTGATTTGCACGAAATTTCGCAATGACTCACTATGTGAAATTGATAGTGAGGGGGGGGGGTTCTTTCGTAAATGATTATAAATTATTTTATTAAATATTAAATATAAGAGGGGCAGGTTGTATGGTAAAGTCATGTGGATGGCCACATAAGTTTATTTTATAAGAAGGAATAGAAATCTTCATTTTTGAAATAAATTTGAAATTTCTCTTTTTAAAATTTATTAAAAATTTACTATTATATCGAAAATATATAGTGCATGCATGATAAGACATTTCGAGAGGGGGTTCTCTTTGCCCGTGGATACCTGCCTGGAGAAATTTATATATTGTATTAAACGGCGATTAAAGTTAAGACATTCCTCAAATTGGGATAGTTTCCGCTTCAAATAGCAATACCATATATCATTAAAAAGTACCTAAAGATATTTAAAGCGAGGATTGAGGGTTCAGATTCACTTTATATCCCTTTAGGCCTCCTCAATCGATATAATAGGAATGTACGCAAACACAACTCGACTGGGATTGGCAAGGCTATAAAAATGCCAATAATTTATGTTTAATTAGAAGTATGGTAAATTCTAGAGATATGTGCATGGATTCATACTTTTTTATCCATATTTATGAATTTTAGTTGCGTTTTGAGAAGGTCCAAAAAGTAAAGTAAAATCCAAAATTTCAAAATTTTGAATTATAGCGATAGGAATTATCGTTTTCACCCATGAGGGATAATTAAAATACGTTTAGAAAAAATAATCTGAATGTTTGTCATTGAGTGATTATAAAAATAAATACATGATAGGAATAAAAAATGTTCGATCACAGATTATAAATATTATATTAATCCAAAAAATAAACGAGTTAGGTGGAGGGCATAGGCATCTGGAGTGGATATGGGCTCAGAAGTCCCCTTAGTATAAATTTATATCAGCTAGATGACACTGTTTAATTTATCCCTTGTATATTTGATTGGAAAAGGCCTTTTAATTTGGGGTTCTTTCCTTCATCTTCATAATTTAATTTTTAGTAAAAATTGAATTTCCTTTTTTGAGGAAGGAAGCAAGTACACCAGTTCATATTTTCATACATCAATGAGTTCTATCAGGTTTAAATAAGTAAATGTTGTTTATTCATGCATGCCTGGATTATTTTAATTTTAAAATGATTCTTAATAGGGAGCTGTTCGATAATTAAATATTCTCACTCAAAGAGATACGTATTTAGGTATTAAGTTTTTGAAATTTCTAAGATTCATAAACACTAATAAATATCAAAGGATTTTTTAACTTTTAAGGAGTTAGGTGTTGGTTCTAGGTGAAATAAATAATATATAATAATAAAACTTGAGCAAGGTGCGAGGTAGGTTCCACAAAAAAGAAATAAAACAAAATTGAGTTTTGAATTCGATATATTTCGGGGGTGAGCCCATCATCAGGAGTCAAAGAAAACTGATTATATATCTTGCTCAAAATTTTTCCTTAGTTCATTTTATAATAAATCTTAAAAGGCATGTTTAACTTATCGTCACACAAATTATTTTCATGTAATGGAAAAGCTTTATTATGTTTCTTGGCTTTAATAGCTAGATTTGTTCTGTCTTGTCTATTTTGTTTACCAAAGTAGATTGATATAAAGTTTTTTTAATCATAATGAATCACTTAGATAGTTTTTCTTACTGTGAAGCTTTCGGAGATTTTTAAAATCCCTTCTTCTGACTTATGACTCCCATATAATTCAAAGTTAACCGTTATCTTTTTCCTTTTCCATATGGTGTATGTTTATTTTCTTCGAATTTTTAAAATATCTCAAAAACTGCTAAAATTAGTTTCATTAAAAAAAAAGAGTGAATTCAGGGTTTTCAGCCTACAATAAAACCTTGTATAGTGAACATAGAAAAATATATATAATATTTTAAGAGATATTAGTTATTTTGTCAAGATGTCTGTTAATATGTGTCTGTGTGTGTTACCAAATTTTGTGTAATTCTTTTCAATGAAGGTATCAAAACGAAATTTTATTATATTGAAATTAAAAGCTGATTGGATTTTGGTTGAAATTTGACCAAAAATTAGGGGGTCGGTTAAAAAATCTGAACAATATTTACTTTCTGATCTGGTTTATCAGACCAAATCAATTTATTGAAAAAAAATCGGAAAAGTAAAATATTTTATATACGATTAGAGACAGGGTTGCCAGAGTATAATTGCAATTCGAGTTCCGAATTTCGAAACTACTGAGCTGAATTAGAGACAATGTCCGTTGAGTCGAGAGGTCGAGACCCACTTATGGTTTTAGTGCTAGCGAGTAAAATATTTTAAAATAATCTATTTTTTGATTATTGACACCTTTTTCGGGGAGTCGGGTAGCTCAGTCAGCTAACGCACTGGCCTCGCTTCGGCATCGATCGATTATGACGATGTTGGAGTGTAGGTCCGGGGTTCGATCCTGGCTGGCAAATAAAAATTTCTACCGGCTAAAAACTTGGCTCCCTCACTAACCCTACTAACACCCTACTTATGTGCTGTCTAAATGGGCTTTGTTCCCGGTGACATTAAATAAATAAAAAAAAGACACCTTTTTCACTAAAACTCACTTAATTATTCTATATGCACAACGGTCTATATACATTTTCGATTTTATTTTTTAGTTTTGTTAAGGGAGAATGGTGTGGGATCTTGGTGAAACATTTTAAATAAAGTGAAGAAATTTTTGAAAAATTTTTTAGAAACTTTTTAAAATTTAAAATATAAAATACTAGGTAGGTTTTCACAAATATAAAGATCAGATGCTTGTTAAGCACGACTCAGGAGTAAAACGTGCATCTGATATTTCATTTTTGTGAATCCTACTTCTAGTATTTTATATTTTAAATTTTTAAAGTATCTAAAAATTTTTTCAAAATTTTCTTTACTTTATTTATTTTTTAGCCTATTCGGGCTTAGAAATGTCTGAATCATGGAGAAAAGTCATTTACAAGCAAGTCTATCTGTCTGTGTATTCGTCTGAATTATTCAAGAATGAAACTCATTGAAAATTTGTTTTGGTGCACAAAAACTGAATAAATTTTAGTCTTTCCAACTTCAAAACTTCTATTTGGAAAATGTAGGATATCAAAAAAACAATTCGAATTGTTATATGAAAAGCTTTCAATCCGTTGTAGCTAATGAGCTGACATTATTGATAAAACTGCACTTCATTTGAGGAATTGTCAAAATTCGCAAAAAACCACAGTGAGCCTTAAAAAAAACATTTTCCCGTCATATTATCATAACATTCTATCGCCTAAGCCCTTTGTGCACCTGTTGAGCCTGCTTAGAAACGTAACTAATTTTATTCAATTAATTATATAAAATCATAAAATAAAAATCGATAGACTTATTGTTAGCATTTTTTTCCTAAAAATAGTTACATAGCGATTTGGGATATAAAAGGTATAAAACAAGTCAAGATTTTAAAAAGGTAGTTGTATAATTTTATAAGAGAAATCAATGCCAAATTTTTAATGAAGCCCTGATAAAAGTCTATTTTTACTTTCACTTCGATTACTTGTATTTTTGTCTATATTTTTGTTTACTGTTTCTTTCAAAATAATATCCGCATGAAATGATAGATAAATTCTTTGGCAATAATTAAGATAGTAGCGGCTATCATAAAGTTATTATTATTTTTTTCAAATATGATATAATAGTCGATAGATTAACTTTTGTAGAAATAGTTGGAAAACTTAAGCTGGTCAACGACAGTTTATCTAACTCTGGTTAAATTTGATTGTCAGTCAAAATTAGTCAGTAAGACATACATCCAAATCGCAGACTTTTTTTAGGTCTAACTTTATATAAGTACACATTTAACACTCAGTCAAAAATATTCTACAGTTTAATAAGAGATTGAATGACCAGCTCAGGCTGGTCTTTTGTTTATTAGGATATAATTTTTTCACTAAGTGTTCCTACTATATTTTGGACTTTAAAAGTTCACATGATATTATAACTTTATTGAATTCACTTTCACTTAATCACCCTTCATATTATCTCTATTTAAAAATTTCAATTATTTTAAATCTGTATAAATTCACATATTTTTCTTAATTAATAGTAAATCTCTTTATTTTCGGTCTATCCATAAAAAATTCAGCCTAATTTGATAAGCTCTTTCAACTAAGTTCTTACTGCTCTGAGAAATTTCAGCTTTTTATTTAAGGATGTGATGTTTTGAAATTTGGACAATTTGGCTTTTTCTAAACCTTTCTTCATGAAAAAAAAAACAAAATAAAACGATTTCACTTATTCACACATTAACTTAACTTACTATACGAGTTAATATCTTGAATTTACTTATTTAATATATTTTAATATATATATGTATAATTAATTTATTTTTGTTCAGGGACGCGCCGTCCATATGTGCAAGGTCGTGCGGTACACGACGGCGCCAATGCCTTCAAAGCGTCGACAAAGCGACTATTGACCATGAGCTATATTCATGCGCGGATCCGGGGGGGGGGGGGGGGGGGGCGATGGGGGCGACCGCCCCCCCAAAGCGTTGGAGATCAATATTTTTTATATGTTTATTTAATTTTTTTTTATAACATAAAAATTTTAAAATTGAAGAAAATAAAGTTCTATGTGGGGGGGGGGGGCGGCTCTGACCCCCCCCCCCCGCTTGGACCACTCGATCGCGACACGCTTCGAGATCAAAAGTAGATCTTATATACCGGCGAGCCGCCCCCCCCCAAAACAGGAGGTCTGGATACGCGCCTGGCTATATTATACCTATCAAATGAATAAATTTTAAAGAATTTAAGAAAGTACTATCTTACTCTTAGGTAAAGTACTTTAAAATATAATTTTACTGAAAACTGCATTTAACCTTTTTAGTGATTCTCAAGGTACTTAAGTAATTAGAATATTAAATTTCATCAAAATTGGTTAAGTCATTTTCAAGATATTTAGAAAAAATTAAAAAGTACTGAAATAAAGTAGAGACCGATCCAATACTTTATCTGCTTCGCATTGAATAAAGTAAGAATAGAGAAATGGCTTGCGCCTTTTTTTGCAGGCTAGATAGACCCTTGACTGAGCTGCCAATTCAGTTGTCTAAATAGCAGGAGCTCCCATTAAACGAGATGTTGATGTTAAATGACCGTGCTGATTGATGCTGATACTGACAAATAGCGAGCGTGCCACGACAGGTTTGAACATGATTGTGTCTGGGGATGCCGTAATTTGGGCTCAGTGCATATCAAGAGGCGTAAATCAGTATTTCGCACTACGGCGCAAAAGGGACTTGGGGCGTCCCTGTTTTTGTCTATCTGTCTGGATTCAGATACCTTTCGCTTATAGCTAATTAATTGAAATTTGATCCTCATGTTTGTATTATTAAACAATTACCCCACTTTAGGCATGGTTTCAATTTATTATCATATATATATATATATGGTAATCTGGTTCTGGTGGTCATGGTGTACGTTCGCAGCGGAAGGGCGCGAAAATTGTCGTGAATGCCCGAAAGACACTTTGACATATTATAACCTTGACCAGCCGGAGAGTATTTTGAATAATTTGAATGTGTTTTAGCTATTTTCTACTTGAAATTTTTCTTTTTTTTCTATTCTAGAACTTTATTAAAAAAAAAGCTCAGATTGGACCGCTTCTAATTCATCCTCCATTGGTTCGCCATTGTTGCTTGGTTATCATATCCTCGTATTTCTCTCTGCAGAAACAAGAGCTAAAACATATATTTGTGTGTTTGTGTGTGTGTGTGTGTGCATTTCGGTAATAGCTTATCCTAAATATCTTATTTCGGGGATTTTAATTGAGATTCGTAAGCTGCTTAAAACTTGTATGACATGCCATGAAAATATTGATCGTCTCTTATTTTATACCTTTTAGATTGTCATCAAGAGCAATTCACGTTTCAAATTGCGTATTTATCTAAAATACTTCTAAAGAGTATTGATATAGTAGGTACAAGTTGGATTTCCAAACTAGTCGATAGCACAGCAACGGACATCGATTGTTGTTCGCATTTATTATTAATCTGTTCAATACATAAATTATCTCTGAGGGAAATCTTATTTTACATAATTGTAAAAAATAATTGGTTAAATAAAAAAATAAAATTTAAAACAATTTTTTTCAATATTATTTAAATATCCTGGCGATTCGCGACCATTAAGTTATTAAAGTGTTAAAAAAACAACACTAAAATTAAATAATTAAATGTAATTTTAAAACTAAATAAAAAATTGAAATTAAAATAATAAATATAATTGTATTCTATAAGTCTTAATAAATGGGTTTTAAAGATAATTTTGAATTGGCAGAGACGTAGTTAAGACAAAGTACCTTAAAGAACTAATTAAACAATATTAATTAAAAAAATATTTTTTTTTCCGACGAACTTATATAACACCTCTTAAAGACAGTTTTTAAGGAATTTGGTGTTGGTACTTGGTGAAACATTTTTTATCCAAAAACCTCTTAAAGACATTCAATTATTACCTATAAAATTTGTAGTTTAGAAAATAAAATCATGTATATAATTTATTATTAATACCTACAGCGAATTAATTAAACATTTAATTTTAAGATCAAAATGCACACGCACTTGCATCAATGGATTTTTGGGTATTTTTGAGTGGGGGCCACTTTTTTAAAGGGAAGGAATTTTGATCTCCTTGGAGTTGAGAGAAGCGATTGCAATACTTTCACTTAGTGTTATATGTAAGTTAAGCTAGTGCTAAAGTCTAGTTTCACTTATGTACACCACATGACTTACCCTTGCCCCCATTTAATAAATATCGATCTTTAAAATTAAACAATAAAAAAATAATATTAAATTTACAAAAAATAAATATATTAATTTAATTTTTTTTCATAATTTGAAAAAAAATTTACATTATTCTGAAATTCTTTTTAAGACTAATTAATTAATTAAATACAATTTAAAAAGAGAATATACGAAAACTATCAAATATTTTAATAGATTTGTTAAATTATATTTCAAAAGGGATCCCTCCACACATACACAATCGAACCCAAGAGCAAAAAATTGTTTTCCAGGATTTGTCTATTTTTTTTTTAAACGAACCCACCTCTGATATATAACACAGGGACACTCAACTTAATCGTATTCAATGTTCGAATGCCCATTCACACTATATGTCATAATCAAAACAGTTAGGTTCGATTCCCGAGGGAGAGGCAGGCTTTTTAGAATCATATTTATCTAATAAGATCGTTGATACTTTTCGTAAATACTCTTTTTAATTTGAAAATATAATTTAATCAAAGATTATGGTATTGAAAATACATATTATAAGAATTTTTCAATTTCAAAAAAAGGTTAATATCAAATCGTTATTGATTGTCTTTGTGAGAATTCTCATTTTGAAGTTGATTAATCTTAATTTTGAAATTGAGTATTCCCAATTTGAAGTTGAAAAGGTTTATTTTTTAATTTTAAAAAGTGCATTGCCTGTGAATCGAATCTTGTATAAGTGAAAGTAAAACTGTAATATCTATCTCTATCTATCTCCCTGCTATTGTGTTATATAAATATGTATATAATATATTGGAAAGCTGGTTACCTCTGTGACAACCGTCTGCTGAAATGTTGAATCATCGTAGATCCACTCCGTGCATGCTTCCGTGTAATTTTCTTCGTAGACAGGCACAAAGCAAGGATCTGGTAATTTATCCGTAAACCGAATCGGTTTTGTTGAAGCATCCGCACATTTATAATCCACGTGTGCTTCAAGCAGAATGATTTCGAGTTGAAAATAGGCTACCGGGATTTTAAGTAATGACATCCAGAGACAAATTCGAGCTTGCCATCCACCCCACCTACCCAGGGCCGTCGTGATGAGGTCTCCTAGAAAACAAAAAACAATTATTAGACATGCCTTTTATTAATCTTTCACTTAGTGTTATTTGTATTGTTTTATCCTTTATGATTCAGAATAAAATAAATTAGTTTGGGCCCTTCTTGTCAGCGTATCTGGCACTTGGGATTTTTTTTTAGTAATTTTCATCTAATCAAACATATCTAATTATATCTATCAAATGCCCCTTTTCAGTCTTGTAACTTTAAAGTTGTCAACGATTACAAGCCCCCGAGATGTTTTAAATTTTGAAAGTCATTACATCGAAAACGATGAGCTTTTTTAAATTTTCCACACACATTTTTTCCCTTTGATACTAAAGCCTATTTGCCAGAACCTATATAGTATGATACTTTTTATTAAGTATTAATAGCGTTAGTACAGAAGCCGTAACTTTAAAGTTACTGGTCAAATTTTTGCCAGTTGGTGCTCCCGCTTCATCACCGCCATCACGATTCAACCATATTTAATTACAATGAGCAATTTTTTTTAAATAAGTACTATATATCTGTGAATTCAATAATAGAGTCTCCCGTGCGTAACGATTAATTCTCAGTAGTTATTGGCCTTTTTTTTAAATAACATTTTCATGGAGATACAGGTGAGGCCACATAAATTTAACAAACTCAAATCCAATTCAATTTATTTTAAAATCATTATTTGTATAGTGAAGTAAAGAAAAATTTTGAAATTTTTTTTTAGAAATTTTATAAAATTGAAAATATAAAACATTTTCTATACTTTATTTAAAACTAGCTGCAAGACCCGCCTTCGGCGGCCCTCTTGCTAGCCAGGGGAACACCCCCTGGACCCCCAACCCACCCTCGAAACCCACCCAGCAAACCCACCTCCGCACCATGCACCTGTGCCCAACCCACGCCCCCACACCGCCACTCTGGACCCTCCCCTAAACCCCCACTCTGCTCCGCCACCTCCACCCTCCCGGACCCCACCCCCCCGCCTAGCCCACTGGACCCCATTCCACCCCACCCGCTACACCTTCTGGACTCCACCCCCTGCACCCCCACCCTACCTTTGACTTAGGGTTAATAGTTTAGAAGTTATTTGATAATTTTCATTCGTGCGCCCCCCCCAAACCCCTTTTGGGATAAAAATATCAAAACGTTATATAGCTATAAACGTAAGTTAGAAGACATCTGATGCAAATATGAAATTTCATAATAATCCCTTCAGCCGTTTTTACGTGAATCGTGAGCAACTTTTCGCGGAAACCACGGAAACATACAGACAGACAGAGATACAGACAGACAGACAGTAATTTTGTTGAGGGTATTTTCGTTCATAACTTTGCTTGAAACGTGTGTAACCAAAATTTGGCGTGATGTGGAGCAATGTACAGACAAAACCTTGATCTTATATATATTACACGAGCTTTTCGTGCGTGCCTTCTTTTTTTAATTTGGGATCGATAATCGATATAAGGCTCCAAATATTTAAAAGAGATCAGGTGTTGTTTGTATGACAGGCTGCTCCATTCAGTATTGCCATGAGAAACTCATATGGGCATGCGTGTCTTAAGTCGTTTAATTTTGTAAAAATCAAAAAATAAGAATAACAAAATTTAGATTTTTAAAAAATTATAAAAAAGTGGCAAATTATTAAAAAATAAACAAATAATATATAAATCAAATAAGATGTGATTGATTTCTTTTTCTGTGCGCAAAGAAAAGCGAATTGAATATTTAATTTTTGAGTGGTGAGGGAGGGGGGAGGGAGAAGGAGGAATAATTATCAATATATTTAATGTTTCTTAATTATCATCTTAAAATCAATTGGATGCTTTCATTTCAAAATTCGAGTCCATATTACGATTATATTTCAAATTTGCCGCAAATATACCGATGGCGCTACCTGTCGGCAGCATTACGTCAGCGTTGCGGCAAATTAATCTAGGCAAATATATATAATATGTTTCACCAAGAACCTACACCATTCTCCCTTAACAAAATTCGTATAATGGATTAGATATTTAAATAATAATAATGTTCCTTGTAAGTGAAGTCACAAAAAGAAATTCTATCTTAAAAGACATTTTATAAAGATGGAAATAATAGAAGAAAATAAATCTTTCAAAAATAAGTCAAATGGAAGAATAAAGGATAAGGTCTTGATGAAAGAAAGCGAATAATTCTTCTTATTAAAAAATAAAAATTAGAAATTTCCTTCTTGGGTACTTTTCAAGTTGAAAAGAGAAAAATACTTGAAACTTCTTAAAATAAATCTTTGTAAATTTCAGTTATACAATAGGAAAATCCAATCATAAAAATATCTCTAAAATATAGCGAATCATAAAAATTATTACATACAAATCATTTTTAATTGGTAATTTCATGTCATTAATGACAAGAGCTATGAATTTTTTACTTCCATTTGACATGTTTTTTTATTTTTGAAATGTTTGTTTGTTTCTGGTTTTCCATACTTATGAAATATGTGCTTTAAAAGGTCGAATCTCTATTTGTGACTTCGACCACCATGGGAAATTATTATTTAATGTAATGATTTAAAATATATCGTCTTTCAAAGAATTTGAGATGTTTAATTTTTGGGACCTTACCCCGTAGTTGAAGTCCTAGAGCCCGGATTATATCTATGGGGGGCCCGTGGATCAAAAAATAATTTTTTTCACAATGTAATAAATATTTATAAATAAAATATATATTTAATAAAAACGGGTGATGGGGGGCGTTATAAGATCCGACCCTGGGGCCAGGATAAGCTCTTGGCGGCCCTGATCTTATCCCTCCCTGATCTCTAAGATAATAAATAGATATACCAAAATCAAATACCACTATAAACCAAAATCTGAAAATGTTCCGAGAAAAGACTTAAGTTCGAATTTTAGGGCACATCTCATTACTTCCAATTATTGCCCTATAAATATCGATATCGATTTTTTTCTTCCGTAGTTGAAGTCCTAGAGCCCGGATTATATCTATGGGGGGCCCGTGGATCAAAAAATATTTTTTTCACAATGTAATAAATATTTATAAATAAAATATATATTTAATAAAAACGGGTGATGGGGGGCGTTATAAGATCCGACCCTGGGGCCAGGATAAGCTCTTGGCGGCCCTGACCTTATCCCTCCCTGATCTCTAAGATAATAAATAGATATACCAAAATCAAATACCACTATAAACCAAAATCTGAAAATGTTTCGAGAAAGACTTAAAAGTTCGAATTTTAGGGCACATCTCATTACTTCCAATTATTGCCCTATAAATATCGATATCGATTTTTTTTTCTTGAGCGTAGGCCAACTCTTGTTTGTAGTGACAACTGCTTAGTGGGAGGTCAATTAAAATAAAAAAAATGAGCAAAAAAATCCCAACAACTTGTTTAATAATTTATATAGGTATGCGGAGAACGAATGACGTATTAAAGCCTACATTTTAACTATTAATTTATTGATATATGACATAATTCAAATTTTTATTTCAATACTGGTAAACTTTATATTTGACTATAAAGATTACTAGAATCAATAATTTCAGATTGGACAATAATTCGAAACTTTAAATCAGATATGGGCAACCTTTGCTTAGCTGAGGGCGTAATTTCGGGATTTAATCAGATCGCGGGCCGTAGGTAAGAAATAAGTAAGAAGTAGTGAATAAAATAGCGATAAAAATTCACAAATATTTTTATTTAATAATTATAATACTTAGCATAATCAAACATAAAAAGCTCGGTTTACTGACGATAGTTGAACGTGACAACGTCATAAGAAAATACTGATGGAATGGGGTATTTTCTTATGACGTTGTCACGTTCAACTATCGTCAGTAAACCGACTTTACAGACAACCGATTTTTTTCATAAAATTCTTCGTTCAGAAAATCATTTTAAATTTACAAAATACTTGAAAAAAATTTATTGTTTAAATTTCTACTCGACTGTTAAAATTTAATTTTTGATTTTATTATTTTATAATAATAAATTTTGTATTGACATTATTTCTTTCAGCAAGTAAACTGAATAAAAGTTGTTGTTCAATTAGTTACTTAATTATTTTTGCAAATTTAATTGTAATTTGTTGTAAAAAAGTAATAATTTTGAATAATTTATTATAAGAATAAACTGTGATTAAATTATTGTTCATAAATCTTAAATTTAAAATTTAAAATTTGGAAACATCATTAAAATTTTTGTAACTGTAGCTTTTAAAAAGCCCGCCTCAATCTTTGTCGCTCGTTCCGCGCTCTCGCTTGCACTTCAAGCCTTAAATGGAACGCCTCAGAGCGAGGTAACGCCGCATGAGACATGTTTTTTCGTGCGCGCAGCCGGCTCCATCGAATTATGAGACGTTGTCACGTCAAAAGCAAATAAACAAAAAAAAGATTGTAAAATCAAATGAAAATTAAGGAGAGACTTGAGTTTGAAGCTGAGAAACCAGATGATCAATATTGGGGTTCTGTGGCGTTCTATTGCGTACGCTTAATAATATTATTTATCGATTTTAGTCTTTATGATTTGAAGAATACAGTTTTAGGTTGGTTGACAAATACATAGTAATTACAAATAAACTATCTGTGCTAAATCCTTAATTTTCTTTGCACGTTATTTGAAATTTCTGAATCTTTTGCGGGCCGGATGAAGCTGGTGGAGGGGCGGGGGTTGCCCATATATGTTTTAAATGTATAAGCAAAGATCTCGGGGGGCAAAGTTCTGAATTTATATTCATTCAAAATACATTTTTTCTTCTCGCTTATTGAGATTAGAAATGTCTCAAACTTAGAGAAAAATCATATTCAAGCATTTCACTCTGTCAAAATTCTGATACCAAGAACAGAGTCTTTTAGAAAGTTCCTTATGGAATCATTCCATAGTACCTACCATAGCAAACGGAATATTTAATTTACTCTATTTCATTTTACTAAATATAACGACTATAAAGGTGCAAACTGAAAACATACCTTTAACTTTATCTTCTACAATATATACGTATAAACCACCAAGTCATACTAAAGAGAAGAATTGGGAAGAGATCTTAAACAATTGGAAGTTTTATTTCTGATAACTGGTGATTTCACTAGCCATCAACCACTATGGGGATATAAAAAAGCAGATAAAGAACGAAGAGACCTTCAAAATTTTATTAGTAATAATGCAGTAGGACTGTTAAATGGATTCTTAACGATTTTCGGGCCAAATGAACAAAAGTAATCAATTTATATATATATGTTGCAGTAAAAACCCGGTTTTTAATAAGAACGGGTTCTTACTAGTTAAAACGTGTTTCACTGAATACCTTTGTGGCAACTAGAGTTTACTGATGTTGGTTGAGTTTCGTTCAAAGTTCCCGAATCTTAATTTTAGACCTTCTGCCTCATTTTGGGTGTTATTTTCAAAAAATTTTAAACGAAAATCTCAAAAATTAGAAGCAAAGTTGTAATTTTTTTTTCGTTTAAAAAAGTTTGAAAATAAACACCCAAAATGCGGCGGAAGGTCAAAAATTAAGATTCTAGACCTTTGAACCAAACTCAACCAACATTAGATAAACTCTAGTTGCCACAAAGGTATTCAGTGAAACAAGTTTTAACTAGTAAGAACCCCTTCTTAGTAAAACGGGTTTTTACTATAAAGCTGTGCCCATTAGCTATACTTATAAGAAGACATCAAGGTAAACCCTTAATTATTCAGAAGGAAGCGACCATAGCCCAAATTCAAAAACAACCAGAGAGATACTTGGATAAAAAAATAGTTCATATCGCGTTGTGGAAGATAAACAAAGAAGTAGAATATATTATTAAAACTATAGCTGATATTTCAATCCTCAAATATAAATTAAGTTCAACGAAAAATCTGTTTTTTGGTGGGTCTGGAAATACCCAAAGTTAAGTTCATCAGAAATTAATATTTCAACAATATATAAAATAAACTGCAACGGATCGTTGCTAAACTTTATCCAAATTCATTTGAAATATTAATATGTTTATTCCTTTATTATTAATCAGATATCATTTGCTATTTGCAGTTCATGTTGACTTTAAGTAAAAAATAATGATCGATTCTCATTTAATAGTCGAGGAATAACCATTCTACATTGAATTTTGACGTTTCGGTTATTATTGGTAACCATTGCTGAGGACATGGAGGAATCGAGTTAAAATCAAAAATAGTGATCGATTCTCATCTAATACTTGAGGAATAACAATTCTACATTAGGTTTTTGACGCTTCGATTATTATTGGTAACCATTGCTGAAGACATGGAGGAAACGGCTTAAAATCAAAAATAAAGATCGATTCTTATCTAATACTAGCGGAATAACCTTATTGCATTCCATTTTTGATATTTTGACTATTAATGGCAACCTCTACCGATAACGAGGAAGAATCGACTTAAAATCAAAAAGACTAAATTCTTTTTTGGTAAACAACTCAAGCTTGACCGGCGACATTTTAGCATATATAACTCATATGTGGAATAAAGCACTAGAGACTGGTAAAGAGACTTTCGTAATAGGCTTAGACATTTCAAAGGCCTTCGATCAAGTCTGGCACAAAAATCTTCTTGCCAAATTACCTGCATTTGGCCTCCCCCCGAGCCTCTGCAAGTTGCTTGAGAGCTTTCTCTCAAACCGCTCTATTAAAGTCGAGGTTGACGGAATATCATCCTCGTCCTTTAATACTAAAGCTGGAGTTCCTCAGGGCTCAGTCATTTCTCCCACGCTCTTTATTATCTATATTAATGACCTATTAAATCTGCCCTCCAATCCAATACATTGTTACGCTGACGATAGCACCCTCCACAACGCTCAATCCTTACTAGACGATAGCGCAAACATAGCCTCCTCAATAAATTCAGACTTAAGCATGCTAAAAAAATGGGGATCTCACAACTTGGTAAACTTTAATGCTGGTAAAACACAATGCTGTCTAATTTCTAGGCGCGCAGATAGGAACCTTCCGGACATTTCCTTTGATTCGAGCTCATTGGAATTTCGTAATAAAATATCATTGTTAGGTGTCTACTTAGGTTCTGACCTCTCTTGGAATGACCATATTATCTCAGTAGCAAAGGCTGCATCATGTAAGCTTGGCTTTCTTTTCCGAACCAAACGATTTTTCACCCCCACTCAACTCCTTATATTATACAAGGCTCAAGTTCGCCCCTGTCTTGAATATTGCTCGCATTTGTGGAGAGGGGCCCCCAAGTATTCTCTTGAAACCCTGGACGCAATTCAGAGACGAGCTATCAGACTGATAGGCGATCCTACATTAACTGACACTCTCGACTCCCTAGCCCATCGTAGATGTGTCTCCGCCCTTTCCCTTTTTTATAGATACTACCATGGCTTTTGTTCTGACGAAATTAAATCGATAATCCCACCAAGGGCTTCATTTGCGCGAAATACACGATTTTCTAAAACTCAACACCCCTACGCGCTTAAACTGGATACTAATCGAACAAACGCATTCGCCAATTCATTTATCCCCATGACATCTAGAGACTGGAACTCTCTTCCCCCGACCGTCTTTCCAGCAACTTATGACCTTCAATCTTTCAAGACCAGCATCCACAGATACCTTCGACTTCTACCCAATCACTAAATCTCCCCTTATCTTCACGTTACAAGGGTCCATCACGGACTACAGAGGTTGTACCTTCTTGGTGCAACTTCTTCTTGTATCAGTATCTTTATAAAAAAAAAAAAATCGATCGTTATTTTTGATTTTAAGCCGTTTCCTCCATGTCTTCAGCAATGGTTACCAATAATAATCGAAGCGTCAAAAACCTAATGTAGAATTGTTATTCCTCAAGTATTAGATGAGAATCGATCACTATTTTTGATTTTAACTCGATTCCTCCATGTCTTCAGCAATGATTACCAATAAAAACCGAAACGTCAAAAATCCAATATAGAATGGTTATTCCTCAAGTATTAGATCAGAATCAATCACTATATTTGATTTTAACTCGATACCTACATGTTTTCAGCAATGGTTACCAATAAAAACCGAAACGTCAAAAATCCAATATAGAATGGTTATTCTTCAAGTATTAGATCAGAATCAATCGCTATTTTTGATTTTAACTCGATTCCTCCATGTCTTCAGCAATGGTTACCAATAAAAACCGAAACGTCAAAAATCCAATATAGAATGGTTATTCCTCAAGTATTAGATCAGAATCAATCACTATTTTTGATTTTAACTCGATACCTACATGTCTTCAGCAAAGGTAACGGATAAGAATACAATGCGGTTGCTATGGTTACTTATAAAATTTCCTCCCAAATTTTTATCATTTCACAGCGAGAAGCCTAACCATTCTTACTTAAACAAGTTTAAATGAGCTATATTACCGATGAAATGAATAAATTTTAAAGTTTTTTTTTTTTAATTTTGGTAAAATAAGGAATTAAAAAAAAGTACAATCTTACTCTAGAGTAAAATACTTTAAAATATACTTTTACTAAAAACTTTATTTAACCTTTTTTGTTGTCCCCAAGATATTTAATTAGGATATTAAATTTCATCAAAATTGGTTAAGTCATTTTCAAGATATTTAGAAAAAACTAAAAAAGTACCGAAATAAAGTACTAATGTTTGTGGGCCGATATTTACCAAAAACTAATCAGCGCTTCATTTTGTTAAACTAATGGTAGGTTTTCAATTTCATTTCAATCGGCGCAAAGGTGTGGAAAAAATCGTGGACGAAAAAAACGATAACACACACACACACACATCCATCCATCCATCCATCCATCCATCCATCCCCACGCACTTCCAAAAAAAATGGCACTTTTTGGCCTCTCGACGAGACCCCATGTAATTTTTGGCAAAATCGTCACGCTACGCATTGGATAAAGTAAAAATTATAATGAATACAGTACAATTAATATGCGAACAACGTCATGAAGATGAAAACAGGTCTGACGATATTCCAGCCCGATGATCTTTAGCTTGAGTAGTGGATGTCACCCGATGGGCAAATGGGTATTATTATTTAGTAATTAGCATTTATTTTACTCGTAATTATATATGATTAGTTTTAATTTATAATGTAATTATAGTAAGTAGCAGCCCTGACATTGCTATAAGGACATTGTATGTATATTTATTGATTGATAGTAAATTGCACTTGATTTTCTTTCCTATCTTTAGACAGGGGGGGGGGGGGTTCTCCTCTAGCTTCATGACTCAACCCCCCAATTTCATGAAAAGTAATGCCCCACACTGTACATTATATTTTATTCACTTCTAAAAATTTAGAAGAGGTTTTTATTACCTTTTGTTATAATTATTAACTTAACCGTTTTTATTTTTATATTAGCATAATAATGCTAATTTAGCAACAATTTTCACCCCTCCCCCCTACCAGAAATTCCAATAAGGTACTCTGCGTCTTAACCCCTCCCCCATGTGGGCATCCCTGCTTTAGGAATACCATAAAATTCTTTCTCCATCTTCTACTAATAACAAAACGAGACCTTAGTGCTATCGATGATAATTACTTTTTATATTTGTATAAAAATTCAAGAAAAATGTCCAAATTTTTCAAGACTACACACTCTTTGTAAATATTGGTAGTTTTTAAATATTTGTATTAGTTTAAATTAATAACTGAAACATGAATAGTACATATGATAAGCTTATTAAAATACATATTCATGCATAAAATTTTAGCTCTTTAGCTACAACGGTTAAAGGATTTATATCGCTTCATTTCCCCCCCTAATTTTAAGCATTTTTTTACAGGAAGTTCTGAAGCTAGGAAGCAATAGATATATACATTGTTCACACCAAAACGAACTTTATATTATACTCCTATTTTTTTCTTGAGTTATTGCGGTACCCTGGCTTACACGCAGACAGGCAGAAAGAAAATACATGTAGATTCGCCTTTTTTTTGCCAATTTTATCGAATACGGCATTATTTTCATTATTTTTCAAATTTAGCATTATATTAAAAAAAATATATGATTTTTGTCTTTCTTATTAAGAAAGACAAAATTCAAAAAATGGACAAAAAAGGTTCCATAACATGTGGAGAATGTGATTCGACCTATATAGGAAAAACAGAACGAAATTTAAACACACGCATTTCGGAACACAAAAGAGTTTTTAAAGGGGGTCGGGGCATAGTGCATTTGCAGAACATTTAATCTCCGAGAAACATTGTTTTCCAGATGAATCAAATATTAAATTAATTAGATCAGAATTAGATTAGATTAGAAATTTTAAAATCATACAATAATTCACCAAAAAAATTCTTAAATCGAAAAATAGAAATTCCCGAAAGCTTTATTTTAAAAATAGCCGGTCAAATAAAAACTTCATGAACGCCACCTACAGCCAAAATAATACAAGTATAAATTTCAATTCTTAACTTGGCGACCCTGAACAATTTCTTAACCGAACCACATGAAAGATTTTAACCTTTCATTCATAAATTAATTCCTGTGAATCCATTGTAATAGACTGATGAAGAGGGCAAAGCCCTCGAAACTATAGTCTCGTTATAAATAAATAAAATTTATAATTCCAGCAGAAGACACACTCTTTTATCTTCAATATATACAAATTCTGCTACTCTCGGCAAAAAACTTTCAATTTAATATCGAATCGCTAGAAGTAGGTCGAAATTCGATTACAAGATTACACCAAAAAGGACAGCTGCACAGAGGATCTAAATTAAATAAAAACGTAAAAAAAATTCGAAAACTAATTACGAACAAGATTAATGGATTTTTAACTGGTTAATTATTAATACCCCTTATAAAAATATGACGATTAATTATATTAATTGGCATGAGATATTTTATTATATTCGGTTACAAACTTTTACTCAATTTCTTAAATTAATTGAAATATTTTTGGGCACAAATTGATTGAGTTTTATAAACTATTAAAAAATCATTTTGTGTTAAAATGTAATAAATGTTTTTAATTAAGTAGATTTCTCACAGAATAAATATTTATATAGATACAATTTAGTATTTAGTCAGGGCTTGAGGTTAAAAATTTTCTTGAAAAAAAAGAGAAAAATTAGAAAGACCTTAAGGCTAGGCACACACAGTCGATTTTCAGTCGAGTGATATAAATATATGGATATAAAAAGAAAAATAGATGGATATAAATATATTAAGTTTAATGTAGGTGCATACACAACACAACTGCAGACATTATTTAATCAAAATCGATTGATGAGCACTTATGATAAAAAAATCGAGCTTAATTAGTTAATTAGAGTTGGTTATAAATTTATAATTCATCACGATTTCAAACCAACCCAACTAAATTGTTGGGTCGACTGAAAATCGACTGTGTGTGCCTAGCCTAAATCTCAAATGCTGAGATATTAATATTCATGATTTTTTTTTAATCTCTTAATAAAAATATATGTTTGAATTAAGTATTTTTTCTACAAAAATTAATAATTGATATTAGCGAAAATCCCGATATGCCTAACATCATTCTATTCAAGATATATAGAATTAATATTATAATTACATCGTAAATTCACCCCTAACATCTATTGGCAACCTCTTTTGTCGTAACTTGACGAGGGATAAATTAGATAGCAAAAATTTATTATGGGGAAAAATATTTTTCTGTCCGTTAACAATCGTTGCTGATTTTCGCCTACTCTACAGTAGTTTCGTTGAATTTCGCGTTCTCCTTATTCGTAAAGATTTATATTAATTGTCAATAACTTATATTTATTCATATATATATAGTTGCTTTGAAGGAGATAATAAAAAAGTGTTTCTTCTGCTGGAATTATAAATTTTATTTATTTATTTTATAATTCCAGCAGAAGACACACTCTTTTATTGTCTCCTTCAATATATAAAAATTCTGCTACTCTCGGCACAAAAACTTTCAATTTAATATAGTTGCTTTATTATTCCTTCTTAAAGCAACTAGTTTTCCAATTTTCTATTGATAAATGGAGGATTTTTCCCAAAACGTTTCCGTATTAATTTAATAAACGTTGTGATGTTGTTTTAATAAAAAAACAAAAAAAAAATATTTCTAAATATTTAAAGACTTATAATTTTTACTTTTAGGATTGGATGAAGGCAGTCCAGAAATAAATAAGAGACTACTTCCAACAAAAAATATTTATTGGAAATGTTTTCTTGTTATAATATTATTTTGAAGCCGTCGTTTCAGAGTATCTTTCTTGATGTAAACCCTGAAGAAGAAGGGAAGATTCAAAATAATATTATAAGGGGAAAACATTTCCAATAAATATTATTTGTTGGAAGTAGTCTCTTATTTATTTCTGGACTGCCTACATACAATCCTGAGATATTAATATTTCACATCATTCTCCCTTAACAAAATTATTGTATCAGTTCGTCACCAAACAAAATCTTCTTTATAATTTTAATTTATTTGTTTCCAGAAAATTAAGTATTTGGATAAAAATTTCAATTTTTTTATTAAATATCAAAAGAAAAATGCTACGTTATATTTATGTTGAACCTTACTTTCACCTTTCTTAGAATTTCGAAGCACTTGAGACGTTCTTTGCAAAAACACTTGTCAAAAAAATAAAAAGAAAAAAATATTTGTTAATACATGTGTTGCTTGTGTAGAATCACCGATATTTAGCGAATTTATTTTGTATTACGGGAGTTTTAGCGGAAATGTTTCACACAAAGGACATAGACAGTGGTGTCTTCTATCTACTGTCGCTATATATGAAATATTCATGACACATGCTGTGCAAAGAACGCTTCAATTGAATTGTATTAATTGGCGTCAAACTAGCATGACTGAAATTCTTCTGGTCACCTAGGCACCTAGAGGAAACAGCGAACGCGAATCTATTGGTTAACATTTTATAAAGTAAACATCTATCTCCTAGAATTTTTTATATAATATAAACTTAGAAACGTTCATAAAGAGACTGGACAAAGCAGGAGAATGTTTAAAAAAAAGGGGCTTAAAAAGTTTCAATGGCTCCCACAGGGCCAATGTGACGCTGCCCCAGCTGAAAGAATGAATATAACATAATCAGTGGCGTAGCCAGAAAATTTTCAGGGGGGGGGGGGGGTCAATACACAAATTAAAATATTTAGTGGGAATTTTTTTTTATTAGCATTTTTTTCGATTTTTCCCCATTTTAGAAAGAGCATACCTTTTTAAACTATTAGATTAAATTTGCTAAAATTCAAACAAAGTTTCATCTTAATTGGATAATGGTAACCCGTGCCACAATAAGGTTGAAATTTTGAAAAACTGCAATTTTTTGCAAAAAATCGCAGTTTTTCCTTCATGAAATGAAAACCCCTCATCCTAGAAACTTGTTTTCTATCTCATTCTCCAGGAAATTTTATTGACTTGAACATTTGCTTGGACTACTTTTTTTATTAAACTCTTAGATTTATAGATATCTAGCATTTTCCATTACACTTTTGAGGATTCGAATCATATCCTGTCTGGAGCCCGAACGGTTGGTCGGAGAAAAAAAACCTTTAGAGAATATTTTAACTGGACTAAAAAAGTACTTCAAGAAATTAATAATTTTTAAGAAAAAAATAAAACCGATTTCAAAAAAATTAAATGCAACAAACAAAATACAATAAAAAGTATAAAATAATTATCTTATTTAGTTACAACTAAACGACGAAATATTAACATGAAATTAATTTTTGAAGTCGGTGCCAAACATATACATTTTATGAATCGCACTCGACGGATCTTACTTAGTATGTTTGGCGGGTACGCTCGCTTATAGGTATAGTTTGTTTGGCACCGACTTCAAAAAGTAATTTCATGTTAATATTTCGTCGTTTAGTTGTAACTAAAAAGATATAATTATTTTATACATTTTAGTGTATTTTATTTGTTGCATTTAATTTTTTTGAAGTCTGTTTTATTTTTTTCTTAAAAATTATTTTTATTTTTCTCTTTTTAGTGATGTTATTAATAGTGACTTAATATATATTTTTTTAATAAAAGATTTTATTTATTAGGTATAATTTCGAATATTTTGTCATACGAATTGGAGATTTACGTTATTTCGTCGTTGATCATAAAATCAGAACTTGACCAAATTAATATGACACCATCCCTAAGATACCCCCTTTCCAATAAAAAAAGAATCATCAAAATCTGTTCATAAACAAAGAAGTTAGGCCTGAACAAACCTAACAAAAAAGGTCTAATACCAATGAAAAAAACAGGACCAATCGGAAGCTAGACTGAACCCAATGCAATTTTTTACTTTATCCAATGCGAAGCATGCGAGAAAGTATTGTAATGGGTCTCGCGGCAAGCGCGACTTCAAAGGGTCCTCAGGTAAAGACTACGGAACCAATGGACTCAATTAAGGTCACAAATTGAAGTATTCAATGAGATTGAATTTTAGCACGTGACGGTTTTGCCAAAAATTACCTGGAATCTCGCCGAGAGGCCAAAAAGTGCCATTTTTTTGGAACTGCGTGCGGATGGATGGATGTTATCGTTTTTTTCGTCCACGATTTTTTCCACACTGTTGCACTGATTTAATTGAAATTGAAAAACTACTATTAGTTTAAAAAAATGAAGCGCTGATTAGTTTTTGGTACATATCGGTCCATAAACATTAGTACTTTATTTCAGTACTTTTTTAGTTTTTTCTAAATATCTTGAAAATGACTTAACCAATTTTGATGAAATTTAATACCTAATTAAGTACCTTGGGGACCACAAAAAAGGTTAAATAAAGTTTTTAGTAAAATCATATTTTAAAGTACTTTAGAGTAAAATAGTACTTTTTTTTTAATTTTTTGTTTTAAATTCTTTAAAATTTATTCATTTGATCGTTTTAATATAGCTCATTTAACCTAACTTAAGTAAGAATGGTTAGGCTTCTCGCTGTGAAATGGTAAAAATTTGGGAGGAAATTTTATAAGTAACCATAGCAACTGCGTTGTTTTCTTATCCGTTACCTTTGCTTAAGACATAGAGAAATCGACTTTAAACCAAAAATAGCGATTGATGCTCAACTAGTACTTGAGGAATAACCACTCTATATTGGATTTCTGACGTTTCGGTTTTTATTGGTAACCATTGCTGAAGACATAGAGAAATCGATTTTAAACCAAAAATAGCGATTGATTCTCATCTATTACTTGAGGAATAACCATTCTATATTGGATTTTTGGCGTTTCAGTTTATTGGTAGCCATTGTTGAAGACATAGAGAAATCGATTTTAAACCAAAAATAGCGATTGATTCTCATCTAATACTTGAGGAATAACCATTCTATATTGGATTATTTGACATTTCGGTTTTTATTGGTAACCATTGCTGAAGGCATGGAGGAATCGACTTAAAATCAAAAATAGCCATCGATTCCATCTAATACTTGAGGAATAACAATTCTATATTGGATTTTTGGCGTTTCGGTTTTATTGGTAACCATTGCTGAAGACATAGAGAAATCGATTTTAAACCAAAAATAGCGATTGATTCTCATCTAATACTTGAGGAATAACCATTCTAAATTGGATTTTTGACATTTCTGTTTTTATTGGTAACCATTGCTGAAGACATGGAGGAATCGACTTAAAATCAAAAATAACGATCGATTCTTATCTAATACTAGAGGAATAAGCTTATTGCATTCCATTTTTGATGTTTTGACCATTAATGGTATTAGATGAGAATCCTCCATAGTAGATTCCTCCATGTCTTCAGCAATGGTTACCAATAATAATCGAAACGTCAAAAACCTAATGTAGAATTTTTATTCCTAAGTATTAGATGAGAATCGGTGGCTATTTTTGATTTTAAGTCGATTCCTCCATGTCTTCAGCAATGGTTACAATAATAACCGAAATGTCAAAAATCCAATGTAGAATGGTTATTCCTTGACTATTAAATGAGAATTATTTTTAATTAATGTCAACATGAACTACAAATTGCAAGTGATATCTGATTAATAATAAAGGAACAAACATATTAATATTTCAAATGAATTTGGATAAAGTTTAGCAACGATCCGTTGCAGTTTATTTTTTTTTAAATCGGTTCACAATTGGCGGAGATATGAGATAACATATACAAAAAAAAAAAAAAAAAAAATTCAGTCGAATAGAGAACCTCCTCCTTTTTCGAAGTCGGTTAAAAAAGAACATAATTCTTGATTAAACATATGAAATATATTTAATTACGGTCAGTTTGCCATAAGAAAGGGTTTATAGTTGCCGTTATTCATCCCATGAGCCCTGCCTTGGGGGATTCTGGCCCCCCCCCCCCCGTGGGTACGCCTTTGAACATAATCATATATCTAGTATTACTGTTATCACTAAATACGAAATGTAATAAGCTGTGCAGGTCAGACTCGCATACCACAGTGCCTTTAATCTTCTTATTTATCGTTCATAAAGAGAGAATGAGTGAATTTATGTTTGTTTTGTTTTTTTATAAAATAAGTTATTTCTTAACACTGACTGATACAAAAATTACATGACCATTTTAGGATTCTCTCACACTATTATTTTAAAATGAACTAAATTTTAAGAAAATTAGATTAGCCTAATTCTTTTTCAAAGAGATCTTTGAGGCCATTGAGGATCATTGCTTTTTCGACCCCAGAAAAAATTAAACCCTCCTCAAAATAATCATTCGAATAACATTTTAATGCGATTTTTAATTTTGTGCAAAATAAATACTTAGGTACTTATAACATATAAATTTAAAGTTAGTGTCTTATTTAATTTACGAGCTACATTCTTCCAAAAACAGACAAGCCTACATAAAGACATAATCAGTAGAGATTGTGGTGTTGGTGCAAGGTGAAACATCTTTAATAAAGATAAGAGTAAATAGATATTTTATTTAATATGGATTTACTATGAGTTAAGGATACTGTTACTTTCTGTATTTCCTGAAGATGGGTTGATAGCCCGAAATATATATATTGAAAAAGAAAAAAAAATTTATATCTTTTAATTTTTTAATTTTAATGTGAAATAAGTGACCCAGTATCCTTAACTCATAGTAAATCCATATTAAATAAAATATCTATTTACTCTTATCTTTACATAAAGACAAATGATGTATAGACATCAGTAGGATTCCGGCCCAAAATCTGAGAAAAGTTTATATGAATAGGCCTAGTAATTATTTACTAATAACTAATTCTTTGAATAATTATGCCTCTACGAATTTACTTTCATTGTAGGTTTTATAATTAATAATATATTTTTCATTGATATTTTTTCCGGAACTTCGATGACGCATGATGTATAGTATAAATAGATATATTATGATGAATTCCCATAATAATATTTGCTTCAAAATCTATTACAAGGCAATTTAGATTACAGAATTTAATTTAGTCATTTCTTGTTAAGTGTCTAATTATTTTTTAATGCTGATTTTACTTTAAACCGACATAAAAATACATGACACATGCAAACCTAAATGGAAAAACAAACTGCAGCTCATTTATTTTTTTATTTTATTTTTCTGAAATTTTTATACGCTGACTAAAATCTGAATGGCTGAGGGGTAAAACTTTTTCGGCAAACAAAGAAGTGAAATTGGACTAAAATGAATTCCCATAATAATATTTGCTTCAAAATCTATTTCAAGGCAATTTAGATTACAGAATTTAATTTAGTCATTTCTTGTTAAGTGTCTAATTATTTTTTAATGCTCATTTTACTTTAAACCGACATAAAAATACATGACACATGCAAACCTAAATGGAAAAACAAACTGCAGCTCATTTATTTTTTTATTTTATTTTTCTGAAATTTTTATACGCTGACTAAAATCTGAAATCTTTATGGCTGAGGGGTAAAACTTTTTCGGCAAACAAAGAAGTGAAATTGGACTAAAAAATAGAAAATAATTTTTTTTTTCTATAGAAAATTTTCCTGAAAATTTTAACATAAACCAAAAATTACTCCGGGAAGCATAATATTAAAATTCACCATTTTTTCCTCATTGTTTTTTGAAGAAAAATAATTTCCATCTATTATTTTTTATGTCTGTTTAGATTCCGATACTCACAATTAACTCAAGGACTAAAAGTCGTAAAAAATTTCGTTATGGTGTCAATGTTCGTATTTTCAATGGGGAGAAATGATTAGATTTTTGACTCCTATATGCTTGATAAAAGAATAAGCAAATTAACAGATATTTTTGTTAATTTGACTTTAAATTATTAATTATCTTTAAAAAATTACCCAAGAGAATTAAATAAACAAAATAAGCTGACGTGTTCTGATGTAGCCATCCACTTGACTTTACCATACAACCTGGCCCCTCACTTACATTAATATTTAATAATTATTTATAATCATGTAGGGGAAGGGGGGGGTTAGTTTTTGCATTTTTAAACTCCTAGGGGCACACTGATTATGTATACAAAATTTGGTTGAGTTTGGTCCAAGAGCAATAATTTTCATTTTTTGACCCTCCCCCCCCCCATTTTGGGTAGTTAGTTTTGCATTTTAGACTTCTGGGGACCCACTGATTATGTATACAAAATTTGGTTGAGTTTGGTAAATGGCCAAGATTTTCATTTTTTGACACTCCCCCCCCCCCCCCCCTCATTTCGGGCGGTTAGTTTTTGCATTTTTAGACTTCTGCGGGCCCACTGATTATGTATACAAACTTTGGTTGAGTTTGCTCAAATGACCTAGATTTTTAATTTTTAACCCCCACTCCACCCCCTCCCTTAATTTTGGGTCGATATGCACCAAAATCTAATCAGCTCTTAATCTCAATAGACCAAAACTACGTGTGAAATTTGGTTTCGATATTCACACTAGTTTTTGAGCTAGCTCGTCCACAAAAATTTGGTAACGCACAGACTAACTAACTAACTAACTAACTAACTAACAGACTAACAGACATTTTGACAAAACAATTATTATCTCGAAATATATAATTTTTTTGATGTTCACTTATTAGAGGTTTTTTGTAGAGCGAAATGCCATGGTTTCGTTATATTTTTATAATCGAAATAGTTTAAGCCGTTTTTGAGATATTTTGAAAAAAAGAAGGAAAAAAACCACTTTTTTCATGCACGATTACTTGACCATACCCTGTATGGTATAGTAAAAAAATGTTTTGAAAGTTTATTATATTTAAATTTATATATGAGATAGCTATAACCAAACTGGATGTTATTCAGTCCTTCCATGGCCACATGCAAAATCCGAAGACAGCATACCGAGACTTGAAAAAGTTTTCACTTTTTTCTCATTTATTCGAGTGATGTACAAAAATTCATGAGGGATAGACAGATATTATTTCCAAAAAGGAGAGTGGACTAAAAATTAGAAAAAACTTTTTTACCAATTTTTTTCATTATAATTAACGTTATTACAGTTTTTTAAAATAATTGTATTTATTATTTATAATAATAAAATCAATAACATTTTAAGGTAAAAAAATGCGAAATCTGCATAATAACTCGAGAAAATCTCACACTTATTTTTAATATATACCTTATATCTACTTATATATTATATTTATTTTTTTTATTATCGGTTGTGCCTGTTTTTCCTGATCAGGTTATTAAAATTTTCCTATGGATAAGTATTAAATATAATTTAAAAATAACAAGAAAAAATGCAAGACCCAAGCAGAACGTTGATTATGTAATATCTAATAATTAGGTGTATTAATCATAACTAATAAGTAAAATCTTCTTAGTTTATTTATAAAGGATACTTCTTTACAAAGCAGCAGTTTTATTCGTTAAGTGAAAAATAATTGCCAATTGGTTTTTGTTTTGAAACACTTCGCACTATTTCTATCAATTTTAATTTTAACTTCTAATTGTCCGGAGTTCCCAATCATACTAAAACCCTAATGTTCCCACCCCTCTTCTAGTGTTTTTTAATTAAATTAAAAAGTTCATTTGCCAATAGTAGTAGTCATCATCATTCTTTTTAATGAAAAATATTTGATATGTTATTTCTCATGGGGTCAATTACCCGAGATGATTCTTATATATATCGTTTGTGTGGCTAACTTGCTATACAAGATTTTCACTTCAAATTGACCATTTTACTATGATTATTTTATTTGTAAAATGCTCACTTTGAAGTGAGAAACCTCTAACAAAACGAATATTTCTATATCCACTCGGTTAATGGACCCCATAAGAAATAATATATAAACTAGATTTAATTAAAAAGACTGTTAATGAAGGTTAAACCTTCGAAACTATAGCCTAAAACAATAAATGATATATTACATACTTATATTCGGTGTAAATATGCGTACATGTTTATTTGGATCAAGCAGATGACAACTTCATTGATTTCATTTTACGAATTAAAAACTCTTCTACTCTCAGAAAAACAAAATTTTTTATTTCAATTCGATTTTATTGAAAAAAAATAAAAGAGATTATATAATAATAAAATTTGAGTAAGATACGAGGTAGATTTCACAAAAAAGAAATAAAACAAAATTGAGTTTTGAATTCGATATACTTTCCCCTCACCACATACATTTAAAAAAATTTTAAAAAATGGTACTTGTAAAACTATTTTTCCAATATATAATCAGTTTTCTTAGACTCCTGATGATGGGCTAACCCCCGAAATATATCGAATTCAAAACTCAATTTTGTTTTATTTCTTTTTTGTGAAACCTACCTCGTATCTTACTCAAGTTTTATTATTATATTAAAATGTTTCACCTAGAACCAACACCGAACTCCTTAAAAGTAAAAGAGATTATTTTCTACTTCATCCAAGCTCTTGTAAATAATTTTTATGGCATGACTGAAGGATCCTCTATGTGTCTAAGGGGGATGAACACAATCTTCTGACATGCAACAAAAAAATTATCTATAACATTTCGGATTCAGCAGAAGGCAATCTCGTGGTTTTTTCCCATCAAAGTTTCTTGTACTGTTCTGACGTTTTTTATTTGCTAAGTAATATTTCATTTTAAGTTGTCATATTATAAAATCACCAGCTGCGAATCCCGCCTTTGGCGGGTATCTTACTGGCCTGCGCCCCTTTGGACTCGGTATTCCTCCCCCAACCACTCGCTACGCCACTAGTATAATAAAATAATTTATAATCTCCCCCCACCCCCTTCGTCTCACCCTCGATTCGCAACTGGTATTGTCAAGATTGAGAATAGGCCAAAATGATTTTCTAATCATCCCCCTAAAAAGTATGAACAACAATGTTTTAACTAATCTAGTCCATAAAATTGATATATTAACGGCTTCGATATAGAGACATGAATGCAATATTTTGGTCTCTTGTCTGAAATAATAACAAACAACATTATAACTATATACATTTTATAATGTTATTTGTAATCGTTATATGAAATTGCATATTTATTCTATTTTATAAAAAATCATATATGGATTGTTAGTTCGATAATCTCTTAACTATAATTTTTATCATGAATAGGTATGCGATATTACTATTTATTCAATTGCGAAAATTTTTCAAAGAATGACATAATAATTTCTATATTTTTATAATAAATTTATGCTGAAGATGACATTCAAACGAATTCCATACATAAAGTAAATAATAAATAAATTTTAATTAATTACTTTGAATAATAATATGAAATAGAGCCTAGCACTCACTGAATGATTCTTCTCAGTTGTCAGCAAAATTTTGCAATTATAGTTGGTTTAGTTGGTTATAGTTTAGTGAAATTTCACTGTGCATACACTTATATGTCAGAAGCATTTTATCTCTAGGGCTGAGCCAACTGGCCAAATAGCAAATTAGCACATAGTTCAATTCCCGAAGGAATGAACCCTTCTGACATGAGATTAAAATATCAAACAACCTAGGTATACCATGACTTTTTAAATAATAATTTTCTCCTATACTAGTAGATTTTTTAATCTCAAATCATAATCATAAATAAAAATCTAGTAACGGGCAAAAATATTTTAAAAACTTCACCGACCTAATAATTTGTAATCTGCTATTTTTATTTGAAAATGGAAACATGAATCAATTTCGATATATTATTTTACTCTTAAGATATGTTTTTTGGTAATCAATTCAAAGTCTATAGAGATTTGATTTGGTTTACATTAAATTAAATTATTTATTTATTTTTTCGTTAATGGATTAACATTTTTAAGCGTTTAACATATATGTGGTGCCTAGAATAGTATTTCTAGAAATTTTGGAAGTAAAGTAACTCATGTAGTTTTTTTGACCTTTTTGATAATTTTGGGTAGTGGTACTATTTGGATCTCTTTGTTATATCTGTAGGAAATCAAATTAAAGGGTGTTAAATTTGTAAATTTTATGCGCAGGACTTAATCTCTGCAAAAAATTAACCAATCCAGCCTTTTTAGAGTTAATGAAAATTTTCTCACATTTTTACGAGAATTAATACATAGTATCAATACGTTCAATTTCAAATTTAAATAATCATTATAGAATTACAATGAATATTTACAATTTGAAATTGATTAACCACATTTCGAAGATGACTAATCTCATTTTTTTTTCTTTTTTAATTTAATTTTTTTTTTCATTTCAAAATTAATTAATCCCAATTTGAAATTGTAAATTTATAGAGCAAATTTTCAGCTTTTTTCTTATTTCAAATTGATTTTTTATTATTTTGATTAGTTATGTCCATCGATTAAATTATTAAAGTTGTTATAGGGAAATAAGGAGTATATTTTTTATGCAGATAATTTATATTTTATTGCCAACGTTTCATCAACTTTGTTGACTTCTTCAGGGCTCAAATAGTTATCTTTCCTGCATTTTTGTCATTTTTATAATTATTCTATCTTAGTAAACATATCAAGGCAAGCCATCAACATCAATCAGATACATGTTGATGACTTGCCTTGATATGTTTAGTAAGATAGAATAATTATAAAAATGACAAATATGCAGGAAAGATAACTATTTGAGCCCTGAAGAAGTTAACAAAGTTGATGAAATGTTGGCAATAAAATATGAATTATCAGCATAAAAAATATAGTCCTTATTTTCCTATAACAACTTTAATAATTTATTTTTTATGAAAATCATGAATATAACAAATTTTAAATTGAAAGTTTTTTTGCCGAAGGTAGCAGAATTTTTATATATTGAAGGAGACAATAAAAGAGTGTGTCTTCTGCTGGAATTATAAATTTTATTTATTTATGACGAAACTATAGTCTCGTTATAAATAAATAAAATTTATAATTCCAGCAGAAGACACTCTTTTATTGTCTCCTTCAATAACAAATTTTCATTTAAAAAATTATAATTGTTTCAATTTGGATGTTTCACATATCTTATTAAATTGTTTCACAAACTATATGAGTACTAAGAATTTTTTTTTGCAAATTCTTATTCAGGATAAAATTTTCTATTATAACAGTTATCAGTATTAAAAAATCATCAGTCAACCAAAAATTGGAGTGAGTGTTCTTCTGTTTATACTTGAGAACAATCGCAGATTAACCGTCCGAAACATCGTAGTTATATTCTATTATTTATTGTTAGGAATCGAATTAGCCGAGAGCTTAAAGACACTAGCCTTCTAAGCAGGAGTCCCGGGTTCGAGTCCGAGTCCCTGCATTGATATTTGAACGGCTATAATCTGATTCCTAGTCACCAATCCGTCTGGCAAGCGTGGTGACTTAATGCCAACCCCCTTCCATTTGATGGAAGAGGCCTATATTCAGCAGTGGATTGTCGCTATCGACAGGCTGATGATGATTTATTGTTTGGTTTTAATAAATAGTTATAATTAATTACACTGTTCGACAAAAAATTTCTCCCCGTAAATCTAACAATGGATTCCGGTAGAGTTTTATATGCTGATTATCATGCAATTTTCCAATTTTTTACAACACGTCAGAGTTTTGAGATATTATCGGTCAAAATGACGAAAAAGTCCATTTTCGAGTCTCATTAAATATTGAAAAGCAATATTTGAAATCAAAAAATTTTGTTGACGTAATAGAAAACAGCTTCCTCTTTGATTTTCAAATTACTATTTGTTTTTAGCTCAATTATAGCTCGAGTTATAACTAAAAAACAAAAACTACGTGATTTTAAAGGATAATAAACATAGATAAAAACATAACTTTTTATTCTTTTAGCTATTAGTCGAGTTCTAATTGAGCTAAAAACAAGTGGTAATTTGAAAATCAAAGAGGAAGATGTTTCTATTCCGGCAACAAAATATTTTGATTTCAAATATGCCTGTTCAATATCTAATGGGACTCGAAAATAGGTCAAAATGGCCTTTTTCGTCATTTTGATCGATAATATCTCAAAACTCGACGTGTTGAAAAAAAATCGGGAAATTTTCTGATAATTAGCGTATAAAACTCTACTTGAATCCATAGTTGGGTTTAGGGGGAGAAATTTTTTTTTAATTTTTGTCGAGCAGTGTTATCTGTGGTTTAAATAAAATTTAACTAAAGCTAGCTTTTGTCTGTTTAAAAATCAAAATTACATAAAGAATTTTTACAAGAATTTTGATTTTTTTTCAATTCTTGAAATGAGAAAAATGTTCAAGATTGTTGAATAATTGAGGCCAATAATGAATTGTAGTTATAATAAAAAAGATTAAAGATGTTTCGTCGCATAGTGGAAATGTCTTTTGACAAAGAGTGATAAAATGGACCACTGAGGAAGTTGAAATAAATCGACGAAACGTCTGGCCTATTTAATAAAAACTCTGTTTTTTATTTATTGTCCAATTCCCTGCTAATCCTGTTTTAATTAATACTTATTATGGATGCGAGTGATATACCGTTAAAAATTTAACTTTCAATTTCAAAATAGATTTTTTGTGTTAGATTTATTAATTAAGAAAACACAATCAAATCTTGACAAGCAAAGTGATTAACTTGTCTCTTGTTTATTTGTATGTGTGTATAATTATTTGAACCGAGAAGAAGACACTCTCTTTGATTTTCCTTCGATGATTGTTTAAATTTTAATCAAGATTGGGCAACATTTAAATCGATCGAGACGTACCTTTATTGGGGGATTCATTTCCCATATCCGTTTTGGAGGTCTGTGTGGACACTCCCTTCTCGTGCATGACGTCCTGGTTTTGGGGATTCCACTTGAACTAAAATAGGACTTTGCCGGGAAGCTCAGTCCTTCACCTGTAAACATCAACTGTCCAAGTAACTCTGTGCAGACTGGGGACGCTGAAATATTCCCCTACTTCCCTTCTTAATGGGCCTTTCTTCTGATCTCTCACTTGGAAGGTCACCCATTTCACTTTGGTTATACAAGACGAGTAAGAGAACTCTCTCTTTCTTTTAAGATATGTCAGGAAATATACGGAATACCAAATATTGCCGAGTTGCGAAACTAAATGTTCTCGTTGGATTAAAAATATTCATTAGATTTACATTTTTAAAGTCTTTTATATGGGCTCATATGTTATAAAGCATATATTAAACTATAGATTCAAAAAAAAAGACTTTTTACAAACAGTGGCATAGTTAGGATTACTAGCTCCTCCCGCCAAAACATGGGAGTTCTCTCTGCCACGAACCCCTAAATTTTGAAATATTATAATTTAGTGTAAAAGAGTATTTTATTTAGATATGATAAAATATAATTAGGTTAAAATATTCAAAACAATTTTTCACATCATTCGTCAAGGGAGAAAATTTTACAAAGGGCCCCCTTTGAGTTATTTTTCGATTTTGATAGGAAAATAAAATATTATCTCCACTAAAATTATAGTTTTATTTAAATGTATTTTTTCTCTGGAAATGAAAAAATATAATTTCATTAAAATATCTTAAAAAAATTATTTTTGCACATTTCGTCAAGGGAGAAAATTTTACAAAGAATCCCCCCCTTATGAGTAATTTTTCCCTTTTGATAGGAAAATGAAATAACATTTCAAGTGAACTTATTCTTATATTTAAATGAGCGTTTTATTAATATCAAAAATATAATTTCGTTAAAATATCTTAAAAAAATTCTTTTTGCACATTTCGTCAAGGGAGAAAATTTTACAAAGAATCCCCCTTATGAGTAATTTTTCCCTTTTGATAGGAAAATGAAATAACATTTCAAGAAAACTTATTCTTGTATTTAAATGAGCGTTTTATTAATATCAAAAATATCTTGATTTTTTTTTTTTTTTTTTTTTTTTTTTTTGGAAGAGGAATGTTTAACACAGGGTTTCTTATGAGACATTTTTGAATTTTAATAAGAAAATACAATTTCATTTCAAAGAAAATGATTATTTTATTTATACATGGAAAAATATAATTTTATAATAAATATAAGTAAAATGATAATTTTAAATTAAAACAATAAAAAAACTTACAAAAACAACATAATTATTATAGACAACAAGCAGGCGTTTTCTTTTATATTTCTATTTATATTATATTTTATTATTATTTAAATGAATGTTTTTATAGATATGAATATATGTATATATTAATTCGAAAAAATTTTCATCCTTCATAGTGACGTATTTAAAATCACATTAGGTTTTTCCGCTAACACTTTGGGTCCACCCCTTCTCCAAATTCCTATATTTTAAAATATTTTTTTGGTTTGTCCCAGGAGGCCTTTGCGCGCTCCCTTCACAGTGCAGTTAGTATTAGGGCGTTATTCTGCCACTCTTGACGGAATATTATTACATGCTTAGATTTAATTAGTTCCGATTAGTTTCTGAATTCTTAATCAATGGTTTCTTAAATAAATATTTTAATCGAGAAATTAAGCTTAATCATTTTGGACATTTATTTTAATAATAAAATGTTAATCATCAATTATGTTCTTTGGCTTTGTTTGTGAAAGGCTTATACCATATACTTGCACTGTTCTTTAATTATTGATTACAAATCTTCAAAGGTTTTTTAAGATTTAAGCAATCTTTTTACCTACTTTGTTATTACTCGGTATGTTAGGAGGGCGTAACACGACAGGCTGCCGAAGCAATTAATTTACTCACAAATTTTAATTTTATTATAGCTTCTGAGGATAAAAATCATTTTTAAATATTATTTTTCCTATCTGTTGGTCTGTATTTTTGTTTGGATTCTAATACCCACGATAAGTCAAGAATAAGAATGTTCGTTCTTATTTAATTGAAAAGATTTTGATTTCCTGAGAGTAGCATAGTTGTTGATTTACAATTGTTTGTTATGAGGATAGCTTGCTATAACAACGAAACGAATTTTTCTATATCCAATGGGGTAAGTGAACCCATAAGAAATAACAAATAAAATATTTCTAATTAAAAGACTGATCTAGTGTACCGTGTCTTGAAAAGGTTTTCACTTTTTTATTATTTAGTGTGCGGATGAGCAATTCTTTCATTAGGATTGATGAAAATAACTACAAAGAGCTCGAATAGAATCATTTCTCTTTCTTTAGAGCTAAAGTGTATTTCAAGGATGTGAAATACAAGTTCAAACCTGACTAATATACAAGTTCAAAGCTGTTTCAGATTATTACAGATTAATTTCTTAATTTCTATTATTCTTCAAGGAATGGCCTTTTTCACTTGGACCAAAACGATAATCTCGTTATATATTGAGAGAATATTCAATTGGACTTAATTGAAATTCAGACAAAAATGAACAAAAGAAATTAATTATTGCGGCTATAACTTTCTATAACTATAATACCGAGTCTTGAAAAAGTTTTTACTTTTTCTTCTACCATATTTCTTTGTATTTTTAATAGCGTCGAAAAATCCACTAAAATTTACTTCACAATTAACTTTGCCGAGGAATCACTTAATTTTTTCCAAATAAACGGGTCAAAATGACAAACTGACCGGAACACCTGAACCATACCTTCAAACTGGTACAGTCCCGGTCAAACCGAGACGTATGGTAAGCCTACCTAAATTCTTTTTGAACTTAATCTTTTTCTGAAGGCGTTTTAAAATAATCCTCACTTTTAATCAGAGAGGTAAAAATATCTTCAAGAATGTAAGGAATAAATTTCAAGCCGTGTTAGACGGAAAATTTTTGCTCGATATATAGTATATAAATTTTATTCGAAATACAGAAACTGTTTTTCTAATAAAAATAAAGTTTTCTGAAAAAAAGTTCGATATATGGAACTTGGATAAATATTCCAGCAGAAGACACTCTTTTATTGTCTCCTTTAATACCTACATATTTATATAAGGTTTCAGGCTCTCTAGCTTCCGGTTTAAGAATGCAAAAATTTCGAATATTGTTCGGGTGAGCTATTGAGTTGAAATCTGGGGTTGTTTCATTATTATGTTTCTTTTTCTAAAATGTATAGCTTTTAACTCACTTAGTTTGCTGATGAAAAATTACCAAATCTCAAAAATTTGCTGAGAGGTCAGAAAGAGTTATCATATTTTCCATCAATTTTTATGATAAAGATGCTCCTTTTACAGTCTTAAAAAATTACGTGTGGGTTTATTTCTCTTCACATTTTATAATACTAATATCTCTCTTCATAAAAAAATACATTTCTTAGAGACGACCAGAAAAATACTTAGGTAGGATACCTATATATTATGGGATTTAATTTCATCGTTAAAATTCTTTATATCAAATGAAATTACCTCAAAATAAATTGAAAAATATTATTTTTATTAGCGTCTTTAAATTCATTTTTATTTCAAATAATTAAATTTTTAATTTTAATA